>JARDYH010000001.1:423945153-424335153 GCA_029215795.1 Anniella stebbinsi | reverse complement strand
ACTAACCCTTCTTCCCCTGGACTTCCCCTTCTTCCCCTAGACTTCCCCTTCTGCCCCTGGACTTCTGCTTCTTCCCCTAGACTTCCCCTAGACTTCCCCTGGACTTCCCCTTCGTCCCCTAGCCTTCCCCTTCTTCCCCTAGACTTCCCCTACTTCCCCTAGATTTCCCCTTCCTCCCCTAGACATCCCCTTCTCCCCTGGACCTCCGCTTCTTCATCTGGACTTCCCCTTCTTCCCCTGGTCTTCCCCTTCTTCCCCTTCTTCGCTTAGACTTCCCCTTCTTCCCCTGGACTTCCCCTTCTTCCCCTATACTTCCCCTATACTTCCCCTATACTTCCCCTTCTTCCCCTATACTTCCCCTATACTTCCCCTTCTTCCCCTATACTTCCCCTTCTTCCCCTTCTTCCATGAAGGAGGGGGCCAGCCATGCTTGCAAGTGACCATTGCTGCATAGGACTAAGATGAGTTGTTTCTCTCCATCTCTTTGATCCTTGCACGCTTGGCTGCAAACTGAGCTGGTATCCATTACAGAAGGAGATAAAGAACCTGGCTCACTTTCACTTTTTACTCAAGCAGAACGGCTGAGCCTAGCTCATTTGCAGCCAAGCGTGCAAGGATCAAAGAGATGGAGAGAAAGTGTTTCCTTCTTCTTCCCGGGAGGCGGGAGGGTGCAACTGACAGCCCAAGCCTATGTGAAAAAACTTTTGTAACTTTTAATCTAAAAATTCCATAGCCATCAAATGCCTGGACCTATCATTCTGAAATTTGTGACAGATATCTACCCCTAACCCATCTACAAAGTGAGCAACTTTCAGACTTCGAACTTTTAAAATAAAAACGTTATAGGTGTTTCTTTCCTCATTGTTTCAAAAATTAATTGCCACACAAGGCAAGCACCTATGTTTCTGAAATTTCACACACATATCAAGCCAAGTGGTACCTGTAATGTGCCCAAGTTTCCTGTTTGTATCTTCAAAAATAAAAAAGTGGGAGGCGTAACTGTATTTACCCCACTACTACCCATTTTTCTAAAATTAATTGCCACACAAGGCAAGCACCTATGTTTTTGAAATTTCACACACATAGGTCCCACAGTACCACCTACAATGTGGCAAAGTTTCATGTGTGTAACTTTAAAAATGACAAAGTTATAGGCATTCCTGGGTATTTATTAAAAAATTAATTGCCACAAAATGCATGCACCAATCTTTCTGAAATTTCTCACAGATAACTATCCCTAACCAGTCTACAATGTGCCCAAGTTTCATCCTTCTATCTTTAAAAATGAAAAAGTTATAGGCATTTTTGTAAAAACAATACTTGGCTATGGGAAAAAGCATTCAAAATGGCGTCCGATCCGGATCGGACATCCGGTGCGATCCGATCCGACCATCCTCCAATCCGATCCGATCCAATCCGACTCCCCAGGTCCGATTCCGATCCGCTATCCGATCCAATCCGGGGGGTCAGTGCACATCCCTATTTTATATTGCAAGTAGGAAGCAAGGACGGAATCTTGGTTTTACGATTTATATTGCAATTGGAAAGCAAAGAAGGAATCCTGGTAAGAGGTGCTTAATTGCTACCAACCATTCTTCTTCTAAATGACATAGGATTGTGCGATAAATCCTAAAATAGGGCACAAACGAACTCTTATGATGAAGCTCTTTGGGCAATTCACAACAATTTAAACCACAAAATGCGTTATAAAATAAAATTCTATATACAACAATTAAAACCCTCCAAATACATGGCAGAATACAATGTGATACATAATGATTAAACCCTTCAAAATGCATTATAAATATGTGCTTTTACATTTTATATTGCAATTACAAAGATAGGAAAGAATTTGAGTCAGCAATGTTTAACCCTGTAACTACCAACTATTCTTCCTCTAAACCATCTTTACCCAACCTGGTGTGTGATGTTCAGCTACTTTAGAGGTCCTTGTATATAAAAAGTGTAAGTCATTGTTTATAAAATGCCAAAAGTTCCAAAAAAGAAGTTAAATAGACTCACAGTTATGTTGCAGCCAAGTAAGTATAAGGGGGGAGTTCATGTGTGAGTGCTGATTGGATGGTAGCGGGGGAGTGCCTAGATTGGCTGGCTGTGTGAGAGTGGGAGGAATCTCGCAATGATCCCTTCAAAAGAACTGACAGGTACTTAAATAGTTGTGTCATAAACAACGATGAAGGTCAAATAGATACTATAGAAGAGCTGGATTGACAAACCATGGGAGACCTTAACCTGCAATTAAAGCTTCTTTCGTGGAATATTGCCGGGTGGAGTCCAAAAAGCAGAGATCTTAATCTTCACAACTATATGGCTAAATTCGATATAATATTTCTACAGGAGACCAGGGCACGCGAAGAGCTGCAAGTGGACGGATTTATATCATTTTGTCTCCAAGCGCTCCATAATAACGGAAAGGGCAGAGACCGTCAGGGTCTGGCAGTCTTAATTGCAACAACTCTTAATGCTGATATAATCAACCTACCGAGCCATGATTCCTCAATCCAAGCCCTGGTTATCCACCTGGGAACCCCAAAGATAACACTATTGCTATTTAACTTCCACTTGGCCCCCTCTTCGTGTAAAGAGACAACTTGGGCAATCTGGACGAAGGCTGAAGGCTTTCTACTGGATTAAATGGACAAATTTCCAACTGCATTTCCAGTCCTGGCAGGGGATTTCAACATGAGAACTGGCAATTCTTTGTCTACTCTACTTCAGAACTGCGCAGGCCATGGAATGATTAAAGCTCCATTTAATCACCTCCCCCGACAATCTAAAGACTGATACACCAACTTCGCAGGTCGCTGTTTGCTTGAGATGGCCGCCAGAACTAATACAGTTATTGTAAACGGCTGTTCCGCAAACGATCTGTGGGGAGAGTATACCTGTACTGCATCTAGGGGTTCAAGCGTGATCGATTACTTCATATTACATAACCATTTGTACAATCTGGTCAGCCAATTTATGGTGGCTGATCGACTGGATAGCGACCATCGCCCATTGGAGCTCCAGCTGATCATTAACGGTCTTTCCCAGATGGAAACCTGTTACCCCTTATTATCTAACCAACAATTGGGCACTATTACCAAAAGACTTAGATGGGCAGCGAACATGGTGGGTACCTCAGCCCAATTGCTCGACTCAGATAAATATGCAAAATATAGCATCATGATGCTTGAATCCTCCTCCCCAGTGCAAGCCATTGGGGTGTATGAGAATTAAACCAGGAAATAATGCTTGCACTTCAGCCAAAGTCCTCTACTCAAAGAGCCAAGCCTGTTCCTACTAAATACTGGTACGATGAGGAGTGTGTGATGGCAAGAAGAAATCTTCAAGATGTCAACAGTTCGTATCGCCAAAACGAGTGGCAACTCCCATGTATATATTCCATCTTAAAGAGAAAATATAAAAGGCTCTTACGGCAGAAGAAGTATGAGGCAGATCGGGAGGTTTGGCAATTACTAATAGGGGCCACTACTTCTAACAATATCAAAACTTTTTGGCAGCTTGTGAACGGGGCAACAATGACCAAGTCCGGGAATCTGGACTGTCTTATACCAGCCAGCATCTGGGAGGACCACTATAAATCAATCCTAAACGAACTAGCTGAGCCAGCTTTTAGCCCAAGGCTAGAGCCAGACACTCCAGTTTGGCCGGATGTAGAGCCCTGTCTTATCGAGGAGTTGCTAGCCAAATTAAAATCAGGCAAAGCACCCAGCACCGATGCCATAACTCCAGAGCTTTTGAAAAGCAATCCTGAATGGTGGGCTTCAATATTGGCACCCCTATTCACAGTAATTAATAAATCGGGATGTATTCCCCTGGAGTGGCGGAAGGCGATTGTGGTCTCTATATATAAGAAGGGTCCCTAACAAGACCCAAGTAATTATAGACCCATAAGTTTAATATCTGTAGTTGCCAAGATTTATGCTAGCCATCTGAAGTTAAAACTGAGCGACTGGATAAGGGATAAAAACATCCTGGGCCAAGAGCAAATTGGGTTCCAACCAGGCAGCTCAACCATTGATCACTGCCTGGTTCTGTCACACCTCGCCCATAAATCTACCGACATCAAAGGAGGTAAATTATTTTGCGCCTTTGTAGATCTTAAGGCTGCCTTTGACTCTATATCCCACCCAAGGCTTTGGAAGAAACTAGAAGAACTTAACATCGATGGTCGGCTGCTATTTTTGTTACAAGCTTTATACTCTAACACTACTGCCCAAGTCCGATGTGGTACCCTGGGACAGGTTACTAATGAATTTAATATCTTACAGGGAGTCAGACAGGGTTGTGTCCTAGCACCCTCTTTATTTAACCTAGACCTGGCAGATCTCCCCAGGTGGTTGTCGATAGTTCAATCACATGCTCCTAAAATTGGACAGTAAAAGGTGAGCCTATTATTGTATGCCGACGATGCGGTTCTGCTTTCTCAGACCCGTCTCGGCCTCAGGAGACTACTGGCCAGTTTTGCAGACTACTGTAAGGATAACAAGTTAACAATCAATTTCCAAAAATAAAAAAATTCTAGTCTTTGCCAAGAAAAAGGTTAGGTACTCTTGGACGGTGGGGGGTCATAAAATCGAACAAGTCAACTCATTTAAATATCTTGGAATTTATTTCCAGGAAAATCTGAGTTGGAGAATCCATAGATTTATATCCAGGAAAAGGTGGATCAATCTATGGGGGCGCTTACCTGTTTTTTTAATCAAAAGGGTGGTAGATTTTTACCAGCTGCAATCAGAGTTCTTAAAGCCAAACTGATTCCTTTAGTTTTGTACGGGGCCCCAGTTTGGTTTCCTCTGTTTAGAGGATCACTGGAAAATCTTCAAACTGCCCACCTAAGAGTATTATTTGGGGCCCCCAAGTGTGTCTCTGGGGCATCCCTGAACCTAGAGGCTGGCCTCTCCTCCATGAATCACAGGGCATGGTTATTCACTATCCAACACTGGCTGAAACTATACCATGGTCTTGCTGCGGACTCTTTGGTCTCCCAGGTTCTATTGGATAAATATAAATCCCCCTGGGTAAAAGCGTTGGTGACTAAAATTAATTCTCTGGGCCTCCCCTTATTTCAATTGTTGTATTCAGACCACGGCACTGCCAAACAGATGGTAAGACAAAGACTGGCAGATATAGATCTACAGGAGCAGAGGACCTTAGCTTGCGGCCCTTGCTCAACTTTTTCATTGGGTCTCCCAGAACAAGTAGGAAGAGAGGGAATGGCCTATTTAAGCTGGCTTACAGTGCCTAAATACAGGAGAGCTTTCTTCTTGACGAGACTCAACACCCTTCCATCTAATCTAATGACTGGGAGATATAAGAAAATCCCAGTCGAGGCCAGATTATGTCCATGTGATGATGCCAAGGTAGAGTCGGTCGAACACATGCTATTGGAATGCAGATTCTACAGAAATACTAGGATCGACCTCCAATTATTAGAGATCACGGGGAGAAAAGCCACCGTGCTACAGTGAGCTTTCTATTACAGTCCAAAGACCAGCAAATTACCATCCAGGTTGCCAAATTTTTGCATAATGTAATCAGCTGTAGAAATCAATTAAGTATATAGGTAATTGTATTTTGTAATGATGATATTAGTTTATGTAAACAGTGCAGATCCTATTGCTCTGTATAAATTGTATCTCTTTTTATTGGCCTTTTGGCCGCAAATAAATTTTCAACTGGAGTTAGAGAATAGTGTCTGAATATATAAATGTTTAGCTGACAAGAGCAGAATGAGGGGAGTTGTTGTTGACTGGATTAGAGGCTAGGAAGGGCCAACGTGTTTTATTGTTTCGGTGGAACTAGATTGTGGGAAAGAGTGAAGTGTAGCTTAGAGTGGGTAGAGTAAGCAGGAGAAACGTAGAACTTCGAAGTTTATATTTGAAACATGTTATGAAGAGAAATTACTGACTGAAACCATTAAGCGTTGTGCCTGCAACCAATACACTGTTGAACTAAGAAAACTATCAAGCTTCTGCTACCTGAACAATCATCTTGTTAATAAATTACATTTAATTATATCCAACTGGTGTGATCATTGGAAGTGTACTTGTGGAAGGTACTGGTGGCAGCGGATAGAAGAAGGGGGATTTGAGGGCTAGGGTGGTGGGCTGTGGAGCTGTGGGGCCTAAAAGAGTAAAGGTGGGACAGGAGTAGCAGCAGTAAGCCTATACCCTCAAACATGTCATAAGCACGGGGGGGGGGGGGGTGAAGTAAGCCCTGAGTGCGAGTGGTGTGGACAGCCCTGTTGTGTAGCCCAGGGAGTGTCATGGGTACAGGCAGGGCGTCACAACAAACACCAAGGAACTCAAAGCACAAACGCCATGGAAACTCAAAGCACAAACTCCGAGAAACTCAAAGCACAAACACCAAGGAAATCAAAGCTCAAACACCATGGAAATCAAAGCACAAACTCCGAGATAATCAAAGTTCTAACCCTAAAACTCAAAGAGCTGTTTTCACATCCAAAGTTATGCGAATCAAAACAAGAAGATGGCATATATTATCTCTGTTTCACTGTTTTTAGAGTTTCATCCCATCCCCGGTTTCTGGAAAGCATTGTCCCAGCCGGCCCAATTGAAATGCACTTCTGCAAAAAGAAAGGTTAATACAATTAAGGTACTTCATAGGTGGTATCTCATAAGAGTTTCCTGGGAGTGAGGAAGTATTAAAAAATAGGCCTCTTTTTCCACACGTGGTGGTTTTGTGTGACCATCAATCCATTCTGGCAAAATGTGTTTAAGGAGGCTGCTTCAGTCACAGATCAGGAAATCCATATCTCCCCGATGGTGCGCTTACGACTGTGACAAAGAAAAATGAGACACACAAAGGGCAGATAAATATATGCTAACGGGATTCCTGCAGCAGAACTTGGATGGTATTTTTCGTAAGCTTTATGATAAAGCACAGCGAGGTAATTCAACAACCGCAGTCACCTGGTCTTTTATGTAAGGATTTATTGGGTTTACAGAATAGAAACTGATGAAGGGATCTGACAAGCAACACAAATGTATGTGACAAGGATCACATACATGTTCTTACTTTTATCTCATGTTGCTAAGTTAGTTAATGTATTATTAAAGTTAAATAAATATTTTAGTAGCTTTTCAAAACAAAAACAAGAAAAAGCAACAAGAAGAAAAACAAACTCTTGAAATTGACAAAATGCAACCCTTTACAATCTTCAATGCAGTTGTTATGTATTTGGAAATAAAAGAACAAGGCTACTTGCTTTGACCCTCAAACTAATGAAGGCAAGTCCAACATTCCCAGCTATTCAGATAAAAAACTGTCAATAACAACAAATCCTAAGCGAACGAGCAAAACCTTTCTGGAGACACATGCCCCTCTCCCACATGCCTGAAAATTCTAGTTCCTCCGTTATAGATATCTTATAGATTCCTTAGAGAAGGAAACCTGCTGGAACAGAGAGAACCAGTGGGATATAGTCATCTCTAGATATAAGCTTTATAGGAAGGACAGGGGAAGGCATACCGGGGGATGTGTTCCTCTGTATGTAAGTCATTCATTATTATAACACGTACTCAATTGGAAGCCTCCCTGATTTCATTTTCCATCTCAACATTACCCTGAGCCTTCTGGTCTGGGAGATAACAGCATCTTCCTATCATTAAATTGGTTTGGAGCCTGGTATTGTCACCCACAACACTTCTGTGGAAGAATCTGCCCCATTCAGGTGTCCTAGTCTGCTTGACACTATGCCCTCTTTGCTGTCAATGAGATCTAAATGTTAACCCGGTATGAGGCTGCTGTAAAATAGCTAACTCCACATTATGCATAATTCGGAAAGGAATAGAAAATTACACTGGCAGTATCATACTGCCCTTATACAAATTTATTGTATAACCACACTTAGAATATTGTGTAGTTTTGGTCACCACACCTAAGAAAACATATTGTAGAGGTGGAAAAAGTGCAGAAAAGGACAACCGGAATGATCAACGTGCTGCACCATTTCCCGTATGAGGGAAAGTTAAAACACCTGGGATTGTTTAGCTAAGGGGGGAAAAGCAGGGTAAGAGGTGAGAAGCTACCTGCTTTGTTTCCTTGAACAGAGGCATCCGGAGAGGTTTGTGAAAAATCGTAGGATCTGGCCAGGTAGATATTGAAGGGGTTGCTCCTTCCAATACCCTAGTCCCAAGCCATTTAGGGTTTAAAAGGTTAAAACCAGCACTTCCAATGAGCCCATAAATGAACAAGCAGCAAGCTTAATTGGCAAACTACTGGCACAGTGTGACTGGATTGGCCAGCCCTGCTTACTGGTCTAGCTGCCCCATTTAGACAAACTGAAGTTCTAGGTCATATTGAAATGCAGCCCTGTGGTTAATACATTGTGAAAAGCCAAATGAGAAGTTTAGTTACTTCCCGGGAGTTTAGTACCTTTGCCGGGAGAAGGATAGGGGACGTGAAAGCCTGTGGAGTCACTTGGACCTCTTGGGAGCTCTCAGGCTATCCTTCTGGGAAGGCTGTCTTGAGTTCGGGTGTGAAGCCCTGTATTGTGATAGTTCCGCTCCTGCCTAGCATGCCCCTTAGAGAAGGTGGAGGGAGGGGATAATGAATCTGTCCTACAGCGGTCTTGCTACAGGGTACCTTGGGGCTATATTTGATCCCCATGCTTTTCAACATCTACATGAAACCTCAGGGAGAGATTATCCAGGAGTGCGGTCTGTGGCATCACCAATTACACCTAGCTTCACCTCTCCTTCTCAGCTAATGGAGGTGAGGCAATCACCTGTATCTTCACTATTTCCATCACACCTCTAGCATGTTCTGATGAGGACTACTATTAAAGTTATATTTTTAAAATTCAGACAGCTAACATGAGGCCTGCTATTTTATTTTTAGCTATACAGTCCACATGGCCATCCTTGCTAAGGTGACCAGATGCTTTCATGCCTTTAAAAATGATTTTCTGCAACCAGAATGTTGCAGAAAAGGTTTTTTTTAAAAAGTGTCACCTGTTGATTCCCTTCCTTTTCCCGTTAAAATGGAAAATATAAGATATGACTAGAAGGAAAGAGAGCTGAATTCTTTCTTGCTCTCATGTTTTTAATATAAGACTTAAATCTATCACCAAGTGAAGTCCATTGGACTATATTAGTCAAACATGCGGGCACAAGTTTTGTGCTTGGTCCTTCTCTCTAAACACAAAGTAAAGGGGATGCAAGCAGGCACGAATAGCTTACTAGGCTTTGTGGAGCTGCTTCTCCGACTATCATGACTGGCAAAGCAGGGCAAGATGGGGGACGGCCTGCTCCAGTTCTTTATGGGACACCAAGGAAGGAGGGCAGGCAAAGGAGCTGCACCTCCCCACCCACCGACCTCTGCCTGCCTTTGCAGCATTGCTGGGCTGGGAAGACCCTCTGCTCAAACCCTACAAGCAGCTGTGCCCAAACTCAAAAGCGAAACTGCTTCTGGAAGCGAGCTCCTGGTCGTGCGCAGGCAGGGTGGGCCCTTGGCCTGAACTGAGGAGCCAACAGTGTGGGCGGCCCATGAGGACATCCGATATAATCTATCTATCTATCTATCTATCTATCTATCTATCTATGTAGTTACTAAGATTTACTCCCCTGCAAATGATTTCTAAAAACACTGGAATAAGAAGAGTCCTTTCATAGAACGACTAGAGATGTAAAATATCTGGGAATAATGAATCTGTGCGTGGAAAACGTTTTCTAACCCTCGGTAAGATTCCCAGCAGTTATTTCTCATTAAAAGCCTTGATCTAAAATAGACATGTATGCTCGTTTTCCCCTGTAGAAGCCCCTCCACTCCTGATGGGGAGGGGGCGTCCGGGGCGCATCCTGCCACCCCCAGGAGCAACCCAGCCATCGCGTCCCTAGTCAGCGCTCGCACGGCCGCTCCCATTCCCTTCCCAAGGTAGACTGGCCACTATCAAGATGGCCGACCGGCACATCCTCCGCTCCCTGCGCCACACACGCCTAACATAGCGGCCTCCTCGTCACTCCCAAAATGGCCGCGAGGAGAAGCCACGGTGCAGCTTCCTTCCCTCCCTTCCCGGAAGTAGCGATCTCCCGGGCACTTCCATCAGGGCCGCCTTGAGGAGACGCGCGGCTCCTTCCTTCCCTCCCCGGAAGCGACGTCTGACCCCTGCCTGCCAATCGGTCAGTAGGAGGGCGCAAGATGGCTGCGGCGGCCGCGGTGACCGTGGCGGGGGCGGCGTCGAGGTCGGGGGTCGCACTGTCCGGGTCTTTCAGGCGCGGCGGAGGCGGGTGCGGCCCGTCGCTGCTGCGGCTGCTGCTGCAGGTGAGAGGGGCCGAGAGGGGCGGGCGGGAGGAAGGGCAGACCGGGGATGGGGTGTCCGTTGGCGCAAGATGCTAGTCCGCAGTGACTTCGGCGCCCCCGGGATGTCGCTCGGACCTCGATAGCCATGGCCGGAGCCCCCTTTCAGCTGCTGCCGCCGCCGCCGCCGCCGCCGCCTCCTCCTCCTCACAGGGCCCCGAGGAGGGCGGGGGCTCCTCTTGAGCAGGGCAGCGGAGCCTCTTCCTCCACAGGGCTCCATTGCGCAGGAGCTTTTCCGCCTGCGGGTGGGGTGGGGGGCTGGGGCTGACACCCTGCGAAGACCAGCCTAGTTGAGCTCCGGGCTCTTCCTGCCAGGGAAGAAGCCGACGGGGTGGGGGGTGGGGCGGAGTCTCCCGGTTGCTTTGTTGCATTTGCAGGCCGTCCAATAGCCGAATGTAACTCAGTATCCAAGAGTATAAAAGTGCGACCAGAGAACAAAGCCAACAGCAGGCTTAAAACGATGGAGCTGAAAGACCAGAGAGCCAAAATGACTGGGAAAATGGAAAGGTCTTCCTCTAGCGCCCGAGAGAGGACCACGAACCTCTCTAGGGAGCTTGTCCCACAGCAGGAAAGGAAAGGCCCTTCTGCCTGGTAGCCACCTTTAAGGAGCTGGGGGAGGGGGGACGGAGGAGATGCAAAAGGAAGATGGCACAAAATCTGGGATAGGGGATGGGGCCGGCAAGGTAACCCCAGAAGGCAGGATTGGGACCCCAGGCCTGCACGGTTCTGCCTCCCTGCTTCAGGGGGAATTACCTCCCCCCATCCACTAACAGAAGGAGGCAGAGGCTGAAACTGGGAACTTTCTGGACACCTTGCTGTTCCTGTCTTCCAGGAATGGGGGGAAAGAGCCCCCTCCCCACACCAGGCTATGAGAAGGGGCAGAGAGAGAAAGAGGTGCACCGTCCCCTTTGGGGAGCCAAGAGAGGGCAGCAGTCCACACGCTACCTGGGTTTGCACCTGGGTTCCAGTCCCACCTCATTGCCTATCTCATATGGAAAGTGGGGAAAATATTTAACAAATAAACAAGGCCATTGCAAGGGTGTTGCTCTGTAGATTGCAGCACTACAGAACAACAAATGCAGGCGCTGCGTTCTCTTCTCAGAGAACCACAGGCAATTAAGCTTGATGCCCCTCAAGGCAGTTGCAGGAGGAGAAGCTCACGTGATCTTCTCCCCTCGTAGGTCTGCCGCAGGACCCACACAGCAGCAGCAGCAGCAGCAACTACGGCGGCACCTGCCCCAGAGGCCTCGGCCCGCATCAAGAAGTTTGCAGTGTATCGATGGAACCCAGACAATCCCGGAGAGAAACCTCGCATGCAGACGTATGAAATAGACCTGAACACGTGAGTCCTTGAGGGAGGGAAGGGAAAGACGCTGAGAGTACTTTCAGAAAGGGGAATATATTGTCCTGCTCTGTGCATGTCAAGGAAGTCTAATAAATGGCAAAAGTTAAGGCCATTTGCAGCAAACTGTTTAATTGATCTAATCTTTAAACTTCTAGTCCAACCGATGGAACTGTAGGCTGAGTGTTCATGATGACCACCATGGGCATTTGGCATTTCTCTTTCTAGATGTGGGCCGATGGTTTTGGATGCCCTGATCAAGATCAAGAATGAAATGGACTCCACCCTGACCTTCCGCAGGTCCTGCAGAGAAGGTAAGCCCCCCCTTTGCTCTCTTGCTCTGAGGAGCCCCAGGCTCAGGTGGGCGGCAGACGAGGCAGGGAGCATTAGTCACACCTGAGAGATGGCTGTGGTGGGGGTTTTGCCCCTTGAAAGCTTCATCGCAGCCTGAAAACTTCCTTTGTGCTGTGAACAGCTCAGTTGTAGTGGACATAATGGGCAGGGAGTGTCTCCCGCTGTCCCACGTGCTTCCTTCACTTCCCCCCCAAGAGGCCAAATTCTGTGGGGGGGAATTGTTTAGTAACTTCCACAAATTGTTGGGAACTTTACAGAGAGCTTCAGCTATTGAGCAGTATAAACATATAACGAATAAATAACTTTTGGACGTTGAGTTCATTGGAAGGAAACGAATGGCTAAAGATCACCCAAGCAGACTTCAGAATTTGAATTATTTTTGCGCTCTTTAGTGCCCTTTAGAGGAGGGTTCCCCCCCCCAATTTGGCTATGAATAGCTCTTTATAGATGACATCCCTATAAATAGCTCTGCTTAATAAACAGTGACACACACAGACCCCACTTTATGCCTGCTGCAGAATAAGGATCACCTGGATTTGCACCCCCTCTCTAAATTCCCTCACTCCCTTTTCAAAGGCTTTACCAGAAGAGGAGCAGCGCTGCTTTTGCGCCATGTGGAATTGAAGGCAGATTTTGGCATGGGGGGGGGCATTCTGTCTGCAGATCTGAAGCGGCTCTTCAGGGCCTTGGGTGGAGGCGCTGAACAGGATGAGGCCGAGCAGCCCTCGGGGGAGGCCTCCAGCCCTTGCGCCAGCAGTCCTTAGGTTGACTTGTGTTCTCCTGCTTCTGCAGGCATTTGTGGCTCTTGTGCTATGAACATCGGCGGAGGGAACACTCTGGCCTGCACCACGAGAATCAACACCGATCTCAGCAAGGTCTCCAAGATCTACCCGCTCCCCCACATGTATGTGGTGAAGGACCTGGTTCCAGTAAGTCCACGCATGGTCAAAGTGCAACGGGGTGCGTCAAGAGGCTCACGGGGTTCTGGTTGCAAAACTCATTCTGTGCGCGTCATGAGGGTAGAGCCCTGAGCGCTGTGGCCAAGGCTATTCCCCTGGAGCAAAGAAACAGGAGGGATGCGTGTGTGAGAGAGAGAGAGAGAGAAATATCCATGGTCTCTCTAGAGCAGGTCCAATGGTGGGGGTGATGCTGCCTGCACTCATCCCATCCCCCTGGGATCAAGATCTGCAACCGTGATGTGTCTGCAGATTCAGCCAGGACAGAGGAGGGGGGAAGTGCGCGCGCACACACGCACACACACCAAATGAAAGCTGAAATGCTCCAAATGTCTTCCTGGCTTGGTAACATCCAGGGCTCGGATCCATCCCACTCCGTCAACCAACTGCTCCCCTCTCTCTCCGCCCCCTTTCAGGACTTGAGCAACTTCTATGCCCAGTACAAGGCGATTCAGCCTTACCTGAGGAAGAAGGACGAGAGCAACCAGGGCAAAGAACAGTACCTCCAGTCCATCGAAGACCGGGAGAAGCTGGTAACTTGCTGGGGTGTTGGCTCTGGGCACCTCTTGTGTGGGCGGCTGCCTCACTGTGCCAGCCAATGCCAGTTCCCCCTGCTAAGCTCCACTCCTCCCACCTCACCGTGACGATGCCCCCCACCCCCACGGTGAGGGCTCCCTTGACTTCCTGGCCTGTTCCAAACCAAACTTCTAGTCCTCTCCAATCTCTGGCAGAGGGAGGCCATTCCCACCCTGCCACCGCAGGCCCGTTTGCCTGGAGATGCTTCCAGGAACGGAATCTGGGACCCAACGAGCTGCAGACAAGAAGCGGCTCTCTCCGGCCCGCGACTCTTGTCCCAGGCAAGGGACAACTGCTGTCCCGGGCAGGGATCTGGCTAGTGGGGTTGAAGGCCAGGAATGCTGCTTGTACCGCCCATCCCTAGGCAGGGGCGGATGGACAATCCAAGCAGAGGGGCATCTGCCTCGGGGGGGGGGGGAGTAGCAGACAAAGCTGCTTTGGCTGCATGCTAGGAAGGCTGGCTCTGCCATTGGGCCTCCGCTGGGCAGATGGGAGTCTTTTCTCTTGCTCCTGTGTCCCGTCCGCTGCTTTTCCCCCTATTTGCTGTCCTGTTTGTGCCTGGCTGCCCAGACCCACTCCTGGGATCCCGGCAGGCATCCAGATGGGGCAGGCGAGAGGACGAGGCACTTGCTTCTTCAACGATAATGGAAGTGGGATGCTGTGCTTCCCGGGGGGGTGGGGGGCACATGTAGACCCGAGAGGCCGGTGCCACATCAGCGGCCTTCCATGCTCCTGTTCCACTCACCCAGGGAGGCGTCTGGGTGGGGCTTCCTTTTGGTCTGCCAGTGCTGGCCGAAAATGGCGAGGGGCGGCCTGGGCGCTTCCTCTTCCTGACAGGGCTCCTTCTCTCTCGCCTCCCCCCCTCCTCCCCCCCCCCCCCAGGACGGGCTGTACGAGTGCATCCTCTGTGCTTGCTGCAGCACCAGCTGCCCCAGCTATTGGTGGAATGGGGACAAGTACCTGGGCCCTGCCGTGCTCATGCAGGTAGGGAGAGCAGAGGGGCCCAGGCACAACTTCAAGGAGGGGGCAAATCTCAGGAGCCTTGTGCTCCGCTGCCTGCCTGCCTGCTCAGCTGGGCACAATGAGGCCGTTGCTCCATCCAGCCTTGCGACACTCTGTGGGGAGACGAGAGCCACTGCTGGCGGCCTTCTGTAGAGGGGACCAGGGTGAGGGGAGAACTCGGTAGCAGTAGCAGCAGCAGAGAAGGTGAGAGAGACGGGGTGTGGGGGGATGCAGGAGTAGCGGGGGGCTTCTGCTAGGCTGGCCCATGGGGGAGAGGGGGTAGGAGAGGAGAGGGGCGAAGACTGGCAGGCGAGGGGCAGAGTGTCCTGGCAGAAGGAAAGGAGGAGCAGGGGCAGCCCTCTTGAAGGAAGAGGCAGCTCCACACCCCCTCAGTGCCAGGCCACCCCCAACGTTCCCTTGTCTGGCAGGCCTATCGCTGGATGATCGACTCCCGGGACGACTACACGGAGGAGCGGCTGGCCCAGCTTCAGGACCCCTTTTCCCTCTACCGCTGCCACACCATCATGAACTGCACAAAGACCTGCCCCAAGGTGGGTGGCTACAAACCCTGGCCCCCTTCCCCCACCTGGCAAAGCGGCTCTGGTTGGTTGAAGGGGGGAGGGACCAGTGGCCCAGCGCTAGCCTCCCTCCCAAGGAGGTGAGCCGTGTTTGTTCCCCTGCCCCAGAGCTAGGCAAGGAGCTTGCTGGTGCGCCCTGGACGGCTCGTCCGCAGGATTTGCTTGCTCCGTCGCCCTTTGACAAAGCCATGACGCCATGGTCGCCCCGCCCTCAGCAGCTGGTTTTGTCTTTCGCAGGGGCTGAATCCCGGGAAAGCGATTGCTGAGATCAAGAAGATGATGGCCACATACAAAGAGATGGCCGCCAGGGCTTGAGCACCCTGGGGCCCCGTCTCACGCTGCGCACACGCCCCTCCTCGCTGGGAGTTACTTAACTGATATCTGGTTTGTTGGCGGGCTGCCAGGCCCTGCTGTGTTGGTGTGGTTGTCTCTGTAGGCAAACCTTGAAAGCCGCAAGGACTAATAAAGTGCTGCTTCATCAGCCAACATGGCCCGAGATCTCTCTCTCCCTGCCAGTCCACTGCTTCCCAAACACAGCCTCCGCCTCCCCTCCACCTGCTGCTTGTAGAGGGGCTGATACCGAAGGCCAGCTGGGAAGTTCTGCTTTGGGACAGGAGGAAGCTCCCATCAAATGAGTGAGGAGAGGAGGTGTGACGGGCTGGGGAAAGAGTGCAAGAACCAAGCGTGGCTGGGAGTGGGAAGGTGGCCAGAGCTGACATAGGCTCAGAGCTGGTGTCGAGGCTCAGGTCTTGCCAGACACAGGCTCTGCCTCTTGCCGTGTCTCACGAGGTCAGCAGCTGCTTGCCCAAGAAGAACGGCTTCTATCTGCATGTTGGGACTTCCAGGTTCTGCCCATGGGAAGCCCACAAACAGGACATGAGTGAAACAGCACCCTCCCACCCATGTTCCCCATCAACTGGTGGACACAGGTTTACTGCCTCTGATACTGGAGACAGCACATAGCCATCAGGACTAGTAACCATTGATAGCCTTCTCCGGGAATTTATCTAACTCTCTTTTGAAGCCATCCAAATTGGTGGCCATTAGGACATCTTGTGGTAGCTCAACTAGGTGCTGTGTGAAGAAGTCCTTCCTTTTATCTGCCCCAAATCTCCCCACCAATCAGCTTCCTGAGATGAACCCGTTGGGTTCTACTATGGGAGAGGAATAATTATTTTCCTATCCACATTCTCCACACCATGTATCATTTTGTCTCCTCTTAGCCTCCGTTTTCCCAAGCTAAAGAATCCCAGCTGTTGTAACTTTCCCTCATAGGGGAGATGCCCCAGCCCCTGGATCATTTGAGTTGCCCTGTTCTGCACTTTTTCTAGCTCTACAATATCATTTTTAGGTGTAATGACGTGAACTGTACATAGTATTGTAAGCGTGATCGCACCATACATTTCTACAAAGGCAGTATGATCTGGGCAGTTTTATTCTCACTTTCCTAATTATGCCTCACATGGAGTTTGCCCTCTTTACAGCAGCCACCGGCTGGGTTCACACTTCCATTGAGCTGTCTACCACAGTCCCAGGATCTCTTCAGTGATTGGTCACCCAGCTCAGGGGCCATCAGCTTATGCTGGGCTCTGGCTGTGAGCAGCGCAGGAGGGTGGTGCACAGGGTGCGTGGAGGGGGATGGACAGATAGCAGCCTCCTGCCCACTTGGTTCCAATGGGAATGTGGAGTCAGGCAGGAGAAGCTTGCGTGTTTTGTAGCAGCTTTTCTTGACCATGTTGAGCTGATGCCAGGCCTGGCTTTTCCAACCACAGAGGTCCTGGCAGCTCCTTCAGCTAAGCCCCCCACTTCCCACCAGTACAGCTTGGGGGGGGGGGCTTCCCTGAGAGCGAGAGAGCTTGCTGCTGCCTATGCACATGTTTAAGCCAGGGACAGGCAACTTGTGGCCCTCCAGATGTTGTGCTTTGCAGCTCCCACCTGCTCAATCCTAGTTGAAGGGGGGCACTTCTCTCTCCTTCCCACCCTGCCCTGATAGGGGAAGAAAGCCCAGAGGCCCTGTGGCCCCTTCTGCTTCCCTACAGGTGTTTGCTTGTTTGGGGCTTTGAATCCAGGCAGAGGCTCCCCATCCGCTTTGGAGACCTTTTCTGCTGCCAGGGTGGGTGGGAGGCGATGCTCCATTCACCCTGGCCTTTTGCTGGCAGCTTCAGGAGCACCAGGGCGCTAGGTGGGACACGGGTCTTTTGGAGAGCCAGTGTGGGGTAGCGGCTAGAGTGTGGGACTGGGAGCCGGGTTCTAATCCCCACTCAGCCATGGAGGAAGCCCTCTGGGTGACCTTGGGCCAGTCACAGACTCTCAGCCCAACCTACCTCATGGGGTTGTTGTGAGAGTTGGGTTCCTTGGAGGGGAAAAAGCCGGGATATAAATGTCATAAAGAAGTAAATATATTTGGCGCAGGCAGTTCGGGGGTCCTGGGGAGAGGCAAACCCGGCGGCGCAGGTTCAACCCCCCCTTCTTAAAACCTAAAGGCGGCTGGTGGTCCGCGACTCCCCCCTTCTCCCCTCGCGTTTGGGGTTGGAACCCGCCGCCGCCTCTAGGCCGCCTCCGCTTTGGGGTTCCCGCTCCTTCGTTTGTGCCTGCCGTGGGGAGCAGCCACTGTCTCCACCCCCTGGCCTCGCTTGCGGGATCCGGGGGCGACCCGGGACAAGCTGCCGCCAGCCCGGTCCTGCTGTTGCGCGAGCGGCTCTCCTCCCTCCGGGGCTCCGCCAGCAGCGCATCTCCTGCGCAGAGGCGGCGGCGAGAGAGGAGTCAAGACAGTCGGGCAGGGGAGGAACTACGACTCCCAGCAGACACCGCGCCTGGCCTCGGCCCCTCCCCCACCAGCTGGCCGGCCCGGGATCCGCGGCGGCTTTTGCTGCCAGTCTCGAGGCGAGTCGCCGCCGCCACCAGGGAGGCGAGACGCGTCTGCCCGTGCGGCGCGCCCAGCCGGGGCCGTGAGCAGGCCGGCCATGAGCTCCGGTGAGGCAGAGCCTGGGGTCCCTGGCGGGTAAGGGCGGGACGCGAGGCCTCGGCGCCCCTAGCCCCGGCAAAGCGTCCCCGCGGGCGCGCACCGCTCCAGGCTCCCCCGGGCGTCACGTGTGGAAGTGCGGCTGGCGGGCAGGCGGCTGGGCGGAGCCAGGGAGGGGCGCGGCGGGCCCGTGTGGGGCTAAGGGGCTTCGCGCGCGGCTTCGGAGCCCGCGGGCAGCGCGTCTCGTGACGGGGCGCTTCTGCTTTCCACCCCTCCTCGGCCTGCGACGCTGCGGGCGAGCGGGCAGGAGGTGGCGTCAGGTCAGCTGCCTGTGGAAACGCCGGCCGGGAAGGGGAAGGGCAGACATGTGCCGAGGAGATCCAAGTGCTGCCACCAAAACTACGCAGCGCCTCTACATCAAGCGGGTGCGTGGAGCAATTTTGCGCGAAGGCTTAAGGCCAGGCGCTACCGCCGCCCATCATCCCCAACCACGGGAAACTTCAGCCAGTCTGTCGTGTCCCTCCTGCGCAAGTAATATAGAGGTGAGCTTACCTGCTCAACCTGCAACTCACCCAGGCCTTGACTGCCAAGCAATGACGCCAAAGCTTCTTGGACTGTAGTTTCTTTTTATTATTGAAACACTTGCATGAAGCCATACATCAAACTGCTTGCTCCTAAGCTCTCCCACACAGGAAAAGCATAAACCAGCTGCCTCGCCCGGGCTTCCACTGAGAGCCAGGGACTGACAGCTGCTGACCTCTTAAGGACTGACAGCGGCAACTTCTTAAAGACACGCATACACATATCGTAGCCTCTGTCCTCATGAGGGCTCGGAACTTGCTTTTTGAAAAGGAAACCTTTGGGCTGGAGTTGAACAGTGTGCCCACAATTCTCATCCAGTGGGCTTTCGGTGCCTCTGTGGAGTCACAGCAGTCTTGCGGCTCCAGTCCTCTTGGGTGCCTGCCGCCCTTCCAGAACCGAGGCCTCTTTTAAAGATGGCCGCAGCTGGGCTGGTTCCCCCCTGGTGAAAGGAGGTGCTGTGCTCTCCGGAGCCTCCTGGCATCCAGGGCTTTGCATCATAGTCAGCTCTCAGTGAAGAACGGCTCCCCGACCCAGGCAGCAAACCAGCCCCTTTGGGCCATGTAGTTCTGTCCATGCCGCATCTACCAGAGGGCCACGGTCAGAACTCAGTACCGCTGGCCAATTAATGGTAGTGCTGATATTGTACCAGTAACGCATGGAGCTCAGCAATGACATTTTCCTTACGGATTCGCCACGTAAAATTTAATTTTGAATATTCATGATTTTAAAATGCTGGCATGCTAAGGAAATTGTGCAACTCTATTGAATTGCATGAAATATTTCCCCAAACCCAGCCAACTCTCCACTGCTGTGCTCTCTTGAGAGTTCTGCACACGAGAAGCTTCAGGGAGCCTCCAAGTCCAGGTGCTGCCACCTACCTACCTCTGACCGCCAGGAGAGCAGAACAGCCGGGAAAACAGCCGTCGCTTTCATGGCTCGTGTTGCTGCCCTTCTCCAGCTGGCCCGGGAGCAAAGGGAGACCAGGCAGCAAGCGGTTCCCTTCAGCTCATTCAGCCCACTTCTACAGGAAGAGAGAAAAGGATAGGGGCTGGGGGCTCCACAGCAAGTGCCAAGGTGGTGGCTCCTTGCCCCCTCATCCAGCCCGCCACCTGCTGGGTGCTGAGGGATGCCCTGTTTCCAGCTCTCTGTCCTGTGTTCCTGAGCACCTGCGAGAGGCAGGAGAGGCAGGAGGATGCAGCGGCGCCTTCTAGTGGCTCTTTCCCCTCTGGTGGCGCCACCTGCTGGCCTCTGCCTGTCCTTGTTATTCCAGGGGGCCCGATGCTCCAGTTCAGCCACACCCAGCTGTTGTGGGTGCCTGGTGCCCCACCAGGAGGAAATGCTTGCCAGGCCCAGGGCGCACCAAGGGGACCCTCACCCCACCTGGTGCCGCTGTACCCCTGTGGGCAGCCGGGGGAGCAGAGCAGAGCACCAGGCCTTTGGGCCTATGAGAGCAGGAGAGCTCGAGGGACAGAGCAGACACCATGCAGGTATTGCACCCATGCGGGATGCTGGGTTTTTAAAAAGAACCTCGAAGTTGCTTGTGGAACTGGCCTCAGTGTCCCCAGTTGGTAAAATGGGATCACTGTGGCTTTGCCTTGCCAGGAGGGAGGGAAGGAGACATCATCAGTCCCTTTACTGAGCTGCGTATGAGATGCGTGGGCATGTTGACTAGTGAAGAGACGCCGGACGTGGAGCTATGGCCCAGACAAGCACCACTTGGTCTGTACGGAATCAATTGACAGGTTGCTCTGCCTGACAAGCCGCCTGTCAGATGCCCACCAGTGTGCCACAAGAGCCTCCTCACCTTTGTGCGACGGAGTAGGCCTGCTTGTGTCACCTGTGGCATCTTGGATGCAGCAGGTAAACCGGGACATTATGCCTGCCCAAACCGGCTCCGCTGTCTGTAGCCCTGATGCAGCCCAAGACTCCGAGGCAGCAGGCAAAGCAGGTAGGGGCTGGGCCTGCCGTGGAGACTCCTTGGCGGGGTGTTGAGCCGCCTGACTTTGGAGTGACGCAGGTGCACGGCTTGCTCTTGACATCTGATCACCCACGGGCAGGCAGGAAATCGCAAGCGGATCTAGGAGCAGGGAAAACCCGGCTCCAGGGTGGACAGAGGGAGACGTGCCGTCTGGTGCTTCCGGTGGCCTTGCTTGGGAAAGAGGTGTGGCTGGCAGTGAGCAGGTAGTCAAGGTGTCGCTCTGGACACTGCACAGCCACGTCTTCCGCCTGGAATGGTGGCAGGGGGCCAATCTACCCAAAGAAGCAGAGCCCCCGCAGGTCTTTTTGCTCTACCGGAACAAGTAAAACAGCCAGGAATGGGGGGAAGGGAGTGACAGGGCCTGGCAAGTCAGTGTGCTTATGGGGAGGAGGTTCCAACCCCTAGGAGCCTCCCAGGTCTGCTGTCCCCACGGCCCTCTGCCTTCATGCAAGAGGAGAGGTGCCAGTGGAGACCAGCCAAGGGGAAGAAATCCCAACCAGCCTCCCCCAACACCTCTCTCCCCCCCCAACCCAAAAGCCCCCCTCCCGCCCCAAAACGTGCCTGGCTTGGAGCTGCACGGATCTACTTTGCTAACACAACTTCAAGCTGCACTTCTGAGACCAGGAGGTCCTTTGCACGGGAAGGAGCAGGGAGGCCCATGGGACGGGGCCTGCCCTGCCTGGTGTGCCGCCCAGAGCCGAGCGAAGCCCCTCAGCAACTTGACTCCTGACCTGAATTAGAAAGACTGGATCCTGCGTCAAAGGGGTAAGATGCCGCTCTATCACTGTCCTCAGGTAGAACCAGCCTCTTAGGAGCCCGGCAATCCAGCTACAAGACCCTCCAGCAGAGCCCCCCTGAGTCCTGCATGGTAAGCCAAGGATTTGTGCGATGGGGGTGCCTGAGGGGGAAGTGCAGGGTGAAGCTTACTTGCCTCTGCTGCCCTGTGGTAACTAGGGTTACCCTATAGGTAACTATAGGGCTGCCCTATAGAGGTATTGTTGGGTTAGGGCCCTTTGGGAATGGGGGTGACCAGCCAGAGGCCTCTTCCCAGGAACTTTGTAGGATCCTCACATGGGGCCTCCCTCCCAAGGGACGTGCAGCCGGCCCCTTCCATTGCGGCACTTAAAGAGGCCTTGGAAACCCACCTGCTCCGAAGAGCTTTTAAGAGATGTGATCTATGGTCTTGCTGCTGTTTTATTGGTGTTTTATTGCTGTGGCTGTTTGGGGGGGGCGGAATTAACACTGGCTGTATTATATTTGAAAGTACTTTTCAGTGGCCTTGTATTTTTTAAACAATATTATTATTATTATTAATATTAATATTATTATTGTATTCTTTTTGCTGCCTTGGGTAGACTTGGTCTAGAAGGGGGATTAAACATATTTAAATAAATAAATATGTTGAAAGAAGCTGGAATGCTGATGGGGAACAGTTTTTCCTAAACGGCTACACTAAAATGTGGGGGGGGGGCGTGTTTCATCCCTCCAGAGAGCCACATTTGGCCCACGGGACTTTACTGCCTACCCTTGTGCCAGGTCAAAGTGCTCCTTCTGAGCCATTGTCATCTCATTATGTTTGCTAAGATCTGCATTGCTTGGGGGACGCTTGGGTCTAAGGAGACCAGGAAGGCCTCCGGGGAGGAAGGACCTTGGCTCTGTGCCTCGTGAGGGTTTTGTTTTGTTGCATTTTGGGGGCCACGCTTGGCCAGCACCAACCCACTTCCTTTTGTTCCTCACCTAGGAAGTCAGCGGCTACCAACGGAAAGCGTGGAAGGTTGCCCTCTGCCACTTTTTCTCAGTGCTGACCGTGGGACTGCCCCTGATCATCTTTCACTGGAAGCCGCTCCTTGAAGTCCAAGCCAAATGCAGCCGCTGCCCGCTCCGCCAAGCCGACTGGGTGGCCATCCGAGTAAGCGGACTTAGGCAGCAGGAGCAAGCTTGGGACGTGGGCTCTGGGTTGGGCGGTGTTCAGGGGCACCTTTGACTCCTGTAGCCAAAGCGCCCACATTTCAGCCTGGACTGGGCATCCCGGTGGCCCCTGGGAAAGTGGGCCCAGTCCATTGTGTGGCAAGAGCCCACGCCCTCAGCAGTTCCTCTTGCATAGCTCTCCTTGAGGGCTGCGTTTAAACATGAAGCGGGTCGTCTTACTTGAAAACAATATGTATATATATGCTAAACACAAAACGGAAGAATCTCTAGCTCCATTTGCTATCTTTGGTCTGTCTGGAAATGGAAGACTAGCTGGGAGTGGTATGTCCCTCAGGCCCCCACCCAAGATGCCCAGGGACCTGTCTTTGGCATGGAGGGCCCCCCTGAGGGCCCCCAGCGTCTTGTAGATGTCCAGGAGGCTTCAGGTTCTGGGTCTCAATCCCCTTCCTTTGAGGAAAGAACCATGTGGTGGTTTCCATCGGAGGGAGTGTGTGAAAATCTCGTCCCCCTTTGTTTGACTGTGTGAGCTGAACTTTAGTTGTGTCCCTCACACCCTTCTTCAGGACCAGTTTGGCCAGTACTTCACAGCCCGGACCCAAACGGAGCAGCTGGAGGAAGGCAGGTGAGCGTGGCGCTGGGGTCCCCTTCCCGGTCCCTGATCCACAAAAGATGTTGACGAGTCCGGAGGGGGCTGGGGGGAGAGCAGTTGCCCAGGGAAGGCAGGTGCCCCACAATTGGTACCCAAACCGAACTCTGCCTTTCGCCCTGCCAAGGGTCGGAGTCTGGCTTATCCATATGAGCCCATGTGGTGCCTGCCCTTGGTCCTGTTGAGACCCACCCAAGGCCGGCCCTTCCCCTTCATCCTAAGCTTCTTGGCGGGCCAGTGGGAAGGGGGAATCGGTCTGCCCATGCTCAGAGGGACTCTCTTCTGTACAAGTTTTGGGACGTATTCCTACCTCAGAGCATTGGAGGGCTGCGACCTTCCAACAGAATAAGAGTCAGGATCATGGCCGTGTGTGCGGTCTTTCTCTTGCCCCTCCCTCTTCTCGTGAAGCCTCGAGTACAGAGCTGACGCCGACGGGAGAACCAGCGTCGCTGTGGGAGCAGTGGAGGACGAGGGCGAAAGCCTGGACACGATTGGACTCCGCCAGAAGGAGCAGGTGGGTCCCCATCAGCCCGAGAACCAGCCGCTCTGCTTGCTGCGTTGGCTGTCCTTGGAAGCCCCCAGGCACCCCCCGCTTGGCAACAGCTGCCTTGGCCTCCCAGAGCACCGCCAACCCCAAGCCTCCCCATGGCCACCCCACTCCTCCCGAAGACTCAGGTGGGAGTGTTTAAATGTTCTTGTTGCCTCGGCCAAAGGGGTCGGTCTGTGGGATGCCTGCCCTTGTCTCCTTTGGACCCTGCGAGGTAGGCCGGATGGGCCCAAGGCCCCCCACTGGCCTGGCTGGACCCTCCAGGACATCCCCCTGTGGGCCCATGCATGCCTCCCTGGCCCCACTTGGATTTCGTTTCCGCGTGAGCTGCAAGGTCTTCCTAGTTCGCCCGTCTCTTCTCTCTAGGTGAATGTCATCCGCTACTTCGTCTTTGAAGGTTTGCGCTACATCTGGATTGAGGCATTACAAGCATACTGCAAGGCCAGGTGGGTCTCCGGTGGAAGGAGCACAGCTGGTCTCAGGGCTTCACACATCAGCGGCTGTGGCTTGTTCTTTGGACTCCCCCTTGCGCAACCCCCCCTGCAGAAACGGCTTTGCTGCTGTGATGTCACAGAACGGTTGGGAACATTGTGCCCAGAGCATATTTAATGTTCCATGACTGTTGGAATGGTCACGCACTTCAGACAATAATGGGACGGGATTTTTTTTAAAAACCAGTGCTTTTTGTCTGTTATGAGTCATATATAGCCTGTCTCTATTTTTTGTACATATTTTACAGTAAATTAGATGAAAGCTGGACGTATTCACATATCCACCTCTGCCACGGTGGATTGAGCATCCAAGAACAGGCAGCCAGGTACGGATGTGAGTTGCTTATGCCGAATGAGAGGTAACGAAGCCCCCCGTGAGCCATAGAGAGCGCCCCGTGCATTTGCTTTCTATAGCAAGGGCCTCTTGATTTCTTGCACAACAGGAACCTGGGGTTGGCCATGGCTTTGCAAAACTCAGGGAGTTTAAGAGCGGCAGCTTCCGTCAACGGGTCCAGAGGCTAAAATGTCTGCCTTCTTAGCTCAGTCAGTTAACACGACAGACAGAGACAGGGTTGTCTGCAGAGACAGGGCTTTGCGTTTGTTTTGCATTTTCCACAGTCTGGTTTGTAAAAAGCAGCATTTAATGCTGTGGTTTTTAGCGTCGTCGTGGTTGGCTTAGAACCCCCCCCCTCCCCTCCCCTGGAGGGGCTGGCTAGAAATGGGACTAAAGGGACCCTTTGGCCCAGTCATTGGCCTTTGGATGACACGGAAACTGCTGATGCCCTAAAATGGGCCTGCCTGGCTGCTGCTTCTCTCTTTCTCACTGCCACCCCACCCCCCTCCTGGCCACCTTCAATAGGAGGAAGATCTATGGACCGAATGTGATCGATGTCCTGGTGCATTCTTACCTCCGGCTGCTGAAAGATGAGGTGGGCCTCCCAAAAGACGGCTCTGATCCTGCTGCGGAGGGGAGCCTCTTTCCTTGCAGCAGAAAATCCCTTCTCGGGCAAGGCAAAGGCCCCCTTTCTGGATCCTTTGCTGGCGAAGGCTGGGAGAGGGCCAAGGACAGGGGGGTGGGCTTCTTCTCTCCCTCTCCTGCTCCATCACGGCAGCCATCACTATGGGATGAGCTTTGGTTCTGCCCTGATGAGCTCCCAAAAGGCTTGAGAGGGCTGCGGGCTTGAAGTCACGTTGGCTCAGGCGGGTGGTGCATCCGAGTCACTATTGTGTCCATTCCCTGAGCGGCACTGGGCCTGAAGTGGGGAGGGGGGCAGGGTCTGTCCCAGCACCTCCTTTTAACCTGGGTCCTTCTGTGTGCCAGGCAGGTGTTCTGCCACGGAGGGGTGGGGGTCCCTGCTGTGGGGCAGACCCTCCTCATGGCCTGATTGTGTGTGTTTGGGGGGGGGAGGATATGGCAAAGCTGCTCTGATGTGGTCCTGAACTGGCTTGGTGCTTCGCCTTCCCCCTCCGCAGGTTTTGAACCCATTCTACATCTTCCAGCTATTCAGCATCACCTTATGGATGTGTGAAGAGTACTACTACTACGCCGCCTGCATCCTGCTCATCTCCATGATCTCAATCGGCATCTCTCTCTATGAGACAAGGAAGGTGGGGGCTGACCTTTGCCTGGGGGGGAAGGAGGGGGGAGCAAGAAAGCAAAATGGGGCCTGGAAAATGTCCACACACGCATGTGTCCGTCCGTCTGTCCGTCCGTCCCCCGCCCATATAGCTGTAATTTGGGAGAAGCCCTTCGAGGCAGATCTGAAGTCCTCCTAAGGAAAATTCCGTGGCTGGGGAGAGCAACAGTCCCTTGGCCACGAAAGCCTCTTCTTCCCCCCCCTCCACGCCCGTGCCTCATGCTGTCAGGCGAAGGCAGGGAGTGGCAAGGAGAAGCTGGCCCGGCTGAGCCCTCCCTCCTCCCCCTCGCCTGGACCTTCCGGAGGGCTTCACGGATGCCTTTGGTACCCACAGCAAAGCGTTACCCTGCAGAAGATGGTGAAGCTGTCGGTCAGCGTGAGAATCCGCAGAGCCCCCGGAGGTAAGCGAGCGGCCAGAGGCCATTGCCCTTTGACCCCCTCCCCGGAGATGCTTTCTGGGAAATGGAAGTCTTGTGTGTCAGACTCCCTTCGCTTCTTGCTCTGATTCTCCTCTGAAAGGGTTGTTGCCTTTGCTTCGTTTGCTATTTTCAGTTTTACCAATTATTCACCTGCTTCCATTTTCAATGGGTTACATGACTGTCCCTGTTTATGGAACTTCTCTGTTGCTGATCTTTCCTCTCACTGCAGAGCCGTTCAGCTCTCCTCCTCCTCTTCCTCCTCCTCCTCCTCCTCCTTATTCAGCAGCCTCTTAATCTGCCCCTTAATCCTTTATCCTTCTCCCGTTGAGTTTGTGTCTGCTTGGAGCTCTTGCCACATCTTCAGGGATCACAGGCAGGGCAATTTCTGGCCTTCCTGTTGTTGTAATGTTCCCCTTCGAGAAAGTTCTGGCGAGGTTCTTCCTGTGAGGGGGTCTGACTTGTTTTCCTTTTTTGGTGGTGTCGGGGGATTGCAGACGAAGAGACGGTGAGCTCTGCAGACCTCGTGCCTGGGGACTGCATCCTGGTTCCCCTAGGCGGGATGCTGGTTCCTTGTGACGCCGTCTTGCTCACGGGCGAGTGCATGGTCAACGAAAGCATGCTGACTGGTGAGCCTCAGCAAGGAACTGGTGGGGGGAGGCAGCAGGACCTTTGCGGTTGGCCGTGCTCGGATAGGGTCTTCTTCTCTAGCTATTTCAGTGTCATTTGGGTTTTTAGTACGTGCTTCTATTTTATGGGTTTGTCCTCTATTTTCTGAACCACCCCAGAGAGCCTCGGCTAAGAGAAGATAGAATCATAGAATAGTAGAGTTGGAAGGCGCCTATAAGGCCATTGAGTCCAACCCCCAAGTCCAAAGTGAATTCAATGTATTTGTTTCCTACTGGCCTCTTTGCCCTCTAGGGGAGAGCACCCCTGTGATGAAGACCCCCTTGCCCAGGGACCCCCAGGCTGCCAGCACCATCTACTCCCCTGAAGAGCACAAGCGGCACACGCTCTTCTGCGGCACGCAGGTCATCCAAGCCCGATGCTATGTGGGCACTGAGGTCCTTGCAGTGGTGACGCGCACAGGTGAGCTGCGTGGGGTAAGGTGATCCCTCCTCCGCCCAGCGGCCATAGCTTGGTTGAAAGTGCTGAGTTCCTGCCTGAGAGTGTCCAGGCAGCAGCTCCGGGGCTCAAGTGTCATATGCTGCTGAGGAGCAGAGGCTGCTACGTGATTGGCATAAGGCCGGCCATTGCAGGGAGCCGGGGGGGGGGGGGGAGCATTAAGTTGTGGGGAGTCGAAACTCTGCGGATCACACAGAGATCTACCAGTGGATCCCAACTTGGTTTCCCTTGACCACTGGCTCCTCCTCACACCCTCCTGCAACTGCTGTTGCTAAGAGCAAGGGAGTCAACCCAGTTCTAGGCTGTCTGGGCCGATGTGCCCATGGGACCGGCGGTCAGGCAGGGACGCATCCCCCCGTGGCCACCATGGGGCTGGCGAAACATGCGTCCTCCTTGGACCCTTTTCTGGAGGGTACAGCCTTGGCCTGCCCCTTCGCAGTGACCGGCTTCTCCCTCAGGGCCTGCGGTGTCCTCGCCGTCCCGCCTGCCTTAGTGGCCGTTGCTTCAGGGCCCTCCTCTCCCGCTTCCGCCCTCCCTCCAGGCTTCTGCACAGCCAAAGGGGACCTCGTCAGCTCCATCCTTTACCCCAAGCCAGTGAACTTCAGGTTCTACAAGGATGCAGTGAAGTTTGTGGCCGTCCTCACAGGCCTGGGTAAGTGACTGAAACAGAAACTCAAAAGCAGGAACTGCTTCTGGCGTTGGCCGTGGGGGGAGCGGGAGGTCTCTGGGGGAAGCTCCAATTTGGGAGTTGGTGATGGAGCAGAAAGGGGCAGTGGGGACTGCTTCCCCTCAGCCTGGAGCACGGCTGCCTCTGCCGTCGCCCGTCAGAGCCAGGGCCGGCCCCCGAGGTGGCTTTCTGCACCTCAGGCAATGCCCCACCTTCACCCTCTATGAAGGGGGGGGCAAAGCTCAGTCCTGCCCTGCCCTGCCCCTCTCCATGCCCAGTGGCCAAAGCGGAGGCCCCATCGCTGCTGCTGCTGCTGCTGCTCTGGTGGTCTGCCAGGAACCCCTGCGTGGGAGGGGGATATGCCACCGCCTCCTCCTCCTCCTTTGCCCTCAGCACCACCACTTGGCTCGGAAACCACCCCTGCTGTTTCTCTCTGCCCGAGGGTCCTGAACGTAACCTTGTGCCACGGAGCCACGGGCCATGCCCTCTCCTCCTTCCCCCCCATGATCTCCTTCCCGCCCCGGGTGAAGCCTCCGATCAGAAGCCCCGTGGGGTGGGGCAGGAGGAGCTGCCTCTCCCCCTGATGTTTACTCTGCAGACCTCTGCTCACAGCTTTTTAGAGCAGTGGCCTTCCAGTTCCTCCATCTCTCTCTTTTTGTCGCTTTCCCCTGCGGGATCAGGACCCTTCTCTTTCCCTCTCACTCCCCTGCAGCTGCCCTTGGTACTGCCTACAGCATCTACATCTTGCATAGGAAGCAGGTAAGTGCCATTCCCCAGGGCCCCCCCTCTCACCCCCCCTCCCTTCCCAGCTGAGAGCTGTTTCTCGGACTCCCTGCTGCCGGGCCCTGAGTCGTCCTCCATGTGGGCCAGCCGCTCATGGAAATGGCACCCAAACAAACCAAGGAGGCAGGAAGTGTCAGCATAGCACAGAGCAGCGAGCGAGTCCTCTGCTAGAAACAGTCCCACCCATCTCAATAGCGAGTCACTCAAATCAAAATAGGGCAGCAGCAGCAGGCGAAAGAACTGGCCATAGCAACAGCCGTCCCTGTCCCGAGAGAACAGGACGCCCTCACCTCGTGCCGGAAGGAGCCCCGGGTCATTTTGCATAGGGGGTGGAGTAGAGTGGAGGGAGAGCCATCATGGGGGGGGCACATCAGAACAGGCCTTTGCCTTGGCTTGCCCTGCACCTGATCTCTACCCCAGAGCAGGTCCTCTGCTCACCAGGACGACAAGGGTCTTGCCTTTTTGGGTGGCCCCCAGGTGCCCCGTTCCCAATTCGTTGAGGGCCACAACATTCAGTCCAGCACTGTGAAGTCAGCTTAGAGCTTGGAGAGTGATCAAGACGTGGGCAGGTTCCTGCATAGAGATGCGGCTCCCTTTCCACAGAGTCCCTCCTTCTTGCCTGTCAGCCCAGCTGTCCATACACACACACAAAGCGCTGCTCTTTTGTCTAGCCTCCCCCCACCCCGCAGAGTCAGGCGGCATCCCTTGGCAGGGGGCAGTGGAAGAAGGAGCTCTTGGCTTTGCCCGTGGGGCACATGACTTCTCATCCGTGAGCTGATGCTAGGGTTTTGGAGCCCTTCTGGAGCTCCTGCCTAGCCCCATTTCAAATGTCCTCCAGGCCCGGCTGATGAGCCCCCATGCTTGGCTGGCTTTCCCCCCTCTTTGCATGGACAGGTTGCTGTCGGGCAGATTGTCATCCGTGCCCTGGACGTTGTGACGGTGGTCGTGCCCCCAGCACTGCCGGCAGCCATGACGGTAGGCACCATCTATGCCCAGAACCGCCTGAAGCGGCACGGAGTCTTCTGCATCAGCCCTCCACGCATCAACTTATGCGGCAAGATCCGTCTGGTCTGCTTCGACAAGGTGAGGCCCCCATGAGGCAGGGGAAATGGGGGCATGCGCCGGCCAGCCCCCTCGGCCGTGTTCTGATGTTACTTGTTCCTTCCCCAGACAGGGACGCTCACGGAGGACGGGCTGGATATTTGGGGTGTCGCTCCCCAAGCGGAGAGCAGTTTCCTGCCCCTCATCCAAGAGCTGCGCTGCCTGCCTGAGGGGCCGTTGCTCTCCTGCCTGGCCACTTGCCACGCCGTCACTTTGCTCAATGACCAGCCGGTCGGAGATCCAGTCGACCTCAAGATGCTGGAATCCACTGGATGGGTGAGAGCAAGATTGAGTGTCGTTTGTTGAGAGAACAAACAGGCTTCCTTTTCCCACAGTTGCATCTCTGTTTGAGCCACTTTGTGGGAGCAGAAGCAGTTACTGGGGAGGAAACAGAAAAGTTGCCATTCACCTGGCGGAGACGGATGGCAGCCGCTTCCTGTTGGAGCCCATGGCCACGATCCTATCTCCAATCTCCCTGGCACCTCCAGTGGTTCTTTTGAAAGACTGGAACCCGAATGGCCTCTGGCCTAAGAGATCTTGTGGGGAATCCCCGTGGTCTGAATGGAAGGCTGTCCTCTTCATGGCCTTGCTCTCTCATTTCTCCATGTCCTTTGCTGAAATGTAGCTCCTTGGGGCAGGAATGCCTAGGTCCTCAGGGCTATGATCAGCAGACAAGGGCCGCTAAGCGCTGGCATAGCAAGGCTCATGCTCCTGGATGGGTCCATCCAGCACAGGAGATGTCCAGAAGCGAGGTCAGCCAAAGCCAAAGAAGGAATGGACAGAGCCACGGAGAGCTCCGAGTGTTGCTGGGGCTGGAAACCGGCAAGCTCAGCTTGCACGTTGACGCAACAAGCAGCTGGCTCAGACGGAGCCTTAAGTAGGGCTCTGGCTTCTCGGAGGCTGCTGAAAAGGGCCTTTGGCTGCGACAGCCTGGAGGCCACAGGGGTGTGGCAGTGGCTTTGGAACCAGTGTCCTCTGAGTCTGAGGACGGTGACAGCTTCTACGGCTGCATCCTCTTCTGGGCCCGAGAGGTCTGTATCAGGGAATTGGAATCCCGGGTCATGGGGGGAAAGGAGCCTGAACTACAGAGGAAGATTCAGCTGCAGCTGCTGGGGCCTGAATTTCTTCCTTCCTTCCAGACCCAGGAAGAGGTGGAAGGGCATGAGGCAAAGGCACAGGTGGCCCAGCTTTTCGGGACCAGAGCCCTGGTTGTGATGAATCCTCCATTGCTGGGGGAGCAGCCTCATGGCATGGTGAGACCACAGGCCTTTGGCACAAGGGAAGCAGGTCTTTCTTGAGTGCGAGCAGAAGATGCCCCATGAAGCCAGTATGGGCACAAACAGTTCGCCTGTCCCCTTGTATGGCTGGAGGGTGACTGACCTCTCCCCATCTCTCCTGAGGCCTGTTGCCAGACCAACGCCTGATGGCGAGCTTCTACCATAGAAGAAGCCGGCCTCTTTCCTCCCCCCCCCCCCCCGCCAACTCTGTGCTGGACACCCATCTGGGCTATGCCTTTCTGTTTCCTCTTCAGAAGCACACTGCCCCCCTGGCCGTTCTCCACCGGTTCCCGTTCTCCTCGGCCCTGCAGAGAATGAGTGTTCTGGTGAAGCCCCTGGGTGACGGCCCTATGGAAGCCTACATGAAGGGAGCCCCAGAGATGGTGGCCAGCCTCTGCGAGGACAGATCAGGTCAAGCGCTCGTGTCTCCCGCTGCCTGCCTTGTTCTGTGTGGCCCAGAGTCCGTGGGAGGTGGGGAGGGGAATGCCCAGAAGCCTCAGCTGCCAGGGGGCTCCACTCCCGCAAGTTCAGGGGGGGGATTGGCCCTGCTCTGATAAGGGAAGGATCCAAAAAGCCCCCCCCCCCCGGGAAAGCCCTGCTGTCAGGATTGCTTCCTCCTCCTGGGCTGCTGGGTCCTGCCACCACTCTTCCTAAACAGCCGCCTTTCTCTCTCTTGGCTTTACAGTCCCTGCAGATTTCTCTCAGACGCTGCACCGTTTCACCACTGATGGCTTCCGGGTCCTGGGCCTGGCCTACAAGCCCATGGCTGCCGTCCAGACATTCGAAGAAGCTCAGGACATGGCCAGGTGCCTGTGATGGGGGGCAGCTCCTCCTTTGCCCCTCTCAGTTCCAGCTACCAGTTGGGCCCCAGGCTGGGCCCGTGTTCGGTTCTGATCCAGACTTCCTCTTGGCCGGCAGGGACTCTGTGGAGATCGGGATGATCTTCCTGGGGCTCCTGGTGATGAAGAACGTCCTCAAGCCCGAAACTGCCCCTGTGATCCATTTACTGCGCAACGCTGAGATCCGGACCCTCATGGTCACAGGTAGCCACAGTGGGGCGGCATCTGTCTCTGCCTGCAAGTCTTTGCACTGTGGGTGGCCAGAGCTGGCACGAGAGGTGATCCGTGGGGTCTCTTCTCACTTCTGGGGGTGGGAAGTGGGCTCATTGTAACTTGAGCATAGGCATAGCTGTGTGATGCACCAGGCCACGCTGAAAAGCCGACGCTGCCTCTGTTCGGGCACGGTCTGCAGAATTCAAGCTGGGACCAGGAGGAGCAGGTTAGGGTTCCCTGTGGTTCTATTCTAGAAAGAGGGGCTCTCAAAACCATGTCCCCCACACGAATTCCAAGCTAGGCTGCACATGGTCAGTGTCAACAGAAAAGCGCTCTACACATGCTTCAAGGCATGATTTCCTTCATTAGGCCATCACAGCTTCCCAGACGGTTGAATTTTGAGCAGGTTCCAAATATTTGATTAGAAACAAGTCAGCCGAAGTTGGGCTTTGTGGAAGGGATGGGGGGACACGGATCAGGGCCTCCAGGTGCCCGCTGGCGACGGAGCTGCCTGCCCTGTGCTGACCTGCCAAACCGCCGTCGCTTAAACCTTTGTCCCCTGCCTTTCTGCGCCAGGGGACAACATGCTCACAGCAGTGAATGTGGCCAAAAGCTGCCGGATGGTGGAGGCAAAAGAGCCGGTGGTCTTCGTGCGCGCAGCCACTCCTGGCCACGGCCAGCCGGCCAGCCTCACCTTCGTCCCTTCCGAAGAGTCCCCAGAGCCCCCCGAGGTGAGTCTTCCTCCTGGCCTTGTCCTCAGCGGCTCTTCCGTGGGCTGCACTCTGGGGGGCAGCAGCAGCAGCTGAGAGAGGGATCCCCCTCCAGAGGAGCCCTCAGTGAGTTCTGCCTGTGTCGAGAAAGACCTGCCCATCCCTCTCTGTCACTGATGCCCCCCTGGAGAAAGCCCCCTCCCGATGGGAGAGGGGAGCATTGGCGGGGAGGGGAGAATAGGAACCTGTCCGATGTGTGTGCTGAAGGCCATTGGCTGGGGGTGGTGCGGGTGGCAGGGAGAACCAGACCAGACCAGACCACTGCTCCCCCCCCCCCCCCGCTGGGCTTTTCCAGGGCTCCTACCAGCGGGAGAGATACTTCTTGGAGCAGCATCCCTGCCACTTGGCCATGCACGGGAAATCCTTTGCGGTGGTTTGTGAGCACTTTCCGGACCTCCTGCCCAAGGTAAGCCTGAGCGCCGTCAGCCGGCCATTCAGCCATCCTGGTCTCTGATTCCCTTCTTCTTTCTCCAGCCCTATGGGCCCTGCTCCGGCACGTGCTGCGCCTCTTGTCCCCTTGTGCCTGTCAAGATCCTGAGGCCAGACGTTTTTCTCTGTGGGGGGAGGCAGCGGCAACTGAGTGGTGGAGAGACCCTGCTCTGCCCACCAAATGTCCCACGTTCAGTCCCTAGGGAAAAGGGTCCGGCAGCCAGTGAGGGAGGGAAGGGGGACGTCCTGGAGAGCCACCGGAGACATGATGTCTGGGTGGGAGGCCCCCCTATTCTGGGGGTCCTGGGCTCCGGCTGCACCCCAGGCTGAGCCCCTGGATGTGGTGCTTCTTCAGAGCTAAGATGTGCCCTGCGACCCAGGAGAGAAAGCGGCTTCCTCCCGCCAACGCAGGCCTGTGGCCCCCCTCCCTCTCTTGGGTCTGCTGTGGTTCTCAGGGATTTCAGGCTGGGGAGGGTCTTTGCCAGCCCCCCTCTCCTGCCCCGGAGACGGGGGCTGGAGCTGGGACCACCAATTGCAGGGCCAGGACGTCTTCTGCTACTGAGCTCTGAGCCCCTGCGGGGAGCAGGCCGCCCTCACCTCTCTACATGTACCCTCCCCCAACGCGCATGGGTTTCCCTTGGTAATGCTAGGAAGGGAAACCCCAGGAAGTCCACCATGATTTTTCTGGGGGTGGACCCCCCCGCCCCGCAGTCCCTCCCCAGAAGCCACACTGCTTAGCACGCCGGCATGAAGGACTGGCTCCATGTGGTGCATGGCCCACATTTGTCGCTTCCGGTTCTCAGGCCCACCGTGACACACGGGCATCTCTGTCTTCTGCAGATCCTGGTCCGGGCGACGATTTTTGCCCGGATGTTGCCTGACCAGAAAACTCTCTTGGTTCGGAACTTGCAAGACCTGAAGTAAGTGTGTGGTATTTGGCAGGGGGGGGGGGGGATGGCCTTTGCTAAGGCTGGCGAGAAAGAAGGGCAGTTGAGTTTTGACAACTTGGTGCAGGGTGAGTGGGGGAGGTCCGATGTCGGGCAGGATGAGCTCCAGAGGTGGCCGGTTGCTACCCCTTGCGGCGCATTCACCAAGCTCTTTTCCTGGAGGAGCAGGCAAGGAAGAGGGGGCCAGGTCAGAATGCCTCTTCCGTGAGGCTGGAGAAACCTGCTTGTGTTGCTTGCAGCTACTGTGTGCTGATGTGTGGCGACGGCGCCAACGACTGTGGGGCACTGAAGGCGGCCGACGTGGGCATCTCGCTCTCGGAAGCGGAGGCCTCCGTGGCATCGCCCTTCACATCTCGCATCGCCAACATCGAGTGTGTCCCGGCCGTCATACGGTGAGTCTGGAGAAGGGCCCCCGCCATGCTATACCCCAAGGGTGGCTGGGGCCCATGTCGGCTTCCCCCTCGTTGCTGCCTCCTAGGGGAAACTTCTTCCCGTGGAGTCAAGCTGTCTTGGGGTTTTGCATGCCAGCGGCGGGTGGGACACTTTGCACCCTTCGCAGACTGGGTGGGGGTGGAACAAAGCGGAGATTCCAACGCAGCCCCGGGGCATCAGGGTCCCTAGCCCTATGCTAGAAGAGCCGGGCAAGGATATGTTCCCGGCCTGGTGTCCCTCACTTGTGCTCAAGGACTGAATGAGAAGCACCCTGACCCATTACCCAAGAAGCGCATGCAGGAAGTGAGGATGACCAGTCCCTTTGTCAGTGGGAACACTGACGGCCCTACAAAACGACGGTGCTCGTACCAGCCTAGTTGGGCTACAACAACTGGGGCGGGGGGCGGGGGGCTGGGGGGAGGCAAGCATCAGTCTTTCATCCCGGTTGTTCTTGGAACCTCCCTGTCGTGAAGGCTCCAAGGGCAGTGTGGGTGGGGGTGTTTAAAACACTGCATGCGCGCACCCACACCCCCACACCCCAGAAGAGCTCAGCACCCCCACCTCCTCCAAACAGCTGATGTGTTGTTGTTTTGTTCCTGGCGGTCTTTGGCCTTTATTAGGGAGGGGAGATGTTCCTTGGTTACCTCCTTCGGCATCTTCAAATACATGGCCCTCTACAGCCTGGTGCAGTTCGTCTCTGTGCTCCTGCTCTACACGGTGAGAGCGAGCTGCCGCTTCCAGCTCTGGGGAGGGGGCCGGGCAGTCCTCCTTTCCTCTGCTTTCTTCAGCCCTGTGGCTTTCAGGTTCCCATGCAACCGGTGAGGACTAGAGCCTTGCAGAGCAGCCACGGCATTCTTCCGGAATTGCTCTGTTGCATCTTGGGAAGTGGAGGCCAAACAGGCCTCCTTCTGATCTCCGTTGCTCTGCTGCCGGCTCTCTCCTTAGTGGCCGAGACCCCCGTGCTGGCCTCTGGCCCTCCCAGGCCCCCTGGCCTCTGGGGTGTTGCATCGCCCTGCAGCACAGCATTGCATGGGGAAACGAAGCGTCACCTGAGGCGGTGCGGAGCGTCCCGGCTGCCATCCAGGGTCTTCTGCCGGTTCCAAGCGTGTGCAGGAGAGTCACAGCCTCCCTCCCGCTGTGCTGCTGGGATCTCCTGGAGGCCACTGCCTTCTCCCCTTGTTCACTCCCAGGGCCCTCTGGGGGCTCCTTCAGAAGGACCCCGCGGAGCTTCGTTTATTTTAAGAAGGCCAAGGGCCTTGCGGGGGTGGGGGGCTTCCAGCCCGTCTCCTTTCAAGATGGACAAAACAGTGGGAAAACACAGGAGGGTCACGAGCGGAACACGTCGGCATCTAGACCCCGGGGGGGATTCCATAAAGGGGGCGATGGGCCTCTCGCCTGGCAGCCCCCAAGTCACACACTCCCTGCTCTGCTTCCTTCTCCCTCCCCCCGGACACAGCTCAACACCAACCTGAGCGACTCACAGTTCTTCTTCTTCGACCTGGTCATTACGACCACGGTGGCTGCCTTGATGGGCAAGACAGCACCAGCGGCGGATCTGGGCCTGGCGCGCCCGCAGGGAGCCCTTCTCAGCACCGTCGTCCTGGGCAGCCTCCTGCTGCAGACGGCTCTCCTCATCGCTGTCCAGGTCGTCAGCTACTTCATCACCGTCTCTCAGCAATGGTGAGCGGCGCAGCCCCTGCCAGAGCAAAGGCCGGGGGGAGGGGATAGGGAGGCATTGGCGGCATCCTCCGGTTTGCACCTGAGGCCGATCCCTCCGCTAGCTCCCCCTCCCTCCCGTCTTGCTGATCCAAGAGGCTCTGGTTTTTGCCGCCAGGCCTGTGTCGGCCTTTGGGAGCCAGCCTCAACCTCCTCCTCCTCCTGCTGCCTTCCTCTCAGGTACATCCCGTTGAACAGCACCATGACGGCCCCTCAGAACATCCCGAATTATGAAAACACCGTCGTGTTCTGCATCTCGGGCTTCCAGTATCTCAGCCTGGCTGTGGCCATGTCTAAGGGGTACCCTTTCCGAAAGCCCCTCTACACGAACGGTGAGCCGGCCCCTCTCCCCATTTTCCATTCCCCACAGCCCTGCTGCAGCAGGCTCCTGACACCCACTGCAAGGCCATGGAAACATCTCGCACTTTGTGCCTTTCAACTGATGTAAGCTTGCTCGCTCTCTCTCTCTCTCTCTCTCTCTCTCTCTCTCTCTCCCCCCCTCCAGTCATCTTCTTGATTGCCCTGATCATCCTTTTCGGCCTCATGATCTGGTTAACGCTTTACCCGCTGAGTTTCATGAGGAGGCTGTTGAAACTGAAAGGCATTGATGACTTGGACTTCAAGGCAAGCCTCCTTGGAATAGCCACCATCCACTTCTTCATGGCGTTTGTGCTGGAGGTATGGGGGTGGGGTGGGGAGCGAGAGGGGCATTGAAGGTGGGGCAAGGGCACGGCCTTAGCCGTGGGAGTTCAACAGAGGCTCCATGTCCGGGGGTTTGGGCCTCTGCAAACGACAGAGGTGGGGCTGCCCCTCTCCTGCCTGCGAGCATCTGGGTGGGGCTGTGACCATGCCTGGAGGCAGAAGGCAGGGCACGGACAAGGCAACGCCGGAGGCCCCCTCGCTCCCCTTCTCCTTCTCCGTTCCAGACCGGCTTGGAACACGGCCTGCTCAACTGCGTGCGGACGCTGCGCCATAAGACGTCGTCCAAGAAGCGCTACAAGAGGCTGGAGAGAGAACTGAGGGAGCAGCAGCCCCCGTGGCCACGGCTCCACGAACCTCTCTTCGCCACCGGCAAAATCTCCCTTGCCACCAGATGACACTGGACCCCTTCGCTCCTGCTCTTCTGCATGGACTCCGGGGGCTGCTGCGCCTTCCCTTGATGCCATGTGCTTCTACCGGTAGCAAAGCTCCCCAGCTTGCCTCCTCCGTCCGCTTGGCAATAAGCCCTGAGAATGACCGTGCTCTCACGCCCTCCCCCCCATTCCCCTCTTCCTGCCCCTCCCAAATGGGGGTGGGTGGGGTGGAGCAGAAGCCCTTCTGAAGCCCAAGAGCAGCTCACCCCGGGGGGGGGGGGGCATCATGGCGGCTCAGCAAAAACTGTCAGGCTCCCGAGTGCCCTCAGGAAGGTTTCCAATTTCCAATTTCACTCCGTTCCCAGCACCAGGCAGGGCTTTCTGTGAAACCGTCTGCCTGGTTTGGACCCCTCTTGGACGTCTTCCTCTGCTGAAGGCCTGGGCAGTGGCCAGGAGACAGCCGGGGGGGGGGCTTTTGCGCTCCGGATGGATGGGCCACGTGACCTGTGCATTGCGTTGCCAAGTTCAATGCAGGACTGAGCCTCCTGCGCCCCTCCTCGCAGTTGGAGAGAGGAGAGAGTTTTGGCATATGCAGCTTCTCCTCCCGCAAGGCAACTTCAGCTGTTCTTCCAGGCACATGGAGCCATGCCAGTCTCCCGTCCGGGAAGCAGTCGGTGGAGGAATCTGACCTCTGTGACAGCTGCCCTTTTCAAACGGTGTGTTGCTTTGGTTCTGTGGGATCTTGAATGCCCCCCTCCCCAGAATGGGCTCAGCACGACCCCCAGAAAGCAGGGCCGTTTTTTAAACTTGAACACATACTTCAATTTCATCACTGCCTGCCCGCCTCCACTCTTGTTTGCTACAATTTCTCGCTCATCAGCCTCAAAGGGCTGGTCTGGTCCAGGGCGTGGTTTGCAAGGGGAGGGGGAAGGTCTCCTTCCCACAGCCCCACCCCAAAGAAAGGTGCTATGAAATGATGCACATGTGACGAGCCGGAGCTGATGGACTGGGCCATTGCAGTGTGGTTGGTGAATGTGTCTCTTAATAAACAGATGATATTTTCTGGACAATTGTGTCCCTATTTTTTTTAACATATTTTATTGGCCCACAGAGTTCTCAGAGTAGCTTGCAATTAAAGCCACCCTTTAAAAAACAGACAGTAGGAAAACACCTAAGATATTTAAAAGCAGCAATTCCACAATTGTAATGCCCAGTACAAAGCTAGGGAAAAAAGCAAATACGGCTCCGGATTCAAAGCCTCGAAAAGACGCCACAGAAAGTCCGGGGTGATGCAGCGTTATTCAGCTGGTGACCTAAAGGCAGCTGAGTGGTGCCAAGTGAAACTTCCTCAAGGGGAGACCTTTCCAGAGCTCCCCCACCGCAGGAAAGGCAGTTTCCCCACTTCCGAAGGCCAGGGAACCTCCACAGATGACCTTGGTCTGGAGCTTGTAAGGGCGGTGGGAAGCTTCCATGCAGGCACAGATGGTCCCCGTAGGTTGTGGCACATTTTAAAGGTAAGGGCCAGCACATTCAGCTGTGTCCTGAAAGGGACGGGCCAGTTCTAGTCCGAATCGTGGCCCTTGTACTAGTCAGAGTTTGCTGGTGGCCTTCCCGGCAGTACAGTAGTCCAAAGGAGGAATAACAGTACCTGCTACCGTGGTTTGCTTTAATTTGGAAGAAGGAAAAAAGAAAAAGGTCCCCACCTAATCCAGCATGTCTTCATCCTGAGAGGGAGCAAAGCGGGCCGGCTCTGCGTGCCTCCAGGAAGCCAGGAGAAGTAGGTGAAGGGAGCGGACCTCCCTCCTTTGTCCCTGTCATCTGATAGACACAGGCAGCCTCTGACCAGGGAACTTCGATGCAACTCTCATGCCCGTTAACCCTAACCCTTAACAGACCTTTTATCCTCCTCCTCCTTTTGTGGAAGGCAATCCCCAGTGTTGTAAAAATCTGAACAGATCTATGATTTTCACCACAAAACATGTCCATTTCCCCTGACACGCATCTTCACGCATCCTACATGTGTTTGCTGACATGCACACCCAAACCGTCCACACACGGCACCCCAAAGCCCCATTCCCTACTGCCTGTCCATTGTATCCATTTCTGCAAAAGTCAAGCTGCTTGCAAGTGATTTGGTGGCACAAGAACTAGGAGCTTGTCAATATTGCCAATGCTCCTTCTTCTCCAGGTCAGACTCCATTGTAACCAGGAGTGACTCATCCAGATGTGACCTTGGCACACCTGGAGAGACAAAATGACCATATAAGGGAATGATAGAAGTGGAGGGACGTTGCAAAGCATCTCTGGGTACAAGTAAAATAGCACATGGCAATAATAAATTAGTTTCCAAAGCTTCAAGAGGTCTTTCGTCAAGTGCTTCATATCTGGATTTTGGACACTTGGGAATAGCATAATTTATGCAACACCAGCAGGTAATTCTGCATTACTCAGGGAAATCTTCCATGCAGGACATTTAAAATGGGATGACTAGCTTAATGGTTTTAACTAAATTCCAGCCTTTGATTTTAAGGATCTCACCTTATCCACATCTTCCCCAGAGATAGAGATTCTCCACACAGCTAAGACGTTCTGCTCAGCCCCAGAACCTGTTTAATACTCAGGGTAAATCTCTGGAATATGGGAACTATAACTGCCTCTGAGCATGTGCCAAGTGCATGTCCCTGACTGCTACAAAGCCCCGTTAAGAAGGTGACCTCCTGTGAACCTCCTAGGTGGGGGAGGAGCCCTTTGCATTTCTCATGTGCCTTCTCTGCAATTAGCAACCACAAAAAAGACCCACAACGCCCTCCAATCACACAATCCCACGTGTGTGTCAGGAAAGGTAACACGGCTTGAATACTGTCCACCTTCACACACACAGGAGGTTGCCTGCCGCTTCTCTGCATGCTTCATGGCTCTGGATTAGCTGCCTTCTGAGTGTGATTCGGGTTGCATCTGTGATGCGCCACTTGGGTGCATTTGGGGCTCTGCACTGTCCTGCTGATGGAAGGGGCGCAGCGGATCCCCCCTCCGGGCAGTGGAGGCTTCCCAGAGCGTCTCTGCAAGCGCTGCTACCTTGGTCGTCGCTCCTCTGACCATGAGGCCCACCCAGGTGAGTGACTCGGGCGGAACCATCCAGGGTAAGCAACTGGGAGGGCAGGCGGTCCAGGCCTCGTCCGCCCTCTCAAAGTCAGTCTTTTATCGGGTGTAAAACGGGCTTCCGGGCCTGCATTTTCAGTCCAGGAAAACCAGCATGCAGCGTCCTGGTGCTGAGGAGGTGTCTGAGCAGCGCTGCCTTCTTCATAGCGAGCTGGCATTAGGACCCAGAAGAATGGCTACGTTGGAGGCCAGGCTCCTTTTCGCCTCTTTTGAAAGCAGGCAGAAGGGATCCAGACGCCGGCCAGGACAGAGCAGCGACACCTCCGAGCTGGTGAGGAGGGGGCTGGCGCGCCATTTGGGGATGGGGGGGGGGGGCTTGGATGTTTCTCTTTGGAGCTCCAGAGCTTCACCAGCAGGCGAGAGGGTCAAGCAGGCCTGCAGAGCCCACTTGGCCTCTGCACGTTTGGGATTGTGGCCCCCGAAACTAAAGTCCCTGGCAGGGATGAGTGAGGATGGGGGGTGAGGGGCTCTGCTCCGAAAGCCTGGCTCCTTTCCTCTCCTTGAGCGCCATGCAGAGAATAGCGGCGGAAAGTGGTCCTGAGTTCACTCCTGGAAACGCGCTCAGAGGCCAATTGCCCTCCACCCCCCACCCCACCCCACCCCACCCCCAGCTGCTCTTCCCGCTGGCAGCAAAGTGCTCCGAAAGGCAGGGGAAATATCTGGACTTCAGGCTCGTGTTTCTAGGTTCCTTTTGTGGTCCATTCAACTTGCAGGTGTGGGAGAGTCCCGGTCCGCTTCCTGAGGTCTGGGATTTTGGCTGGCGGGGGGAGGAGGGGGGTTGTATTTCTGTCCTTGGAAAGTGAGTGCCTGTGTTGTGGCGGAGGGGTGGGGGGGCAGAGGAGTCTGCCAGGCAACGCCTGTGAGTTTTACCTTTGGACGGAGGCCCCCAAATCCTTGTGGCTTCTGGCTGGGTTTTTGAGGGATGGAGGTGGGGGCTCCCTTTTGTTCTCTGCTCTCCCTTGGCTGCTGGCTGAAGCTGGAGGAGGGGGGTGGTTGTGGGGGGTGGGGTTTCGGAGGCTGCTGGGGCATTCGTGCCTTTGCGGGAGCAGGCTGATTGTTCCCAGATGTGTCTTGCAAAAACATCTGGTTTCTCTAAAGCGTTAACCTCCTACATTTTGGGCATCCAGGGCTTTTCCTCCCTCATTGGCTTGGCATCTCAAAGTCCATCGCAGCAAGAGAGGAAGAGAGGGAGGGCTCAACCCCAGCACCTTTTATTTAGCTCCTCTGATGCACCCTGATCACTTGTCTGCCCATGGACAGAGGGCTTTTCTCTTGCCGCAGTGGAAGCAGAGCCAACCTACCTGGTCATCCCAAGCAGATGGTTTTAAAAACAACAAAGAGTATTGTGGCACCTCAAAGTCTAACCCATTTCTTCAGGCAAAACCTTTTGTGGACTTAGAATCCACCTCATCAGACTCCAGATTGATGCGTGCTTAATTTCCACACACACACACTTAATGGTTGACTTTAGGATGATTTCTGCAGAAAATAGGTGCTGGGGTTATGCCCGCTTGGCAGCCTGACACTTGGCTCCCGAGCCCAAAAGTGTGGGAGCTGGCTGAGGTGACTTGATGGCAAATGGGGAAATGCTCTGCACATGGCCAGGAGTCCTGTTGAGGCCGCTTTGCTCATTCTGTATCGTAAATCCTTTAACACATAGTACAAGTTCCTGAGGGGGTCCATAGCTCTCTCAGGCTCACCTGTGTTACAGAAGCCCCTTGGCTTTTGTCGGTCTCTTCTGGAGCTGAGTGGAGGTGAGGCAAGGCCCTTGGAAAGAGGGAGCCCCGGACCTTGACGCCATGGGACGTGTGAAGCAGCTGCCAACAGGGCTGCCTCTGAGCATGCGTAGGCTGCCCTTCTCCCCTCACCATGAGGCCCAGAGTTTCCAGGGTACCTGGGACCTCAGCACCTCTTCCTCGATGCCCAGGTCATGCATGGCCTCTTGTGCCTCGATTCAGGAGTCCACGGTGGAACGGATCCTGCTGGCTCACCAGGGCGTTCGTTCAGTGTAAGTCGCAAACGACTTCTGCAGAGTTGGGGGGAAATGTTCCAGGAAACTTTCCTCAAGTGCACAGTGGGATCCGCTCCAGACCTCCTTGCCAAGAGCACCCGGGCATCTGTTTTAATCTCCGTGGGGAGGAGCTTTGGCGGCTAGCTTGGCTTTGGCATCAGCAGGCCCAGGCAGGGGAGGGAGGGAGAGTTTTCCCCTCCCTCCCTCCCCCCTGCTCCAGACCTGCACTCCAGCCGTGTTGGGTGACGACACTTATTCATGCGTGGAGAAATGGAAGCAATGAGAAAATGAAGAAGTCTTTCACAGGGGGCACCGGAATGCTGGGAGGATGGACCTCCAGAGAACATTTTCGAACAGCGATTGGCTCAAATTGGTGGCCGTTGCCTTTGGCAGCCTCAGGTTCCTTCCACGCCCGTGTCCCCTCCAACAGGCTGGAAAGGGCCACCAGGCGTGGCCTCTGCCTGTGGTCCCTGTAGTGTTTTGTGATAGGCCCATTCTTTGAGCCAGGCCAGGATTTATGAATGACCTGCAATTAAGCACAGATAATCCATTCCAGGTTTTGTAGCAGGCTGGCAATACAAAGGCCAGTCTGCCTGTAGCTGCCTGCAAAGAAGGAGCGCTACAATAAATGTCTACCACCTAAGTTTTGTGTGGAGCCAGATTCCTACTTCCAAGGGTCCCAGGTCTGTGGACACAACACTGGTGATGAGGATGGGATTGCTGCTTGGCACAGTGTACAAGATTTTACACGCTGTTCAGTAAGGTTATCAATTTCAGGGAACCAGACCTTTTCTCTGAGCAGTGCTTTGGTTTTAACTACCCCCTGGTGACCTTCATGGGCCAAATCAATTGCACGGTTCCATAGAGAACGTGGAATAACCAAACAAGTACCTCGAAGGAGGAAGCAATTCTCTGTGATGGTAAGTTCACCCTTTATATTAGCAAATGATTGGATGATTGCTCGTGCTTCACAAGTCAGATGTGCTAGATTATTTAGAAGATCTTTCCACCGACCATTGTGGACAGTCTGGATGATTGTCTATATACACGTGTCAGCTTGTGTAGCGGTCTCTAAGAGCTTTGAGCTTTAGGAACAGCATGGGAGACAAGGAAATTGACATGTGCCTCTGCTTCATTTGTAGCTGTGTGGTTGGCAGCTGTTTTAAATATGGGATGCCTAGAAAAATAATCAGCTGGATTGTCTTTACCTGGTCGATACACAACTCTGTAGTTATAGCCTTGCAATTTGAGCATCCATCGCTTAATACGAACTGGTGGTTGAAAGGATGGATTATTAAACATGGGCTCAAGAGGCTTGTGATCAGTTATAACTGTGAATGGGCACCCATATATGTATAAATGAAAATGAGAGCATGCCCAGGCTACTGCAAGAGCTTCCCTCTCTGTCTGAGAATATCGTTGTTCTGAGGACCCTGAAGAAAGCCTTACAGATTGCTACAGCAAAGGGTACAAATCTGAAACAAGAATTATTTCAATTTCTCCGCAGCTACCGAACCACCCCCCATTGTTGCACTGGTGTGGCACCAGCTACCATAATGTTTGGCAGACAGGTGCAGACAAAGCTACCTCAAATAGACGTCCCACTCAAGGATGCATATCTGCACCAACATGATAATAAGGCAAAACTTGCAATGAAACAGTACACTGATCAGCGTCGGCGAGCCAGAGTAGTACCATTCAAAGTGGGGGACATGGTGCTTGTTAAGAATCTCCAGCCTCGAAACAAACTTTCAATGCCTTTCTGTCCTGCACCATATCAAATCACAATGATAAATGGCACGATGGGGCACGATGGTTACGGCACAGAGGGGTACCCATAAAATCACAAGGAATGTTTCACACATTAAACCACTTCACAACACCCCAAAGACCTGACTGTGATGATGATCAGTTCACACAGAGTGAACATCCCATCCCATCCACCACTCCTGCAGCACCAGATCCAGCAACTCTTGGTGTTTCAGATTTGAACTTGCAACGTTACCCAACAAGGACCAGCCGCCGTGCTCCAAGCTATTTGCAGGACTATATTACATGAAAAGCTGTTTTGTGAACTATTGAGCTAATTGTTCTTGTTTACCTAATTTGATTTGCATGTGCATTTTTAATATGTGCATTAGTTGTATATTTTCCTTATACAGTTGCAGTTTTGTTGTTCAGATACTCTAACTTTATAGCTATGTTGCTGTTTTTCATATTTGATAGGCTGACCATATGAAAAGGAGGACAGGGCTCCTGTAACTTTAACAGTTGTAGAGAAAAGGGAATTTCAGCCAGCGTCATTTGTATGCAATTCGTTCCTGGTGAAATTCCCTCTTCATCACAACAGTTAAAGTTGCAGGGGCTCTGCCTTCTTTTGTATATGGTTACTCTAGTATAGTGCCTGCACCTTTAACTGTTGTGACGAAGAGGGAATTTCACCAGGAACGAATTGCATACAAATGATACTGTCTGAAATTCCCTTTTCTCTACAACTGTTAAAGTTACAGGAGCCCTGTCCTCCTTTTCATATGGTCAGCCTAATATTTGAAGGAAAGGAGGGATGTAGTGTTTGTGACAGGCCCATTCTTTGAGCCAGGCCAGGATTTATGAATGACCTGCAATTAAGCACAGATAATCCATTCCAGGTTTTGTAGCAGGCTGGCAATGCAAAGGCCAGTCTGCCTGTAGCTGCCTGCAAAGAAGGAGCACTACAATAAATGTCTACCACCTAAGTTTTGTGTGAAGCCAGATTCCTACTTCCAAGGGTCCCAGGTCTGTGGACACAACAGTCCCCATTGCCTAACAGGTTGACAGGGACACGGAACGACGCAGGGGAGGAGGGGAGGAGGGACAACGTTGCCTTTACAAGGATTCTGTTCTGTAGATCTCCACGATGCCAGAAAAGCACACCAGCCGTGATCTCCCCTTCATCGTTCTTGAACGGTCAATGCCAGCCTTAGAGCTGAGCTCTCGTAATTTGCCCCCTGGCTGAGGCCTCCAGTTCTGTGCAGTTGAACAAGGACCCAAGACTAGAACTTGGAGGAAAAAGCACTCTCTGCGTGCTCAGAAGCCCCATTGCTTTCTGAATTCCAGGGCTGCATCCTGATGTTGGCAGCAACAAGGTCCTTAGCTGGTGCTTGGTGAACCTTTCTGGCATTCAGAAAACACACCACACCTGACAATCTCTCACTAGCTAGATGGGAGAGGGTGCCATTTCCTCAGTGACGGGATACGACCAGTGCAAAGCCAATGTCACAAACAGCATTTGGCTGGGTCCCCTCCTGCCCCCGATCCCGGAAGCCCCACAGTTGACTCCTGCATCCCTCGGGGGGTGGGGCTTAGAAAGCACCAGAGGGGATCCCAGGCCCTTCCAAGGCTTTGTTAGTTCTGCAGAACAGGGACAGAATCAACAGGAGCTTTGCAAAGTCTGCCCAAGGTGGAGAGCGGGGGGGGGGGGGGGGATAGAGCTTTTTGCCTTCCAGTCCAAGCAGGCGCTGGGTGGGGGAAGGGGCAGGGAGCTGCTTTCTCCTAAGAACTGACTTCTATCACAGACCCTGCTGAGGGTTTTCTGCCTGGGGGGAGGGGGGCGCCGACTCCTACATGTAAAATTGAACCCTGCATAGCATCGTCAGCTGGGGGATTCCTCTGGAAGCATGTTTCTGTGTAGAATTGTCTGTTTTAATTGGTTCATGTCATGTTAAGGAATTCAGGGTGCGTGTGCACATGGGAATGCACACGTCCCCAACATCACAGTCCTAAAAACTTTCATTTGCTCCCAGGACGTTGCCTGAATGAGCCTGATTCTGCTGCAGCTAGAGAGATCCTGTGGGCAGGAGACCAATTATGCCCTCCCTGCACCCCCCCGCCCCCCGAGTGCCATGATGGGAGGAGGAACGCGGGATGAGTCTCTTTAGGGTTTACTTCTGAGATTTATCACCTGCCTTCCCTTGCAACAGGACCCAGAGCAGCTGGCAATAATGAAATAGATACAAACAGACAATTGTCTGAAATTTAAAAATAAAAAACCATATCAAATGTAAATAGGGGAAAATATTCCATAGTAATAGATGGAATCAATAGGATCAATACGAAATGTCTTTGTTTTGCTTCCAGCCCACCTGCATCTCCACCAGCTACCTCCTGAGCGCCCAGCAGCAACAGCAGCACGGCCCCCATCCGAGCATGAGGGCTCTGTGTCTCTTTCTCCTCTGCCTGCCAGGTGAATGGGAAGCTCCCGCAGGCCCAGGCTGGCTGCCACCTTGCTGCGTTATGGATTTCAAAGGGATGGCTGCTTCGGGATTTCTGCATGGAGCTCTCTGGGAACTTAGTACCAGTCACATTACCTTGCATCTTAAGCTGAGCCCCGGGCCCAGCCCCAGAGCCTGCCTAAATGCAGGCTTCTGCTCTGAAAAGTGATATAATGATCAATAAGAGAAGAACTGTAGGCATGTACAGAGGGCACACTGCCAGGACACTACAAGCCCAAAGAGGAGCAGTGGGTGTGGGAGGCGGGAACTCCAGCTCCCCCCATCCCACGTGCTCAACCTACCTGCTTCCCCAGGGTCGTTCCTGGGATGAGGTTGTCTACGCAGACACTGCTGGTTTCCAGCCGGGGGGGGGCAGGGGGGTAGGCTGCCAGATGCCGGGGCTAGCCACGCAGCTGCGGCAGGGCAGGAGGGGCGCTGGTGGCATGCACAGGTGTGCTGCTGACTGAGAGTTTGGAGTCGGTTGGCCGCCTTGGCCTCTTCCCCTGAAAAGCCTCGGCTGAGCTCTCCCCTCTCTCTAACCAGCAGCATTCCTGGCTCAAGGACAGTATGACCTCGAGGACGCAGCCTACCACGACACGTCGTTCGTCCCTTACGAAATAGGTGAGAGACCCTAAAGGGTTGTCCAATAAAGTGTGGCGCCAACTGGGATTTCGCAGAGCGGAAGGGCCTTACAGCTGGGCCCCTCCCTGGAGTCCCCAAAGGCTGGACGGGTTCCCCATCCCAAATACGGCACTCGCTGCTCCAGCTTCAGTGGCATTAAACGGAACCCTTTTCCTCTTGCTTTTTAGGTCACGATTATTACGATTACACCGGTAACGGTGAGTCCTCCCCCACTCCTTTTGCACGGCTGTGGGCCTGGCAGTGGCCTGGCCGATGCTGAGCGTCCCCTTCTCCGTTGCAGACATCTCCCCACAGACCCCGGGAGAGCAATACCACTACCAATCCCAACAGCAGAACCCACAGGAAGTCATCCCTGCCCCAACCCCAGGTAAGCCTGGCAGACTTTGGAAGGGAAGGTACATTTTCGGGGATGGGGGAGCCAATTGTGCCAGAGCAGCTGGGGGGGGGGAGAAGATTTGGGTGACCCTCTGGGCCTCTGCCCTGAGGATCCTTGCAACACGACAGCCTTGGCCTACTTTGGGGAAGCAAGAGGAGCCCAGGACTGTGTCAGTTATATACCTTTCAACTGCTGGAGAGATCTTGATTCTCTGCACTCTGTCTTGGGGAAGGGATGCTAGCACAAAGGTGCGGCCTGTGAGCCAGACCAGCCCTAAATTGCCACCAACCGTAGGGAAGCGGACGAGCGTTCCTGGTGGAGGAAAGGGATGGGGGGCCTTGTGTGAGGGAAGGACAGGGCTGCGACGTTGTGTCAGGAATATTAAATAGGAGAAGGGAAACAGGTTCTGAACTCATAGACAGACACACACACCCCCTACAAATAACCTATGCTTTAATCTGGATTCCTGCATTGACTGGACTCGATGGCCTTCTACGCCCCTTCAAACTCTACTACTCTATGATTCGCCTCTTCCCCAAATGAGACCCTCCATGCCGATCCCCATTCATTCTCCTTTTGTCCACCCCATCCCCAGATATGCCGGAGACGGAGCCAACCGAACCAGGGCCGCTTGGTAAGAGACCATGTGGGCTACTAGGCTCTGTATAATGTGGGGCTCCTGGATAGACTTATTGACACATGTAAGTCAGTTGCTTCTTCATGTACAAAGGGCGTGGAGGTGATTGTGCCTCTGCCTGGGTTGCAACAGAGGGAGGGAGGGCCCCCCCGGGGCCTCGGAAGGGCCACACACCCAAACCCAAACTCTTTGGGGGTTGGAAACAGTCTTTAGTGCTGTGCCTTGTTCTTTGTTCTGCCTTATGCAATCGCTTTTCTTGTGTTAATCGTTTGCCTCTTTAGAGGAATGGCTGGATCCGGGGTAAGGACTGTGGGCTGCTAGGCAATGCTGGACTCCCAACTTGGCCAATAGGCAGGGATCATGGGAACTGTAGTCCCAACAACTTGGGGAAGGGGTTAGCCCACCCCCTGGCTGGCTGAAAAGAGAATCAAACAATGAAAAGCAATTTCTGGGGCTGGTAGCTGTGATCTTATAGTTTGGTTTCAAATAACAGTGACCTACTTCTTCTTCTGCTCACGCTGAGCACCTGCTGTGTAGCTCTACACCTAAGTTAGGATCTGAGCCCAAGGAACCACAGGGCTGGGATTTAGCCTGAGGGAGGGAGGGAGCCCCCACAAAAAGCACCAGGCACAGGGGTGGTTTGCAGTGGCTCATCCTGCGCTTGTGCTCCTTCGTTCAGATTGCCAGGAGGAGCAATATCCCTGCACAAGGCTCTACTCGGTCTACAGACCCTGCAAGCAGTGCTTGAATGAGATCTGCTTCTACAGGTAAGCAGCCAGCAGTGGCAAGGACAGACCTGCTCCATTTCTGTCCTGGGGGCTTGGGGGGGGGGGGCTGGGTTGCTTCTTGCCACCCACACGGGATGTTTCAAGAGGTTTGAAAGCAGCCGAGCAGCCATGCGACCACCTTTGCACCATCTCCCCACTTGCTGCCTGCTCAGAAATGGGGGCAGAGGGGGTGGAATCCAAAAAAGCTCCTCCTTAGCATAGATCCATTGACGTGAATGGGGCAGAAGTCATGACTGACTTAAATCCCATTCATAAATCCAAGGCAGGACTTATTTGGGATCTTGCCAAGGGTGTGTGTGGCTGATGGCCTTAAAATTCAGAACTCCTACTTGGAACCTTTGCCTAGGAAACGATACATGGGGGGGGGGGCCTTCAGGTCTGGAGTCCTTAGGTGCAACCTCCATGTTTTTCTGCTTCCGTCTACTTGTGTCTCTGAAAAGGTCAGCTGAGGGGGACCTGGGAGGGGGTGTCAGTAGGCAAAGGGTCCCGTTACATCTCGGTGGCATCCCATGGTTGCCACATCGCAGTGATGGGTTGTGGGCTTTTCTCCCCCCGTTTGTTCCTAGCCTCCGTCGGGTTTACGTGATCAATAAGGAGATCTGCGTCCGTACGGTGTGTGCCCATGAAGAACTCCTCAGAGGTAAGCAATCAGTAGGGCAAGCCCCCCCCCCCCCCATCTTTCATGCCCCCGTCCCCACATGGTGCCAGCCAACTGAGCACACCCCAGGCAGCACCAGGCCAGGGGCACTGGGGGAGTGTTTCATGAATGAGCTTCATGATGAAATCCACGGTCATAAGGGGCTGGGAGGGGCCTGCCTTCAAACGGAGCTCACATCTGCTGCTGCTGTTGGAGGAGGAGGAGGAGGAGGAGACTCTGTCGGTGGCCATGAGAGCCCAGCAGAAGGTCCTCAGGGCAAAGGCAGGCGACCTCAGGGCCCAAGGGGTGAGGGGGCTTTGCGGAGGCAGCAGTGAACCAGTGCTGGCCTGGAGGTCCCCAGCCTGGGCGGCTGCTGCTGCTGCTTACCTGGGCCCAGTGCCTCAAAGACGCTCTCCTCCTCCTCCTCCCCACTCCCCTCCGCAGCTGACCTGTGTCATGACAAGTTCTCCAAGTGTGGCGTCCTGGCCAGCAGCGGCCTTTGCCAGTCCCTGGCCAGCTCCTGTGTCAGAAGCTGTGGCGGCTGCTAAGCAGGGACGGCGGATACTGCAGCGCGAGGGGGCCCCGCTCCGCACCGTGGACGGCGTGGCAGCGGCTCTGTCAACGGCCGAGGGAGGAATGCAAAAGCCACCGGTCCCGATGGGCTTCTCCTCCTCCCCTGCTCCCCCTCTGCCGCCACCACCCCCCCTCGCCGCCCTGGCACTTGTGCAGAGGGCTGAAAGGGCCCCCGCCTTGTGCACATCCATAGCCCTGTGTGTGTGTGTGTCTGTATGTGTGAAATAACTTGTATTACTAGGCTCCTTTTGGGGGGGATTTTTCCCTGGAGGGGAAGGAGCCGAGCAAACTCTTTTGCCCTCTTAAACAAGCGTGTTTCCACGGAACATGTCCGGGCTGCAGCCCCTGTGACCCGCCCAGCTGAGGGCAGCCCCCCTCCCGCCGTCCCGCCTGGGTTGGCTTCTCAAGCGCAGCTTGCTCTCAGCTTTGGGGATCACAGCCTGGGCAGGGCTGGTGAGATCAAGGGCAGGCAAAAAGGACCTGCAGCCTGCTAACTTGCGCGTCACCGTTTTAACTCCACCAGCAAACCAGTTGTGCTTCTCCTGTAGGTTTTACCTCTCGGATGTTGCAAGGCTACTTTTTGTATGAATCAACTCCTTTTTTTCTTTTCTACAAAACATTAAAAATAAAAATAAACCAAAGGTGTTTCAACGTGTGCCATAGCAGAGTGGGTCTGATGGAAGCGCCGCTTTCTCATTCCCCACTGCATGGAAAGGAGAGAGGGGCTTCTCTGGCCAGTGCCCTCCACCCAGGACAGAACAGGCCAAGGGAAACTCTGTGCATGTGTGTGTAAGAGGTGAGAGAAGCAAAGGGCTATTAGAAGAGTTTTTTATTCCAAGTTGCCCCTGTACGCGAGTGGAGCTTGGAGCACAGTCCAAATTTATCCAAAACCACAGTACCATCAGTATAAAAATAGTTTTCTACTTTCCTTGATTAATTGTTACATAAAGAACCACAAAAGAAAGATAGATAGATAGATAGACAGACAGACAGACAGACAGACAGACAGACAGACAGACAGACAGACAGACAGACACACACACACACACACACACACACACACACACACAATTAGTGCCTGCATTTTGGTTAAAAAAAAACTTGGTCACATTTAACAAGAGCCTAGGATGAGGAAGGAAACGGGCACACAGGGCAAGGGGATGGCCAGCTGCCTTCTCTGCCTAGACCTCCGTCCCCCCTCCAGGATGCAAAGCATTACCCTGAGCTCAATCTCCCCATGGCCCCAGAGATGAGTCCCAGCAGGAAACGGCACTGCTTGAAAATAAAAGTGTTCTCAGAAACACTCCCTTTCCTGATGGTGGCCCGAAGGGATGAGGTTCTGCAACTGCAGGCTTCCTTTCCAATGGGACTATATCATCATTTTGCATCCCAAGGAGATGGTGCCCATCCTGGATTTGATTGGCAAGTAAACCAACAAAAAAATGCTAGAAGTTAAAAGATTTCCCCTAAATTGTGAACGTTCCTCTCCGCACCTACTTGGGATATTTTACACCAGGGCTCTCAGGCTTGGGTTGGAGGGGCGAACCCTAGAACTCAGCTGCCCCTCTTGGAATGTGACAAGGTAAAGCTTCGTTCTCCACCCCCCCCCTTCGCTTGGCATCCTGGACCTAGGGGCTGGCGGGGGGGGGGGGGTGAGGGATGGGGAGCTTCAGTGGCTGCAGCCATGGGCCTAGTTTCCGGAAAGAATGGAGGATGGGAAGTGGAGCTGGCCCTTCCGGGCCTCTTGCTGCTGCTGCAGCTGCTCCTTCAGTGTTGAGATCTGTGAGAAAGAGACAGGATGCAGGTGAGGGGGTCTCAGGGGGTGCAGACACACAGGCTTGGCTGCCTGATGCCTGGGAAGTGGGGGGGGGGGAAACGACACTCACCTGCTCCTCCAGGCCTTTCACCCGTTGCTGGTGGGCCCGTTCCCGGGCGTCCAAGGTGCGCTCCGCCTGGAGCTGGGAGCTCCGCAGCCGCTCAATCTCCAGCTGCAGCTCCTGCCGGTGCCTGCTGGAAGTCTGGGCCTGTTCCAGCTCGGCCACCTGTGCCTGGACAAGCCCCGTGGGCAAGGAGAGTGTGAGGGCAGGGCAAGGCGAGGCGGCCGGAGAGCCAGAGAGCAGCCTTCCAGCCCCTCCTTGCCCTTGCTGGGTTACCACACCCACTCGCCAACAGACATTCAACTGGCCAACAGCTTCTGATTTTACTTAACACCACCAAAAGCAGGTTCCTACTCCTTAAGACTGCAGGATTAGGCAGATCATTCCCCAGGACTAGCAGGACCAGCATGAATGTTGCAGAAACAGGAGACAAGCTGAATTTCCATGGCCTACACCATGTAGCTGTGCTGGGAGCGTAATTTGCACTTCTTTGACACAATCATTCGGCTTCTTCTTGGAGGTGGCGCGCACCTCCCAACCTAAACACACAGCCCTCACCATCGTCTACTACTACCTCTGCCTTCCACTTTGGCCCCTCAGGCTCCTTCTCCTAGGGCTGTACTCACCCAGGAACCCACGAAGGTCCTCCTGGTTATTATTTATGTATTTATTTATTTATTTCACTTATATACCACTCCATAGCCGAAGCTCTCTGGGCGGTTTACAAAAATTAAAAGATTTAACGTTAAAAAGTCAATATACAAAATTTTAAACCATAAACATAAAACAGCCGACATTAAAACACTTCAAAACATTTTAACTGTTAAGCCTGGCCACAATGTCAATCAAAACCTCAACTTGAGCTGTTAAAATGCCTGGGAGAAAAGAAAAATTTTGAGCTGGCGCCGAAAAGATGACGGTGTTGGCGCCAGGCAGGCCTCCCCGGGGAGATCCTGGTGCTTAGCAGCTTCTCCTTCCAGGGAAGGCCGCACAATCAAGAGAGAGACAGAAGGCAATGAGCAGGCACCCAAGCAGAGCAAGAAGGATCAAAGCCAGGAAGAGGAGGGGGAAAGGGGGGGTTAGGGTTAGGGAGTGAAAGCTAACCTTTGTGGGTCTCGGGGGGGGGGGGGGAGGATGGGAGAGAGGAAGTCTGAGCATCACCATTTGCCAGGGAAGGCCAGTGTTGTTCTTCTGGGTTTTAACATTCATCCCCACCTGTTCAGCCTTGCTCCCGGGGTGGCGTATAACCCTTGAAACAAGCAATACCATTTAAGAAGCCACCTCAAAAACGGCCTCCAGAGGAGAGACGCTTCTGGCCGCATCAAGAGTGCAGCTGCTACTGCAGCAGAGGAAGCAGCCCAGCCCTGAGCAATCCAGATAAAGATCAATGGAGCCTTACTCCTGAGTAAATGAACCTAGGATTGCAACTTCAGGAGCCCAATCAGGTGCAAAGGATCCAAGAGCAGGGAGAAGGCGTAACAGCTAGGAAAATCGCACCTGTAGGTGCAAAATGTGCTGTCTTGAGAATCCTGTTTTTCTTTTCTTTTTTTAAAAAGGGGGGTGGGGGGGTTGGTTGGTTGCTAGTCCCTGGGTAGCCAAGAGCAGCTTGAGCAGGGGAGGGCTGGTAGGGCCTGGCGGATCCCAAAGCCACAGAGCGGGCCAGCAGAGGGAAGGTGCCCGTCTTCCTAGGAAGCCTGGCAGGGCCAAGAAGCTTCCCTGTGAGAACCCCAGAAAGGGTCCCGAGAGACCCTTCAGATCCCCCGGTGTTGATTGGCAAGTCTCTCTCCCCCCAGGCCACCTTCCTGCCTTCCTTCCTGCATGCAAGGTGGGGCACTGTCCCAGGCACCAGCTGGAATGTGGTTTGAGGCTCTGGGGGAAATGGGGGGGGGGGGAGTCCAGGAACCCCTCCCAAGGAGCCTGTGGGGTGCTGGAGATTACCTCAAGGAACCGGACCTGCTGCTGAGCTTCTGTCAGCTCCTGCTCCACACCGGTGAGGGAGCGGTCCAGGTGCCCCTTTTCCACCGACAGCCGCACAGAATCCTCGTGAGTTTTCAGTTTCTCGCGCTCCACCTGCCGAGCCAAGGAGAGGCGCTGTTGAGACACCAGGAGGGCACCTCCCAAGAAGGCCGTGGGAAAAGGCTGCCAGGGTGGCGTAGGCACACCTCTCCAGAGAGGCAGCTCCGGATGCAGGCTGCAACCCCCCCCCCCCCTCACCTGGTGCAAAGCCTCTGGGGAGAATCTCCCGTGGACAGAGGCGGCCTTTCCAGAGACCTGCCTGCTCCCCGCCCGCATCCAGCCCTGGGCCGCCGCTTGCCAGAGGCAGACACGCCTGTGGGGCCACTCACCTTGTCGAGGGTCTTCTTGAGGGCGCTCTTGTCTTTCTCCAGGCGCAGGGAGGAGCGCTCAGCCTCCCATTTCTCAGTCTCCAACTGGGCCAGAGCCCGCTGCAGGCTGCTGAGCCGCTCCTGGAGGAGGCGCCGGTCATCCTGCACCTTCTGCAGGCTCCTCAGGGCCACTGCCTCGCCCTCCTGGCGCTGGCGCATCAGCTGCAGAATGCAGGGAGAGAAGCAGAGACAGACACTGTGCTGCTTGGCTCTCCCAACTCAGCCACCACAAGGCCCTGGGCAGAGAATTCACAAGCAGCTCAATTGGCAAAGTTTCTAGTCCCTATGCCACTACAGACTTGAGTCTGTCAATGCCTGCTGGTGGGAACTCAGGGGTGGAATAAGACAGCCAACAGCAGGGGAAGCGAGAATCGCTTCATAGCCGCTTGCCATGACTGGCAAAACCGCCAGAAAACTGCAGACTAAGATCTGCCTGTGGTCTCTTCTTTGGCATCATTTACAGAGCAGGTCCCAGCATTCCCTGCTCCTACGTTTAGCCCAGATGGCGTGTGTCCCGCTGAGGGCCTACCCAGCCCCAGCCCCCGCCTCACCCCGGCCGTTCAGGCTCAGCCCCAGCTACTCATGCCTGCCCCACACAGGAGGAGGGATCCGCCTACTCACTTCCTCCTGCTGTCTCACAAGCCCCTCCAGCTCGTCCTTCTGGAGCTCCAGCTCCCCCTGCTCCCTCTTCAGGGCCTGGAGGCGCTCCGAGAGCATCCCGTTCTGCTTCTTGGCCTCTGAGACAGCCTGGCGGGCCGCATCCAGCCGCTCCTGACACGGCACCAAGGTGGACATGAGTCATTGCAGCAGGACCTCCCGGATTGTTCTGCTCCTTTGCTGCTGCTCGGCCGAGGCGGGAAGACGCTCAGGGCCCCCTTGCCCCGCTCCCCTTCCCTCCCCCCACGCACCTGCAGGACCCTCCGGTCATGCTCACTGGCTGTCAGCGCCTTCTGCAGCTGCAGCACCTTCTCCTGGGCTGAGGCGGCGTTGCTGTGGCTCTCCGACAGGGAGGCTGTGAGCCCCTGCACCTTCTCCTTCAGGGAGCTCTCAGCCTCTGCCCCCTTGGTCAGCGAAAGGCTGAGGCGGTCCGACGACAGCTGCAGGGCGCTGGCCTTCATCTCGCTCTCCGTCACCTGCGCAAAGGAAAGTCAGAGTGGGGCCGCGGCTGCCAGTGTGGGTGGGAAGACGTCTCTGCTCCATGACAGCTGTGTTCCTTCAACAGCTTCCCTGCTGGGGGTGGGGGGGGGACAGGGAGTTCAGGAGCGCAGACGCTCCTCAAGGGAGCCGCCAGGGCCGTACCTGTCTCTGCAGGAGGTCGATCCGGTCATGCAGCGCCTGGATCTCCGCCTGGCGGTCGCTCAGCACCAGCTGGGCCCGCTGCAGCTCTCCTTCCAGCGAGCGCCTCAGGAGCTCCAGCTTGGTGCTGCGGCTCTCTGAGGCGTCCAGCACGTCCTTCAGGCGACGCTTGTCTGTCTCCAGCTTGCTCTCGTTGGCCTTCATCTTGTTGAGCTTCTCCTGAGGGGGGAAGGCAAGGCAAGGGGGGAGGGGGGCGACCATGGGCTCTCCTGGCCCACCACCCAGGCAGCCTTGGAGTCACCCGGCATGGGGGGCCCGGCTGACAGGACAGCCATCCTCGGACCAGGCAGGGCTCCCCCAAAGCACGCATTTGGCTTGTCGTCGCCGGGGGTGGGGCTTCAGAGCTGGTGATTGGGCTACCTGCCCCCCCTTCTTGCCACCTGCTTGTGGGTCCATCTGGCAACCAGTACAGCCACTGGAGGGGTCCCAGATGGGCTTCATTTGTGCGCATAGCCCCTTAGAGCCGAATGGAAGAGCAACCTGGGCTTTGATGATCTTCCCTTAAAGCAAATGAGGCCCTTTGGCTGTTTCATGGGGGCAGCGGAGAGGATTAGGTTGAGTTTAAAAGAGACACCCTCTGGCAGCCCCCTCAGGGAGGCCTTTCCCTTCACAGTGGCACCTCAACTCCCAAGGATCAGGGCCAATTCAGTCACCTCACTTTTGCACAAGGAGGAACAAAGCCCCCTGAAATTGCACTCTCCCCCCCACCCCCCAACGCTGAAGAGATGGGAGTTAACCACACCGGGGGTGGGGGGCTCTCAAAGCAACCTCCTGGCAACACCAGCCATCTTTTTCTCCACACAGGAGACATTGCACACCAATTTCCGTGTGCTCGGCTTGCTGGACGCGTCTCCTCGCCACAACCCTAATCCTCTCCTCCTGGAAGGAATGTGGCCACCGCCATCACCTCCAGAGCCGCTGAGGGAAGCGGTGCCAAGCTCTGGGGGAGCCCGGCTGGTGGGCCAGGCCTGAGCTGGACCCACCCCCTGACCCTCCCTCCCGCCTCACCATAACACGGGACTTGCCCCCCCCAACCGTCCGGCCTCCTGGCAGCCGCCCAGCTTTGTCCCTCAATTTGGGAAGACATAAACACTCCTGTGGAGAACAGAGACAGGGAACACCTCCCTGGAAGGGAGGGGGCTATTCCTCCCTCCCTCCCTCCCTCCTTCCCTCCCTCTCTTACTACCCAGGTGAAGGCAAGGCCAGGGGGGCAGGAGCCCCCCACGCGCACACACACGCATTTCTGTGGGAAAAGATCTCATCTCGGGGCTTTTGAAAACTTTCCCCTTTTAGAAATGCTGTAAACCTTCCCTGAGTTCCCAGGAACGGGATGGGAGAAAGCCAGAAGGTCCCTCCCAGGCCTTGCGCCCGCTCCCCTCCCCTGGCCACGGCTCCCGCACGCTACTCACTTGTGTGGCCCTCCGCTCGCTGTCAGCCGCTTGGAGGTTCCGCTCCAGCGTCGCCAGCTTGTCTGTCAGGGCCTTGCGCTCCTGCTCGTTCCGGCGCAGGGTCTCCTCTTGCAGCATCAGGGCCGTCTGGGCGCCACTCAGCTTCCCTTCCACGCTGCGCCGCCCTGCAGAAGGGAACACAGCATGTGCTCAGCAGCAGAAGTCTGGGGCAGCAGTGGTCTCAGGCAGCACCGACCGGTTGTGGGGCAGGCAGGCAGCGCAGGGTCTACCCAGAGAAAGAGGCAGCACATCGCCCCCAGTTTCTCAGGTTGGCAAGCTGAAGGAAGTGATCCCTCCAGGGACTGGAATGGAAAGAGGCCTCCCAACACCAAGGGGGGGGGGGCACCATCCTGCCACCAGGCGTCAGACCCCAGAGGGCCCGGTGGCATGTTTTTGAGGTGGGGGGGCCTGCACTGCACTTCTGGAAGCCTCCAGCTCTTTGCTCACAACACTGCAGTGGTGCTTTGACACCATCAGCCTTGAGAAAGGGTCACAAGGAGAAGGGGGAGCCTGGTGGAGGAAGTGGAGCTGAGCCCCTCTCAGTCCAGCCCTGGGAGTTTGGAAATGCAGCTAATGAGAACAAGGAGCCCCAGGGGGTTCGGGGCTGGAGCCCCAGAGTCCTCTGCCAGCTCGCCCACCTTCGTCACATTCGGCCACCTGCTTCTGCAGCTGCTGCGCCCGGGCGCTGGCCGCGTCCCGCTCGGCCTCCATCTCCGCCAGCTGCCGGTTCAGGGCACCCAACTGGGAACGGGCTTCATCCTGGATGCCAGAGAGACAGACAGAAGAGAGGCATTGCTACTGCCAGCTTGCCTTTGGGTTGCTGGGGGTCCTCGACGCCCGCCGATGCCCCCCCACCTCTGCGCCAACATACCCGCTCTTGCTGCGTCTCCCGCAGTTCCTGCAGGAAGTCCTGGAGCGCAGCCCGGACCACCTCCGGGTCAATGTTGGTGACCAGCTGCTCGCTCTGGCTGGGGGAGAGGGTGCGCTCCGGCGAGGGAGGGCGGGAGCCTCGGCTGCCTCCAGCCTGCAGTGTGGGGCTGCCACATCCCTCTGGGGCAAAGTCACCTGCAGGCAGTGCAGGAAGGAAACGACGGGTCACACCGAGAGAGGCGAAAAGGCAGGCAGGCAGGCAGGCAGGCAGGGACACTACGGGGGTCACTGTCACAGAGACCAGCCGGTCTCCATCAGCCAGGAAGCAGCGAGGGTCTGTTGCTGGTACCTTTCGGAGGGGAGAAGAGCTTCTTGGGGGAGCTGGCTCCGCGGGCCCTGAAGAGTGGGCTGGGGGTGCGGCCTCCACGGCTGATGCCCATGGTGCGCCGCAAGGCGGAGTGGAGGCTGCCCAGCTTGAACTCCACATCGCGCTTCAGGCCCTCCACGCGGGCCAGCTCCACCTCCAGGCCATGGACACGCCCCTCGGCCGCGCTCAAGCGCAGGCCCAGTTCCGCCACCTCGGTCTGCGCCTTCTCCAGCTTGATCTCCAGGTTGCGGCCATTGTCCGTCAGCTTCTTCTCGTTGCCCCGGGCCTCGTCCAGGCTGCCCAGCAGCTCCTTCTCCCGCAGGCGGAAGTCGCCCTCCAGCTCCGAGAGCTTCCGGTGCAGGTTGTGGAGCTGCAGGTGAGAGGAAGGAGGGAGGGGCCAGGGCTGAAAGGCTCCCCGCCGCCGGCTCCAAGGCAGCCCAGCAGGGACTCAAGAGAGAGAGGCCTTTTCTCTGGATTAGAACTGGAGGAGCGAGTTTACTTCTGACGGGCAGCAGCAATTACCCCGCTTCAAGGGAGGCCCCCCCCCCACCTGCTGCCTGTCTCATTTGTGGCCAATCAGGGCCTCTCGGCTGGAAGGGGGCAACCCCAGCAAGCAGCCTGGCCACTCCCATGCCCAGCTGCACACAGTCCAACAGCAGGCGACACAGAGATGATGCGGGATACTGGACAGGAGCAAAGCCGGGACAGGCAGCCCTCCTCAGCAATTCGAGACCACGGGCACCTCCCATGACAGACTCCTTCTGGGGCATGGGCCCCCGTAGGCTGCTCTCGGGTTGGGAAGTCCAGCTTGAACCTGAGAGCATGGCAAAGGTCTTAGACCCCCCCACTGCAGGCAGGCCAAGGCATTAGAACCTGTGGGGCAGGGGGGTGGAGGTTGAGGTTGAGGAGGGAGGGAGGGAGGGAAGGAGGGAGGAAGGAAGGAAGGAGTCGGGGCAGGGGTGATGGGGAGCTCCTCTCCAGAAAGCGCCCCCGGGCCAGAGGGGCTTCCAGGGCCCCCCCCAGGACCATCTGTCAGGGACTGAATCCGGAGCATTCCTGGGAAAGGCTCGGCCCTCACCTCCTTCCTGGCCGACTCTCGGTTGGCTTCACTCTCCACAATCTTCTGCTTGAGGCCGAAGGATTCCCGCCGGCTCTCCTCCTCCTGCTGCTCGTCCAGAGTGACCCGGGCCTGGAGCTCAACAACCTCCTTGCTCTTCTTGGCGTTCTCGCTGTCCAGCATCTTGACCTGTGGACGTGAAAGCGAAGCTAAGCATTTTGGCTGGGCGACTGGAGAGAGAGAAAGAGCGCCTGCCAAAGGGGTATTTTCAGAGGTCTGAAAGGGGGGGAAAGCCTGCCAAACCTGTTCAGCCAGAGCAGGCTGTAGGGCAAGCTTCTGAAGCAGCATGCGCCTCCTCTCTTAAAAGCTATTGTCCCTCTCCAACCCACCAAGCAGTGAAAGGAAGACGGGGCAGACGAAAGGGAATGGAGAAATTGGGAAGGGATGTCATGCTGGTGCGGGGAGGGCAAGAAAGCCCCTCAGCGAAAGACCAGGTGCCCCAAAGCCAGGCAGAGCTACAGAGAGCTACTGCAGGCCCTGGACTTCAGCATGCTGGGGGAACTGGCTCTCCCCAAAACACCTGCCTTTAGCCCCACTGGCACCGGGGCCCCTCCTGCCCCAGGCAACCACAGAGCAGAAAGACAGGGTGCTGCTTGGGACCCTCCCTTCCCAGCCAGCGTTCCGTCCTCATTCCGCCCAGACCTGTCGACGCAGCTCCTGCAGTTCCCGGCGGGCCTCCAGCCGCGACCGCTCCACCTCTTGGAGGCTGCTGCGCACATCCATGGCCTCCTTGCCTGCCACTGTCCAGGCCTCCTCCAGGATGGAAATCTTCTGGCCCTTCTCCTCACTGGCACGCTTCAAACTGGAGAGGAGCAGGGAGGGGACGCCCTCTCGAACCCGAATCAATGGACTCATCCAGTCCCCAAAGGAGACTCACGCCCTAGTCCCACTCAGAGAGCCACGCCGTTGCCACACATTTTGAAGGCGCGCCTGCTTTCCTCACGTCCAGCATGGGGAAAATGCCAGGGCTGGGGGTGGGCAAAACACGGAGGGCTCCGCTCACAGCCTTATGGGGCCATTCATTCTCGCTTGGATGTGCAGCCCCCTCTGTCAGACTAGAGGAGGCCCTTCCCCCAAAGTAAAAGGGCTGCCACTGAAGAAGGGACTTGCCAACGGGCCTTGGAGCACCCCACCCGCCACCACCTCACAGGCAGCATCTTCCCTCACCTGATGCGGTCGGACTCAGCACGCTTCACAGCAAGACGCAGCTCCGTGTTGGACCTCTGCAGCGCCTCCTTCTCCTTACCCTGGTCGCTCAGCCCCCTCCGCAGGTCCACAGCCTCCTTGCGCTGGATTTCGTGGGCCTCCTGGGCCTCTCGCACCTTGCGGTGCGCCTCCATCAGGTCCCGGCGGATCAGGTCCCGTGCGTCCTCCACCATGCGCAGCTGGGTCTTCAGCTCCTCCACCTGGGCAGGAAGTGGGCAGAGTTTGGTGCCTGCAGGGACTCAGCGCCAACTATGGCAGCCTCAGGGCACAAAGTCTAGCGGTGGCTTCTGGCAGACGCCAGCAGCCAAATGACTGGCTGGTGGGTGGGTGCAGAGCAGCCAGTGTGGAATGCAGGTGTGGAATGCTCCCCAACTCCCTTGCCCTCTTGCAATCTCTTCCCTAGCGCCTTCGCCCCGTGCCTCTCCCCACCTCACCTCATGGAGGGCGGAGTCACGCTGCTTCGTCAGGTCCCTGGCCTGATCTAGGAGCGCCTTCGCCTCCCGCTCGTGGCCTGCAATGGCTTCTTCAAACTGGGCTCGCAAGTTCCGCAGTTCCGAATTCAAGGCATTGATGGTGCCCTGCAGAAAGACAGGAAAGCCAAGGTCTCCGTGACGTGGCCCAGTTCCCCAGGAAGAACCCATGGAAGAACCCATGGCACAATTCTGGCTGGACAGGAGGAGAGCATGGATAATGGAGGAAGAGAAGTAAGGATGAAGCCCCACAGGGCCGGGGGGGGGGGGGGGTGTTGGCCTTTACTTGGGCCAAGTCCCACATCCGGATAACCAAGGGTGGGGTGGGGGGCTGGTATGCCAGGCAGACACAAGGCAAAGAATCAGCCTTCACTGGAGAAGAAGTAAGACCTTAAGAGGAGCCCTGACCAAGAGCCTGCCTTGTCCAGCATTTGGTGCACACAGCGACAAACCAGCTACCTGTAGGAAGCCCACACATTGGAAAAGGGGGAGCCAGGAGCGCAAGTGTGCGGGGCCAATACCTCCTTGCCTGCCCATGGAGCAGCCCCTACTCCAGAACAACCCAGGTAGGTAGGTAGGTAGGTAGGGGGTACATGGCAGAATATCTTTGTGCAAAGCAAGAGGAAGAGAGAAATGTCTGCCCACCTGCCCTGCTAGCCCCAGCTCTGGCTCCTCCTAGCCCTCCTGTCCCACCCCACACCCACCGCCTGGCCGGCCCCTACCCGCTCTTGCTCCTGGCGGCCCTGGGCCTCGCGCTTCTGCCTCTCTGCCTCCATGGTCGTGTGCGCCAGGCTCTGCTGGGCGCCCGAGAGCTTCTCCAGGAGGACGGCCTTCTCCGACTCCTTGAGGGACAGCGCCTGCGAAGGGAACGAGCGAGCGACGTCTCTAGATGCAGCCTTGCCGCTAACAGGGCTCTAACACGAATCGGGTCCTGGCTCCCAGCGCCACCAGCTGGTCAGAAGAGGGAACTGCAGGCCAGTCTAGGTGGGGCCATTCACCCAGCAGGGCAGCCTCCTCCTGGCCTGGGAGGTTGTAGGTGACAGCGGAGAGAGGGAACGTGGTCAGAGGGAGATCCCACCACCGCTGCTTGGCTCCTTTACCGTGGAGGGGCCTTACCCAATCCCCCTCCACACTGCCAGGCCAGCTAGCCCACAGGTGCTCACAAGCTGCTTGCCCTGAGCACCAGACACAAAGGGCCAGGATCAGCCCGACGGGAGCCCAGACAGAAACACAGGAGCGAAGAGAAGAGCCCTGAAGCAGGATCAGGCCAAAGGCCTCTCTGGAGCCCAGCCTCCAGCTCCCATGACGTGGCCAAGCAGCTGCTCCAATGGGAGGCCCACAAGCCGGACATGAGCTCCGCGGTCTCCTCCAACTCGAGCTCCCTGGCAGGCGGCCCCTCTCATCTTGGCCACCACGGCTACAGCCTTCTGCCTTCCATGGAAGTGTCTAATCCCTTTTGAGCACAGCATCTCATGGCAGGCAATCCCATTGTTTAACTCTGTGCTGCATGAAGAAGGGCTTCCTTTCCTCTGGCCTGCATCTCCCACTGCTCAGCTACCCAGCAGACTGACAGAAGTAGCCGTCCATTTTGGTCTCCGGCACACGCATCCCTAGGAACTCAGCCTCCGTTCTGTGGTGCTCTGAAAAAGCACGTCCCCCCGCCACGACCCCACCAGCCTTCAAGCCATGCATTTGGAGGGCGGGGGGGGGGGGGGGGCTGAGCCAAGGCAAATCCCCTTTTGCAAGTGCTCAGCAAGGACTGTGCGCCCGCAGGCTTTGGAATGGAGTTGCGGCACCAAAGACACGGGCTCTCGCTCCCCTCGGCTCTCCGTCTTCCCCAGGGGTCTTGCCCCTTCTTCTTGGCCCCCAGGCCGCCTCCTCCCACCCGCCACCCTTCCGCCCACAGGAAGCCCCCTGCTCCCACCTGCTGTTTCTCGTTCTCGGCCAGCAGGAGGCTCTCATCTCGCGCCTGTTGAAGGGCCACCACCTCCTCGCTCAGATCCTCCTTCTCTGCCTCGTGGCGGGCCAGCAGCTCCTCCCGCTCCTGCGTGAGCCGGTGCAGCAGCTCCTCGCGCTCCGCGTCCAGCTCCAGGCGCAGCGTCTCCTGAGGTGAACGGCCAGGCTCAGAGGCATGAAGGACCCAGCCAGGAGCAAGTCCTCCAGCAAGGGTTGGCTGGCAGGTGAACCCTCCCAGCCCCCCCCCCCCCGGGCGGCGTACTTTCTCCCTCTGGAGCCGGTCCACATCCTCCTCGTGAGCTGCCTGGGCATTCCTCAGGGCGGTCTGGGCCTCCTGCTCCGTCTGGGAGAGCTTCTGGGCCACCAGCTCCTTCTCCCTCTCCAGCCGGCTCACCTCGGCCTCCATCTGCTTGCGCACGCCCAGGAGCTCCACTACAGCGGACGGACAGACGGAGGTCAGGGGATGGGGAGGGCGAGGAAGACACCAGACCAGGAGAGCCTAAGGGGCCTGGCTCCTCCTGTGCCCTGCCCAAGGGAGTCAACCCCCGAACCACATGGAGGGGAGAGGGCGGGCTCAGCACCGCACAGCCCTGTCCCCTTCGGGAGAACACCCAGCCAGTACTGCCAACATGCGCTGCAGAGTATCTGGCATGTTCGGAAGGGTGGGAAAAGGGCCTCCGTGTGCCTACGAAGGACCATCGGAGGGGGAAAAGGGCTGCGGTCGCTTCCTCAGTGCCCCCATGGCCCGCTTGGCACCCCCGCCTGGTCTGAGGCGGCCAGCTAAGCCTCCTCCAGGGCCAGGGTGGCTGCCTAGAGCTAGAAGTATCCAAGCTGCTTCACTTGTTCTCTCACTGGACAAGGGCAGGATGACAGGACCCTCTGAAAGAAGTGGAGGAGTGGTGGGAGAAGGTGGCGCTCAGCACCAGAAGCCCCCTTTTCAGAAGGAGCGGTAGCTGGGGCCACAATATGAACACGCACAAAGAGACAGAACACCCCAGTTGTGCAAGCAGCACAAAAACCTCGATGGACTTTACCTGCTGGGCCAGAAGCCACATCCACAAAGGTCAGGAGGAGGAGGCGGCGGCGGCGGCGGCAACCCGGAGGACCCAAAGGGAGACGTTCTGCCCTCCCCCTTCCCAGTACCTTGCAAAGTCTCTTTGGCCACAAGCCAGCCCTGGCTATTGGCTTCCAGATGTTCCTTCCGGGACTCCAGCTGGGCCAGATGTCGCTGGATCTCAAAGAGGGTTGTCTCCAAGGCGTCCTTTTCAGACCTGGGCAGAGAGATTGCATAGTATTATTCTGCTTACTCTTCTGTGCTTTGTGCCTGAATTGTAGGGAAAGGCAGTAGACTTCTGTTTTGGGCTAAATCCCAAAAGTAACATTGTGTCTGCATCCCCCATACGTAGGCCTCCGGGGTCGGTGCTTCCATCGAGGATTCCCCAAGGATGGCAGGATTGCTCAAACAGAAGCTACCCCTGATGAGGACTCCACTCGCTGTCGCAGAAGACATCTTTAGAGCTGGAAAGCCCGTCCTCCTCTCAGTCTGCTGAAAATCTGCTTTGCTGCACTTTGAATCCATGGCTTATTATCCTCTCCTTGGTGTAATGCCTGTTGTGGAACCCGCTGCCATGCCATGTGGCAACAGAAACAACGCAGGGACTAGGCCTTTGTGGAGGAAAAGGAGGCACTGGCCAATGGCTACGAGCCATGACAGGCCATCATGGCATTGGGCTGCTTGATGAAGGCCACAAGGGGATGGAGCGTGGACTGATCCAGCATGGGCTTTGCCATGGCAAAGAGACCAGCGCCACTGCCTCTTCGGCTTTGCTTTGAGCAAACGCAGCCCCTTCCCCTCACCTGCCTAACCCTTTATCACCTTTGCTGGCATCTCAGGGGATCTCGCCTTCCCCCTCACCTACCTGCTCCTCTCCTCCTATCACTTGGCTGTTACCTACTGTGATGTTCAGCTACTTTAGAGGTCCTTGTATATAGAAGATTGTAAGTATTGCTTTATAAAATGCCAAAAGTTCCAAAAAAAAAAGAAGAAGTTAAATAGACTCACAGTTATGTTGCAGCTGAGTAAGTATAAAGGGGGGGGGGGAGTTCATGTGTGAGTGCTGATTGGATGGTGGCAGGGGAGTGCCTGGATTGGCTGGCTGTGTGAGAGTGGGAGGAGTTAGAGTGTCTGTGTGTGTGTGTGTGTGTGTGTGTGTGTGTGTGTGTGTGTATATATATGTTTTTAGCTGACAAGAGAGAGAGGGGGGGTGAGGGTGAGAGAGGGAAGTTGTTGTTGACTGGATTAGAGGCTAGGAAGGAAAGGGCCAACGTCTTTTATTCTTTTGGTGGAACTAGAGGATGGGAAAGAGCTTCGTGTCGCTTAGAGTGGGTAGAGTAAGCAGGAGAAACGTAGAACTTGGAAGTTTCTATTTGAAACATGTTATGAAGAGAAAGTACTGAAACCATTAAGCATTGTGCCTGTAACCAATACGCTGTTGAACTGAGGAAACCATCACGCTTATTGACATACTTATACTTCTGTTAATAAATTCTGTTAATTACAACTGCTGTGATCATTGGAAGGGCACCTGAGGAAGGTACTGGTGGCAGCAGACAGAAGAAGGGGGATTTGAGAGCTAGGGTGCTGGGCTGTGGAGCCGTGGGGCCTAAAAGAGTAAAGGCGGGACAGGAGCAGCAGCAGTAAGCCTAAACCCTCAAACACGTCATAAGCACGGGGGGGTTGAAGTAAGCCCTGAGTGCGAGTGGCGTGGACAGCCCTGTTGTGTAGCCTGGTGAGTGTCACGGGTGCAGGCAAGGCTGAACGTCACACCTACCTCCCCTCCCCTCCCCTTCCCCCCCAAGCATCCAACCTTCGCAAAACCTCAGCAGCTGGTGGCAGCAATCCAACCGACCAGCGTGGACCTGTGTCGATCGTGCATTAACCCATTTGGCCTGAAGTTTGTTTGTTTGCTCCCTTCATTCTGGAATAAAAGACCCGGGGGAACGGGATCCATTTGCCTCCCCTCTCACTGCTGGAGGAGGAGAAGGGTGCGTGGAGAGCAGCTGGGGAGAAAGGACGGGAGCAGCCCAGGAGACAAGCCTTTGCTCACGCCCAGGTGGCTCTGCGGGCTCCTCTACCTGCCCGAGAGCTCAGCTCAGCTACGCCACCCCTAACGAGGTGTGTCTGTTGACAAAGGCTGCCACTGCCGCCGCCACTGGTGCCATGCCTTGGTTACCATCTCAACGGCTTCCCTGGCCACCTCCGGGCTCCACCGGCCAGCCAGACCAGCTGGACGAGCCCATGTGCCTCCTTGCCAGCCCCTCCCCCAGCCCAAGGAGAGCTCTCAGTTGCCCAGACCCACCTGAGCCCGGCCATCTCCTCCGCCAGCCCCCGATTCTCCCGCTCCGAGGCAGCCAGCTGCACCCCCAAGCCGGCCTTCTCCTTCATCAGCGCCTCCTTCTCCTTGGCCACCCGGAGCAAAGCCTCGCTGTGGCGCTCCAGCTCCTGCCGCACCTGGGCCAGCTCCTCACTGCCGGAATTCCTCTGGCGGGAGAGCTAAACAGACGGGGAAGGAGGGCCGCCGATGAGCGCAAGGCCTCCCCAGCTCCCTCCCTCCCTCCCTCCCATGAGCACTCTGGGTGCTTTGGATGCCAGCCCTCAGCCCTGTCACAAGAGGGGAAAGGGCTGGCTCCCTCGCAGCCAGTCCCAGCCCAGAGATCTCGGACATGGGCACCAGACGTCCAGGTCAGAAAGAAAGCATGTCTCTTGCACGCTCTGCTTTGCAGCCTTAGATCTGGGCTCCATGGCAACAAACGTTTAGCACCTGGGAGCTCAGGGCCAGCCTGGATGGCTTGCAAGGCCTTAATCACGAGCTCCCATGCAGTTCCGATGCAGAGGAGCTCAGGCCTCGTCAGGAGCCACCAGCAGCCCAGGCTTAGCAAGGCCAGCTTTGAAAAGCAGCAGTCCTGGCTTGGAGGTGAAACCCAACCGCCAGCAACGAGAGCAGAAAGAGACCCCCCTGCAAGAGGGGAAGGGAGGGAGACCCCCAGCTCACCCCCTGCTCACCTGGCCCAGCTGCTCTCGGAGCTGCCCTTTCTCCTTCTGCAGCCCCCGCAGCTCCCACTCCAGCGCTTCCTGACTCTGCTCCACAGCCTGCAGGGAGTGGCTCAGGCCGTGGCGCTCCGTGTCCAGGTCCAGCTTCTCCTGCTCCAAGCGCACCAGCTCCTCCCGGATGGTGGCCTTCTCCTGCTCCACTTCCTGCTGCTTCCTCAAGAGGGTGGCCTTCTCCTCTTCCAGCTGCGTGCCCAGCCAGTGGGGAGAGGCGGGAGGGGCGGCGGGTGAGCACTGGGGGTCGCAGCAGGGAGGGGGCTTTTCGCTCTCCCTCCCTCCCCCCCCCCCACTGGGAACCTCCCCTAGGAAGCCATTTCAGTCTCCTGGGCTCACGCATGGCCCTGCACATAGCTCCCCTTTTTAAAAAGCCAGCCCTTCCCCGCCCATCCCAAACAGACTCTGAACCAAGCAAATTCTACACTAGGTGGTACTAGCCCTGCTGCTCTGCTGCCCACCCCAGACCGTGACCCACAGACATTATGCAGATCCAGCCCTATGCCAGCCCTTCCTGCTGCTTCTGCTCACGCCCAGGCTCAAGCCTCTGGACATCTCCCTCCCCTGTGCCTTGGGAAGCCTCCTCTTCCTTCTGAGGTTTCAGCTCTCGCATAGCTGTGAGGTTTAGGAACCTCTTTTCAAAGAAGGAATCCCCAGGACAGCCACTCCTGCGCCCACATAGGGCAATCCCACAGCTCACGGCCCTCTCCCTACAGCTGCCGGGCCTCACCTGAATGATGATCCTGTTGAGCTCGGTTTTATCCTGCGCCAGCCCCTCGTTGAGGGCACTCATCTTGGAGAGGGAGTCGTGCAGTGAAGCCTCCTCTGCCTTCAGCCGGTTCAGGGCCAGTTCCAGCTCGGCCCGGCTCACCTCCGCCTGGACAGGAAAACAAGGGGAGGTATGAGGGGAGAAGTGTACGTGAGGGACCTGGCCCCAAGCATGGGAGGGTCTCTTCCAAAAAAGGAGCAACTGTAGGATTAAAACAGCCATTGCGTATTCAGAAATGTAATGTTTGCTTGGTTTAGGGATTGGAGTTGCTATTGATAAAGCTATTTATGAACTGCCTTCCTGCTCTAATTTCTACCGGGAGCAGAACAGAACAAAACAAAACATGAAGACAGAGACCCTGTTCAGATGACACGCTAAGCCACAGTAGTCAAGCATTTTGAGCTAAACATTATGGCTTAGCGTGTCAGGTGAACCATTTGCAACCATGGTGGCTACATAACCACAGTTTAAACATGTTCACTAACCATTTGCTGCAGAGGGGCTAGTGACCTAACCGTGGCTTAGCATGTCGTCTGAATAGGCCCAGACAGACATTCAGCCCTGGTACTCCCAAGAGGAGATTTGTATCTATTCTTTATTTCTTTTCTTTTCCAAAGCTCAAATAATCCCCCCGGACGATCCCAGGACCGAATGGCCAAGAGTCTCAAAGGCCGCAGCTGGTCTGGAGCCTTCTAAGCCAGGGGGTGGACAAAGCGTGGCCTCTGGACAGGCCTCCTATCGACCTAGGACCTTGGCAAAGCGTGCTTTGCCAGTGGAGACTGCATTCCCTCTCATGTTCTGAACCGTGGCCTTGAAAGGCCAAGAGGCACTCCCGCCTGGTCTGCCCTGGCACAGAGGGGGGCAACTGGCGGCCCTGCAGATGTTTCAGCCCTAGCCAGCATAGCCAATAGTGAAGGCGGTAGGGCAATACCTCTGGAGGGCCACCAGTTGCTGACGTCTGCGCTGCGGGGCAAGCCAGAGTGGCGCGTCTTCAGCAGTGCCTGCTTCCTTACCTTGGCCAGGGCTTCGGCCAGCTCGGCCTTCTCGTTCTCCGACACCTCATTCTCCAGGACGGCTTTGCTCAAGGCCTCCCTCACCAGCACCAGCTCCTTCATGAGGCCAGACTTCTTGGCTTCCAGCTGCTCCAGCTGCTTCTGACTGAGAGGGAGGAAGAGGGAAGGGAGGAAGGGGGAGAGTCACTGTGTCATGGGGCTGCCTCAGAATCGCTCATGGAGAACCAAAGGGGGCAAGTTCGGGATCCAGCAGCCCCCTTGGCTCATTAGGACAAAATGCCCAGGACCGGCCGGAGTCAACAAGACACCTTCCACTTGCAAGAGCACAGCTTCCTTCCTCAGGCACAAGAAAACTCACTCAAGGGTATCACCAGGCTCTTTCAGGGAGAGAGAGAGAGAGAGAGAGAGAGAGAGAGCTCCAAGCTCCTTTTCAAAACAGACAGACTCTCTCCAGTAGAGCTTGGAACTTAACAGCAAATGCTCGTGATCCGGCGCCTGGATTTCTAAAAGGGGAGCTCTGTTGCTTCCCCATCTCAGCATGCCTCTGTGCAACCCCAGGGCGTTTCCTGGCCCTATGGCTGGGGATGCATTGGCCAGGGTCTGAATCAGAGACCACATCACTTGCAGCTCCTTCCCGCCCCCTTTGCCCCAACAGTCTCCCAAACCAGCCCCTCTTACCGCCTCTCTGCCTCCTTCCGCACCCGCTCCTGGTCCTTCAAGATGTCCTCCTTCTCCTCCTCAAGGCCGTCCCACTGGCGCTGGAGGTGGCTCTTGGCCAGCTGCAGTTTCTCGTTCTCCTGGCGCAGTTCTTCCACCTTCTGCTGCGAGGCTTGCAGGGCCTTCTCCAGGGCAGCCCTCTCACTGACACAGGAAGAAAGAGAAAGAGGGGGCTGCCAAGAAGAGCCTGGGTATTTCCGTCGCCCAGGGATGCTCCCGGGGAAGATCTTGGAATGGTCCCCCCAATCTCTGGCTCATGTCTCCCTAAGGGATCCCTAAAAGGAGTGGCTGCTCCCCCAGGATCTAGGTTGCCCCTTATAATTGGAAAGAACTGTAAAGAGCAGAAACTCATACAGAGACGCACATGCCTCCTTCTTGAGACAGGTCGCCTTCATACAAGGGGAGGGATGGCCCCATGATGTGCGGATGCAGCACACGCACGCACACATGCACACACGCACCCCCCCTCCCTCTGTGGAGGCTGCTGGAAAGGAGACAAAGCCTTGGGGGATTCATAGGGAGGGGCAGCCCCCACTCAGCTCGCAGGAGGAGGAGGAGGAGCCTTGGGTGGATTCGCAAGGTGACTTTTCCCTTGCAGCAGCACAGTCTGGGGAAGATCCTCGGGGGGCCTTGCAGAGCAGTCGGCCTTGCTGCTGCTGCTGCTGCTGCTGCTGCCCCTGTCGGAGGGGAACCCAGCCAGCTCACCTGCCCAGCAGCTCCACAGAGGTCCGGAACCGCCCAGCATCCCGCGCAGCATCCTCCTTGGCCTGCACCAGGCTGTCCACTTCATCCTTCAGCTGCAAGATCTTCCGCTCAAGGGAGCGCCGCTCATTGTCGCTCTCTGCCAGCTGCCTCTTCAGGGACGACACCAGGTCCTGGGCGGCCTCGTATTTCCCCCAGAGGTCCTGGTTGCAGGAAGCAAACGACAACGCCATGTTCTGGGTCAGGAGAATGGAAAGCTTCCCCCGCTGCCTCCGCTAGGATCAATCATGTAGAAGCAGCAGATACAAGGCATTCATTCAGACTGAGACGGGGAGCCTCTGGGCGACACAGAGCAAGGCCTGAGGGTCCTGGCTGTGTGGAAGAAGCCACACTGCTGTGGAAGCCCAGAGGAGCAGCCACTTGAGAGTCTCAGCTGCCTTGCTTTCTTTTCCTTTTTTAAAGCAAGTTTCCAGCCCTCATGGCTGTGAAGGGACATGGGAAAGAGTTGGGACTGAATGCAGACTCCCACAACCGGAAATGAGGCTTCTCTATCCTGAACAGCCCCCCCACCCCCACCCCCATTCAGGCAAAAGGGGAGGAATTGTGGCTGCAGGATCAACTCCTTTCTGTGGAGGGGGTGAGGGGGTCAGAAGCAGCCTGCATCCCAACTTGCACAGCTGAGCTGGGCAAGCGGCAGAGGAATGTACAATACACGAGGCTGCCTCCCTCTATCCCACGGGGCTCCCAGATCCTTGCACTGGCCACGATCCAGCCCCCCTCAGGACTTTGACACGGACAAAGGGAGTTGCTCCCCCCCAGGAATGCATGCCCCTCCCCTCCTTCCTCACCTGCAGCTGCAACTGCCGCTTCTGCAGGGCCGACTGCACCACCGCCAGCGTGGGGTCCGAGAAGACCGGGGAGAGGCTGCGGCGGGGGGAGGCCCGTCGCAGAGGGGAGGGGGTCCGGCGGCTGGAGGACAAGCCTCGCAGGCTGAAGCCCCCAATGGTGTCGCTGTCTGAGGCGTCCGTCGCCCGGTCAGTGGCAGGGAGGTGGATGGCGCTGTCCGCATCCGAGATCACGGCCTGCAGCAGGACGAGGCCAGAGAGGAAGGAGCCCGCGGTGGGACCTCAGGGAATGTCCGCTCCGCTCCCCAGGGGCCCACATCCACGGGATGGTGCACGGAGCCTGGCTGTTCTCTACCGGCTGCTCCGTACCTGAGCGAGGTCACGTAATGTCTGCTGCAGCATCTCTGACTCTGTCCGCAAGGCCTTGATCTCCTCGGCCTCTGCCACCGCCTGCTCCGGGGCACGGGACGCTTCCTGGAATCAGACCCACGGGATCAGCCATGCCCGGAGTATGGCCAGGGTGGCAGCGGTCCCTCCGTTAACTCCATGTCAATATGCACATTTTACGCTCTCTCTTGGGGGCCCCAAGACCCCCACCCCACTCTCCTGCCCAGCCTTGCTGCCCCTACTCACCAAGCTCTCCAGCTTCTGGGTCAGCATCTCAATGGTCTTGCCCTTCTCCGCGTTCTGGCCTTTCACGCGCTCCAAGCCGGCCGTGACCTCGTTGATCCTGGAGGGAGAGGGAGACGGGGAGCCTGGAACAGCTGCCTTGGAGGGAACCAGCCCCCAGAGCGTGGGTCAGCCCCAGCCTCGCCTACTGCAGCTGGATCTGTGAGCTCCCCCTCCTTCCGCACCTGCTGCTCAGCTCCGCCTTCTCCACGTCGCACCGGACCTGCAGCTGGATCAGGTCACGGACCTTGTCCTTCAGCTGCTCCTCCAGCTGAGCGGTCAGCAGCACCTGCTTCTCTAGGGCCGCGCTGGCGCTGCTCTCAGACAGCCGCAGGTTGCTGTTCAGGTTCAGGCAGGCGGTGTGCACTGTGCGGCTCGACCGGGAGAGCTCATTGTTCAGTGCAGAAAGATCCCTGCCCGGGGGTGGGGGTGGGGGGAGAGGGAATTAAGGGAAGGAAGAGGCCTGTTTGCATGTGAACCTCCAGGCTTGTACAACCATCACCCTCCACACAGCACCCCACTGGGCAGGCACACAAGTCACTCCTGTTGGAGGCTTGCCCCAACTCATGCATCCTGTTGGACACCCTTCCTAACCATGGGGCATTCTGTCCTTCCAGGCCCCAAGGGAAGTCCAGCGTTCTGTGCTGTAGGCAAACTGGGCAAATCCTCAGCTATCCCTTACATAGAAAGAAACAAACACGGCCAGTTCAAGCCTCCAGTGGCTGCAGAGAGAGGCTTGATCGTGTGTGGGCAGCAGCTGAGCCAACGTGGTTTCATGTGGCTTGTAGGCGTGAGTAGAGCAGGTTCTTGGGACCTTCCACTGGTTATGATGAACAGGAAGGAAAACCCCCACAAAACACGCACTTATATATGCATGTTTGATTTGTGCAGTTTATAGAATTGGAGGAGCACCCAGCAGTTACGCACAACCCATGCATTCATACGTAAATCTAAAATGATCTATGCACATCTGCTTGACTTGCAGAGGCCAGGTTTTCCCCAGGGGCCCTGCTGGCAGCGCATGGCATGCATCTGCGCACCCTGGAAGAGGGCCCAGCTCCAAAAGGGTTCCGGCCATGGCAATCCCTCGGGGACCCCAGCCGAGCACTGACCTCTCCACCATGGCCTTCATTTCGCTGAAGTGCCTCCTGAAGCCGACCACTTGCCTCCAGAGGGTGAGCAGTCGGCTGTGCTCGTTGCTGAAGTAGCTGTTGAATGACTGTGGAGAGAAGTGGGAGGAGAAGGCACCTGCGGACGCCTGCCCAGACTGAGCGGGGGCTTCTGCAGCCTGGCGACAGACGACCGGCTCTTCAGCAAGTCAAAGGTGCCTTGAAAGAGTGGGGAGGAGGCTTCAGGTGTGTGCTTCTGGTCAAACAGGTGTGGCTGGTTCTTGCATTATTTCAAAAACCTGCACAACCTTTTTCACCAGACAACCCCCCCTCTCTCTCTTACACACACACACACACACACCCCTTCCCAGTCTCTCAAAAGCCACTGTGTGCGCCCCACACCTCCTCTTCTCGCCTCCATTCCACCTCCCGCTGCTCCAGCTCATCCCGGGCTTTCGTCCAGTCCGTGGTCAGCTTCCGGATGTCCTCGCTGAGGGCCTGGTTGGCCGTGTTCGCTTGGTCCAGCTGCTCCCTCAGCATGGCATTGACCTGAGCGAGGCTGGCGCTCCTGAGGCCAAGAAGAGACAGTGTCCGTTAGGTGGCATCAGCATTTGGCCAGCAGATAAAAAGAAGGGTGAGGCGCCGGGTGCCGCACCGTGTCGACTGAAAATTACAAAGAGCCCCTGTGCTGGGTGGGTGGGGACCAGGGAAAGGCTAAGAACCAAGATGGCTCTGGGAAAAGAGGATCGCTCTCCAGAGCTTTTGGACTCCAGCTCCCAGCATTCCTGACCATTGGCAGAGGCTTCTGGGAAACGAACCAATATTCCAATTTCTGTTTGGTTTCTGAGGGAAGACTGACACAGTGAACCACTCAATATAGCTGAGGTAAAGCCAGACCACGTTCTATCCATACAGGGGATTTCCTTGTAACTCGCTGAGGGGCCAGAGGGAGGAGAGGATTGGGTCCGGGGGCAGGTGGGGAGCGAAGCCCCCAGCCCCTCCTCCCGCTGGACCTCCGCCCGGGACTCCTCTCTCACTTGCAGCATGGAGTGGGGGGTGGGGCTTCCCGCCTGCCCCTCACCAGTCCTTTGGTCATAACTTCCCACATCTGGTACTAAAACATTCCACACGTGGGGCTTCAACATCAAAAGAGGGCTATGGGCACACGTGTGGAGGGGATCCCTGCCCCAGGGGACCGGCACACGTAACTCCAGTGCCTCAGGCCCTCTTTCGGCCCCAGGTGGGGGTGGATTGGGGCCTGCCCTGGGGTCAGTACCACATGGGCCTTCGCCAGGCCCTCGGGGGCCACAGCAGCCGCTCTCCGGTCCTCAGCCTTGTCCTTTTGGTGGCTCTTTCCAACGCTGAAGAAATAAGCCACGTGGCAGAGCCAGGCAGGAGCCAGGAGGGGGCTACCTGCATTCCTTGATTTGATTCATACGCTGCCTTTTGACCCCAACATGGCGCTCGCGGCGGGGGCAGACGCGCAAGCCTGACCGGCCTCAGCCCGGCCCCCAAGTGCGAGGAAGCCGCCCCCTCCTCCTCCTCCTCCTCCTCCTCCTCCTCCGCCACATGGAAACGGGGCCCCACCTCAGCACCTGGCCTCACTTCGCTTCACTTCCTTTGATTGTCATGTGCCTCTCCTTTCGTTGGCCAACGGCCTGTTTGTTCTGGGGCCTTCGGGGTCCCGGCTTGCTTACTGCCTTCTCTTTGAGCGCAGAAGGGGCTCCTTGGCCGCCATCCCTCAGTTTCTGAAGCTGCTCTTGGGGGGAACCAGCCTCTGTCAGCTTGGCTCACAAACAACTTCAAACAGATTCACAGCCTTTGCATTTTTCTAAATTTGACTTTTAGTCTATTCTCTTGCGAGGCTGAAACGCCCCTATTTCATTTTCAAATCTTCCTCCCATGCCCCTCTATTTTGCTTTTAACTTACATTTTTACTATTCCCTCATGAGGCTAAAACCACTATTTTATTTTCAAATCTTTCCACAACCCCCCTTCTATGTTGTTTTTCATTTCTGATTATTCTTCTGTGAGGCTGATTCCCCCCCCGAACTACTTTTCTGGGTTTCATCTTCCTCAACTTAACTCTGCTCGGGATACGTAGCTATTTCATTTATTTATTCCATGTTTCTACTGCCCAATAACCCTGATGCTCTCTGGGCAGTATAGAAATATAGCTATAAATCTTCCTCCCGTAAATCTTTATGCAGCTGCGTTAACAAGCTGGGACCTGTGCAATTTAGGGCCTATGAAACATATGACCAGTATTGGCAGAACTCTGACTCTTTTCATCACCCTTTTAACTCATTACTCTTGTATTAATTGCTGCTATCTTCACATCCTAGTTGCTCTGCCTTGTCCCTTCATAAGTTATATTTCCCTATTAATTTTGCATTGCTAGTTTATTTTATTTCTGACTCGCCTTTGCTGCTCTTCTTCCAGGCGAATCAGGGCGTTTTCCAGGTCGCTGCTGGGCTCCTCCTCACGGCGCAGGTGTGACTCTGTGATGTCCAGGCGGCTCTGGGGGGAGGCAGAGAGGAAAAGCAGCTGGGGCTCAGCGCACATGCTAAGGTTTAGCCCTGGGCGCAGCTCCATTTATTTATTTATTTATTTATTTATTTATAAATAAACAATATTTCCATGCCTCGCCATATCTAAAATAGCTTCTGGAGCAGTGAACATAAGAACACACAGCGTTAAATTCGGGAGCCGCGTTTGTCCAACCATGATGAATTGGAGCCTGGGTGCTCTGTCCATCTCTTCCCCTGGAAATTCAGTACCCGTTCGCAGCTCTCAAATACATATAGAGGGATTCCAAGCACGTAGGAAGCGTTAACAAGCTCCCACAATCACCCCTCTTCTCACATGTGGAGTGACAGTTGGGGAACCCTGCAATAGATGCCAGAGGACCAGGAGCTTCTAAAATTGAGGTGCTGACCCCCATGGCCCCAAAAGGCACGAGGGCATCTCAGCACTACGGACCTAAGATGGCGTTCTCTCTGTGCAGGGGACCCTGGGAAGCGTTGTGGGCCTCTCATGGAGAACGCTCAGCAGCCACCCTCACCTACAACTCCCAGGATCCTTTGGGGGAAGCTGCAACTAACTAGTTTAAAACTGACCTATGTTTGTGGGGTAGATGCACCCCCGATTCTGTCTCATTCTGTTTCCTCTCTGCTATTCTAGTCATTTAAATAAGATAAATAAATAAAAAAATATTCCCTATTTCTTTGGCATTTGAGGTCATCGCACTCATCCCAGGATTTAGGAGTTCTAGGAAAGGGGCAACACCCTGCAGCAATCGCTTGAGAAATTAATCAGCTCAAAGGGAAAGAAGATACAGGAGAGGTTGGGAAACCCTGGAAGGATTCCTCACGGGAGAAGGACGGAGAGCTGCCACCCACCCACCCATCCACCAGGACCTCCGCAGGAGGGCAACAGGCACGGCCCAGAGACACACACGCTCCCCCCCCCTTAAGCCAGGCCAAGAGAAGGGGCTCTCACCACTAGCCGCTGCTGCTCCAGCTCTGCCGATTTCTCCAGCAGCTGCTGCTCTTGCTCTCCACACTTCTTCTTATACTGGAGAACCTGCAGGAAAGGATGGGGATGATGGGACCAGGACTGAATCATGGCTCGTTCTGGCACTCGTCAGCCCAGCGGGTTGGGGCCTGGGGGTAAGAGAGAGTCACGCACGCCGGAGCCTTCCTGTTGCAACATGGGAGGGGGGGGGCGCGGCTCCATCCCGAGGTCGATCGCTTGGGCATATGGACACACCCTGCTTTCTCACGGCATTCATTTCCATCGGCACAAGGATCTGGTTTCAAGCTGGCTTGAGTCTCTCTGTCCCCCCACCCCCCAAAAAAGGGGCCCTGGCAACTGTGGCTGGAGATTCCAAGCTCCTCCAGTTCCCAGATCCCTCCGTCTGGAACCGCAGCAGTCAGAAACAATAGAACTGGCACCCTAAGTGGAACCCTGCCCTGCAGTCCGCCCATCCGTAACATGGGAACAAGCCTCAGGCTGCTGCAAAGGCAGAGATGGCAAAGCGCTTGGCACATTAATTTAAAAGGGCTAGAAAGGCATCCTGGCAAAGATGCTCCTGGCCCACAGGGGCTTTTTTTGACTAGCCCATGAAAGCTGTGGCCCAGCAGCCCCTTCGACGTCTTCCCCTGCCCTCACTCGCCCTCCCTGTGCCAAATGTCAGCCTGGTCCCTGGAGGAGGGGAGGGCCGGGCCGGGAGCTCACCTTGGCCTGCAGCTTCTGCACCAGCTGGGCCTGCCGCTGCTGCCCCTCCTGGTAGGCCTGGAGCTTGCGCTTGTAGGCTGCTTGCTCCTCGTCCAGCCGCCGGCGCAGCTCGATGTTCTGCTGGGCCAGGCTCTTGTTCTCCAGCGACTCCCGCTCCCGCTCCCCTGTCTCCAGGCGCAGAGCCTGCTCCAGCTGAGGAGGGGGGGGGGGCGCGGCGGCGAGGGGAACAAAAAGCGGATCGTGACCTTTTGCAGCAAGGGAAGAGCGTCCAAAATGCCGCCACCGCTGCTGCTGCTGCTGCTGCTGCCATCCCTGGGTGCAGAGCCTTTGCTCCCAGCCTCACACTCAACTCCAAGCTCTTGTTGGGAGAGACACCCGTGACCAGAGCTCCCCCACTCCGCCCTTCAAATGGCTTATTCAGCACCGAAGGTGTGCTGGGCATGGTACACAATGCAGAAGCGCTTCAGTTGCCCCTTGGGCAGAGAGCTGGACATCTAGCCTAGACTGGCAAGAAGGAAGAGGGCGACATAAGAATCGAGACTATGTGGGATGGCGTGAAAAGAGGGGCCTGCTGTGTCCCGTGGGGCTCCAACAAACCCTCTTTGCCACTAGGAGCTTCACAAGGCACCAGGAGCCACGCGTGAAGGGCCTATAAGAAGACCTATAAGAAGGCTCTCTGAATGGCCCCTTTTGCTCTCAGCAAAGGTGGGAAGAGATGAAGGACGGACACACGGACGGACATACACAGACACACTCTCCCTTGGTTACGGTAGCCTCTGAGGCCGCTACTGTGTGAGGAGGAGGCTCTAGAGACAGTGCCCCAACAAGCCGGTAGGCCCCAGGGCTTGCTCGACCCCCCATCCCAGTTCCGAAGCAGCCCATCCAGGCAACAGCGGTGGTAGCAGCAGCAGCAGCCGCCGCCTCTTACCATCTGGCTCTTCTTCCTCCTCCTCAGCAATGCCTCCCTTGGCCCTGTGGCACTCCAGCGGATGGCCTGCTCCAGCTTCCACATCAAAAGACACCGCAAGGTTAGTGCGCAAGATGCTCTTGGCTTTTGCTCTCCAGGAGGGAAATGGGACCTGGCATTTACCCAGCAATGCCCTCTGAACTTCAGAATAATGACACCGTCTTACTTGTGTGCGCACACACACACACACACACACAGGCCCTGCAGCCACTGGTTGTGCTGCTCTGACGTCACAGAATGTCCACAAACATTTAAACTGCTCAGAGCGAAGGCGTCAAAACACAGGAACTTTTTACTAACTCTGGAAGGCTCAAGAATGGGAGGGGATGGGTAAGGCACGCAGGCAGGCAAGGAAGGCCAGAGGGCCAAGAGGCCGGTGCCGAGGGAGCCGGAGGGCCAGAAAGAACTGGAGAAAAGGATCCATGGAAGCCTGAAGGAGAGCCGGAGCCAAAGAGGAAAAAGGCCAACAAGCAGAGCCAAAGGAGCAGCAGGGGCAGAAGGGAAGCTGCTGGCAGTCAGACAGTGGGACACGCGAGATGGTGAGGAGGAGGAGGAGGGAGCTGGAGCTTCGATATGAGTTTGAACTAGCCAGTGAACATCATTGCGGGCTGAGGGTCTTTAATGTGACCATAAGCTGTGGGTGCAACCCAGGAAGATTTCTCCATGCTGAGGACCCATATCCCCACATAGAAAGAGGGGCAAGAGCTCACCCCTGCCCCCCCACCTGCCCTCTGGCCTCCAAACCAAAAATGCAGATGGACAGAAAGACTCTGTGGAGAGGTGGCATTCTGCATGGGCTCAGAGACCTCTCTTCCTGATGATTAGACCCAATGTTCAGGGGCCGGGAACTAGGAGCCCCTGCCAACCCTAAGCCAGGCCAATGCTCTGAATGGGGCCTCCAGGCAAACGCTTTCCTTCTTCCACCCACCTTCCCCCCTGCCAACTCTTGACAGCTGAACACAGCTGGGCTGATCAGAGAGGGTCTCAGCACACAAGGGTGCGAAAACACCATGGGCCTGACGCACAGAATGCCCTGGGTGCTGAGCCCCCTTCGGGAAGCAAAGTGCCACTATAACAGGGGGCGGGGGAAGGGGGGAAGGGGCGAGAGCAGAGAATACCCACATCTGCGTTGGTCACCGGGTCGGGTCCCTTCAGGCGCAAACTCTCCTCTAGCTGCGCAGCAAAGCGTGGCAGAGACTGGAGGCCAATGGGGTGGCACATCTCCCCTCGAGACGAGAAGCCGAAGGGGGAGAAGACGTCAGCATACAGCAAAGTTTTTCTCTTCCTCCCCCCGCAGCCACCCAAAGCCCTATTCTGCACACCAGACACGGCATTCACGTCTGCAGCCTCCTCCTCTATCTTACGTATGGGGGAAGGAGAGGGGCTCCTGAGAGGACTAGCCCCCACCCCACGGCTTCACATCCACTCACTTCCATGCTGGCCAGCAAGACAATGTCAACTGGCAAACACTGGAATACAAAGGAGATCCAGAGAGACAAAGCTGTTTCATGGCCCAGAGGCTCAGCTGCACATCTGGGCTACCAGAGCCACCCCACGTCTACAACACCATGGGGCAAAAGGGGAGCAGTGAGACCCATATGACCCTCTTCCCTATCCCAGGCTCTCAACAAAGCGCAGAGCGTCGCCCCCCCACTGCACCCCCCTGCCGCCACCCGCCACCCCCACCCCCCAGTGCGTGCCAGCTGGCGCTACTTGCCCGCTCCACTCGCTTCCGGATATAGAGCCCCATGGGTTGTTGTTCTTCTTCTGCGGGGGGCTCAGAGAGAGCCAGCCCCTGGGGCTCCTCCTCAGGGGCAGCCTGGCCAGACATGGGCTTCCCCGGCTAGCCTCCCCACCTGGAAGGACACAAAAGAGCCCCCAAGAGGAGCAGCTTGGACCAGCGGCTGCCGCTACCGCTGAGGGAAGAGGCTGAGAGCAAGGGCTGTGCCCATTGTCTGCTCAAAGCCCCAGAGAGTGAAAAGCCCTTTTCACAATGGAGGGAGCCATGAGGAAGGATGGAGGAGACACCCAGCAACAGCAGCAGCAGCAGCAGGAACCCTCATCCACCTCCTCCTGCTGCTGCTGCTGCTGCTGTTGCTCTCTGTGCCATAGGTCCAGCCAGCACCTCGTGATAAGGGGCGGATTCTTCTCCTCCCTACCCCGCCAAGAATCCGTCTTCAAAAGAGCCAGAGAAAGGGCTTTGCTCCCTGCCGGCGCATCATTATTGCGCCTCCCTCCCTCCCTGTCTTTTAAATTCTCCCTCTCTTCCTTTCAAAACAGGCATGCAATCAACTGAAGGGGGGGGCAAGGCAAACAACCAGCCTGAGCCGGTAGGAGCCATCCATGTATGCTCGGAAGGAAGAGACACTGCAGGGGGCGGGAGGAACGAAGAGACCGTTCAGCAGCAGAGCCCCTGCCTGGCATGAAAAAAGGTCCCGGGTTCAATTCCCCACAGCCTCTCCAGTTCAAAGGGATGTTTGGGAGCCTCTCCCTGCAAGAGGCACGGGGAAAACTGATCGCCGGAGGAGGAAATCCTGGACAAGAGAGAAACCAAGGAGTCATTTAACAAGTGAGGGGGAAGACACCCTCCCCTCCTGCCAGCAATCCCGGAGAGCTGGGGAGACGATCCCGGATGAAGTGGACAAAGAGTCACCCGGAGTGTAAGGCCGCTCTGAGTGGACCTGACTTACAGGACTGGGGTGACAGAGCTTAGAGAGACTGCAATGCACCCTAATCTGGTAAGAAAGGCATTGACCACGTTTTTTAAAGAAAGAAAACCAGACAAGATGTCTAAACTCAGGGCAATTTAAAAACAGAGAAGTGGCGTGAAAACCGCCACCCCCTCCCCTCCCCAGCCCTGGCTCCGGCCTTGAGTGATTTCTGCTGCTCCCATTTTTCATACATTCAATGTCAGAAGGACTGACATGTTTTAAAAGCCACATGCACACACTCGACATTGGGCCAGGACGGGGAATGCATGAGCAAAGTTTACCCGCTCCCCAGGCAACAGCTGCCATGGCAACCTGCAGCCTATTTAAATTCCCTTGCCAGTTGCCCTGGCAGCCAGAGCACAGGAGCTTGCCCCCCCCCCCCCATGCAGCTTCGCAAGGAGAGGCAACCCCACGCTCCTCCTTCCCACGGTGCCAACCACAGCATTTCATAAGGAGAGCATTTTGTAGGACGTCTTTGCAGGCCAAACCTTCCCTCCCTCGCTCTTGAGCCCTGTCCCTCACTTGGGGCTATGAACAACCCAGAAAATTGCCCTCATGCCCTGGAGATTAAATGTCAGGAAAAACTTCCTGATGGTAGATCTGCACAACAGTGGACCAGCCTAGCTGTGGAAATTGTGAGTTCTCCATCTCTGGAGGTTTTGAAGAAGAGGCTGGACAGCCACCGCTCAGGGATGGTCTAATTGGTTTCCCTGCATGTTGCAGAGGGTTGTTCTATAAGATCCTCGTGGTCCCTTCCGACTCCACAATTCTATGATTCTAACTTCTAGGAAGGATTGTTCATTCATTCATTCATTCACTTATTACAACTATATCCTGCCTTTTTCCCTCTTGCAAGGAACCTAAGGTGGCTTACACAGTCCTCCTCTGCATTTTATGCTCACCACATCCCTGTGAGGTCAGTTAGGGCTGAGAGTCACTGGCTGGCCCAAAGTCACCCAGAACCTGGCTCTCCCCAGTCTCAGGCCGACACTCTAACCACTACACCAGACCAGCTCTCAAGAGTCAGGCCTGCTGAGGTGAAGGGGCAGAACCATCACCCAGGAGGTCCAAATCTCACCTGCACCACAGATGGACCCACTGATCCCAGCCCCACAAAGAGCAATATGAAAGTAACCCCACTGTCCTACCTTACAGGACTGTCGCTAGGACTACTAGAGTTGAACTAGAGCTGCTATTATTAATGAATTAAAAAGGCACTTGTGGTGAACTGGGCAGCAGACTTTAAAATGCTTTCTGAAATACGACTGGTACTTACAAAAACCACAGGTCGTGGCTACCGCCTTAGAAAAGACTGCCCACCTTCTCCCTCCCTCAGAGGTGGATGCGCACCTCCTGAGGCAGTCCCTGCTACAACACGCATGCACGCTCTAAACACAAAGAGTGCTATTTTTCTCCAAAACTCATATGCAAATTGTAAATGATAAACAACCGATCAAAACCCTTACAATTATGAATTTACTGGAGTGACAGCCCTGCCTTGAGTTGATGAGTGCATGAAGCAAACGCTGGCCATGATTTGCATACATCCTGCAGGGCAACGTCCTTGGCCCCTCCTTTTGAATCCACCCCAAGGACAAGTGCGAGCCCAGGTTCCCCACTACAGACTTCCCAGCCAGAAGGCAAGTCCCAGCAAGCCCTGGTCCCATTCATCCAACCGGACACATCCAGGCAGGCCTAAGGCTTTGGACATGGAGGGGAAAGTGAAAGTGCCCCTCCCAACCCCAACCCCCGCTGCAAATAGCCTAGAAATGCATCCCACCAGGCGAAGTTATTGGGGACAACTTTGGGGAAAAAACCAAAGCATGACGGAAACTGGGCACAGCAATCGTGGGAAACGTTCCATCCCGCAAGTGTCCCCAGGCGGGGGAGAGACGGACTTCACGGCTTCAGCATCAGAAAGGAGAGGGAGAGAGAGAGAGGGAGAGAGCAGGAGCCAAACTGCACTTGGGCGGAAGTCACTCCCCTGGCAGGTGCCCCCACTGCAGCCCACCGTTCAGGAAGCAACAGGAATCTACCAACACCATGGGCACCACGTGCAACTGCAAGCTCCTTGGGGCAGGCACCTCTCTTCCTCCTTGCGTTAACCCAGTATTCCCTCATTGGCTTTTGGGGAAGAGAAGTACAAACAAATTGTAGCGTCCTCAGTGGAGCAGAACCTCCATCACCCGACGCTGCCCACTGCCCTACTCATGCACCCTGCAAGGTCCTCCCTATAGCGCCTAGCACACCCACCAGCGGTGCTGAATAAATGTCTCCTGGTTCCCCAAGCCTGGACAGACGGACTCATGGGCCAGAGAGATCCCCCAAGCAGCACCCAGCCCAATCCTCTCGCTGGAGTCCAGCGCCTACCCTCTCACTGATGGCATTGTATTTGATGGCCAGCTCATCGCGCTCGGCTCGGCTCTGAGCCAGCAAGTCCTCCACTCGGGACAGCTCCTGTTGCAGGATGCGGTTCTCCTCCTGGAGGGAAAGCAAGGACGACATCTCGCTGTAGACGGCTGCTGCGGGGAGAGAAGGAGAACGCAGGAGTTGAGCTGGGCTGTGAGACATTGCCCCGCTCCAGGCACCGGCCAGCAAGCTCAGCAAAACCCCCTTCTGCAACGGGGCACGCCAAGCAATGCCAAAAACAAGCCAAGGAACCAAGGGCCCAGCATGCATTGTGCCCAGACAGAGCAGGGCATGCTGGTCCAAAATAGACGGAAGACCTTCGGCCGTTGTAATACAGCTAGTCCAAAATAAGCAATTGATGATACCAATTCACCATCATGGCTTGAATAAAAAATAAAACCCTCCCTCCAGAATGCTCACCACTTGCTACAGACACGGTGGATCTTCAAGTCCAGCATGATCATCTGTGTGCGTGGCAGCCACGCTTTGCTAGCTTGTGCAGCGCATTGGCAGAAACACGCAGCGCACTGGCAGAGATGCATGACTGTAGAACATGAAGAAACGGGGGAGGAGGGGGGACTGCTGTGACACAATGGAACACTTGTGGCCACTTTCTAACTCAGCCTTCGCCAGTCTGGCCATGCTGGCTGGGAATGCTGGGAGGGCACCAGGTTGGGGAACTGGTGATTGGAAAAGAAGCTGCCGGCAGCCATTTCCTGAGGGAAGAGGCGCCTTCGCTTCCCAGGCGGAAGACCTCCGGCCATTTCCATCCTTTGCTCTTGCATGGATGAGCAGCCGAGGAAGAAATGCCAAGGTTTCTGGGTAAAGCTGCCCTCAGACTGCTAAGACGGAGGTCAGCCTCCCTCTCTGCAAGACGGAAAGAACGTATAAGACTCCCTGCCACAAGATGCCACAACGGCTGAGAAAGCTTTCAAAGGTGGCTGGATGAATTCACGCAGGCAGGACGCTGCCTTAGGGGCTCTCTGCATAGCTCCATAAATTGCATCTCAAATTCACTTCACCCAAAGACAACGGCATGCCTCAGGCGGAGTGAGAGAGAGGAGCGCACGCACGCGGCTCCCTACTGCCTACCTTCTGCTTCTGGTCGACCTCTCCCAAATACCCTTTACCCACCAGGGACTGCTTGGAAGCAGAATCGCAACAGCACCAAGAGGCAGGCCAGGTGAAGAGCCTTGTGGCCCGCTTGGCACAGCCCGGCCACGGAGACACAAGGAGCCTGCAGGTTAGCAGCTGGTGCTACTCGAAGGAGCAGAATGTGCTGCGTGGAACTCAGTGGAGGAAGCTCAGAAGCAGAGCAGAAGGCCAAGAGCTCCTTTGGTCTTCCCCGCCTGTCTCCTCTGGGGAGTTGGAGGAGCAAAAGAAACATGCTGCCAGATCTCCAACTGGACCGGAGCTCAGCCTTCTTTCTGTCTCCCTCCTAGCTAAGCAAGAAGAAATAAGGGCAAGTCCCCTCACAGGATCTGGCTCTTTCTGACAAGCCTCAACCAGGAAACAAGGAGCAGGAGCGACAGAGGAGCTTTCCTTCCTTCCCGACCTGCGGTTCTCCCATTTCAAGAAGAGGTCAGAACGGCCGGCGTTTCCCTGAGACGCACCTTGGCAATCCCTTCCCGAAAGGTTCTTGGTCACGATCTCTCGGATCCGGGCAGGCAAGCGGACAGGTGGCGAGTCTTCACAGGCGCTCCTGACCGAGAGGCTTTTCCCTTCAGCCCAGACCAGGACACTGCTCTCCAATTTCTGCCAGACAAGAACGTGGCCCCTGAGTGACAGAAGCCAGGCCTGAGCACGGCGAGGCATTTCACCCGGGACACAGCCTCCTCTGAGGACGGATGGATGGTGGGCTCCTAAAGGAACCCCACTTCGACTGACCCACTGCAATGTGGAGGCTGGGAGAGTAGGGGGCTGATGGGGGTGCAGAGGGGAGAAACCCCCACAGACACAAGCCTTCCCCAAGCTGATGCCTCCAGATGGTTTGGACTACAGCTCCCAGAATTCCTGACCATTGGACATGCTAGCTAGGCCTGAGGGAAGTTGGGGTCCAAATCACCCGGAGGGCATCTGGCTGGGGAAGACCCGGGCACCAGCCCTCCCCCAAAACCAATCCATGCAACTGAGGCTGCACAGAGAAAAGGGCTCAGACAAATCAAATGAATGAGCCAGATCCACGCTGGAAAAAGGGGGTGGGGGGAAGAACCCAGGGACCCTAGAGGGGAAGAAGCCTTTTCTAGTCCCACATAAGAAGATCTGTGGGGTATACGCACAGAAGGAAAACTCACCTACTAAGCATGGAATTTGATCTCAGTACTGGTCATGGTTCTTCCCCTAAACATGGAAGCTCCAGGACCCCCCCCCCCCCCCGTCTCAAATTGGGGACCTCCAGGTCAACTCAACATCTAAAATGAAAACCTACGCTCCTTCCAGAGTCCCTGCTACAGATCTGCTCAGAGGCGAAGGGTGACGGCGTGTGGGGCAGGGAGCGACCCTTGGTCAATCTGAGCAGCTCCGTCTACCGTCCCTTTGAGCAGGGCGGGGGGAGGGATGTCTCTCCCTTGTCCGGATCGGACTGCGAATCAGCCCCACCTGTGTCTTGGGCCCAGGGATGCTCAGCACCTTCTATATAAAGGGAGGTACAGATATAGTACCCTAATGCCCAGCAATCCAATCAGGCACCTGCTTGTGCCAATGTGATCCCATAGAAGGTTTTAACCGTCACCTGTACCATGGGACACGGAGCCTGGCCTCGCGTCTGGGCCACAGAGCAAAAGGTGGCCCGAGGGAGGGGCGCTCTCGGCCCCCTTGCTTGAGCACCAAAACATTTCTAAACATCTCACGGGAACAGCAAAGGGTCATCCGGCCTGACCCCCTCTTTCCACCAGACATGCCTGCCTGTCCACGTCACCCTGCAATCCAGCCAAGGAAAGAAGCAAGGGCACAACCCCCCTGGCCGGCCAGCTGGATCTCTTCGGCTCGAGGCCAAGGATGGCAAAAGGCCCGGAACAGAACAAGGGAAAGGGCTCTTCCCACTGTGTGCCACTCGGCTATGGAACTCGCTGCCCCCGGGAAGGGGCCAATGGAGGGCCTGAGCTGCTACCAGCCACGGCTTGATAGGAATGGGGCCTCTGGGGCAGCCAGAACCGTCTCTCGAGCATTGCTTCCAAGCGCTCAGAATACATTGAGCGCTTGCCTTGCCACAGTCCTTTACCACAACCCTGCAAGGTAGAATAGTGCATTACTATCACCATATCTCAGGCGAGGGAGAGATGGTGGCTGGCCAAAGGGTCACCGTTGCAATCCTATCCAGGGTTACTTGGGAGTAAGCACCTCTGAGCACAGTGAGACTTATCTCCACATAAAGATGTCCCAGGCACCGCAACCCAATGCGATTCAGCCTGAGTCTTCAGGGTTGCAGTCTTAGGCGCCCTTACTTAAGAGTAAGCCCTATTAAAACCGATGGACATCCTTTTGAAATAAAAGCAATGCAAAGGATCAGGATTCAAAGCACCACGTTGCAGCCTAGATATTGTAAGTCGCCGCTGGCTCTCTCAAAGGCAACGGGCGGCCCGGATCCGCGCAAGAGGCTGTTGTACCCCAGGATCTTCTGCAACACTGCAAGGCGGGGGGGGGGGGGGGGATAGCCTCGCCTATTAGCCCACCCCGAAGCCAACCATTTCGGCTGCTTCCTTAACCCCCTGGGATTCCCAAGTCCTCTCAGTTTTTAGGTGGGATTAGAAAACCTGCCTGGGGGGGGGGAGGGAGCGAGCGAGCGGGGGGGGGGGGGTCGTTGCCAGGGGGCGCAGTTGAGGAGCGACGCTTGGAAACCTTGCGTGGCCTGCCTGGTTTCCTCCCCCGCCCGGCCGAGGCCTCGGGGGGAGACTTTCCCGGGGTCTCAAAGGGGGAAGGGAAAGAAGTCGCTCTCGTCTCGGGGGGCCGGGCGTCGTGGGGGGGGGGGCATTTTAGGGACTAGCTCCAGAGATGCCTCCGCGAAACCAGAGCAGGCGTCCGCTTCCCCCTAAACTTTCGGATTTCATCGCCCCCCCCCCCCCCCCCCCGCCACTGACCTGAATCACAGCCTCCAACTTGGGCTCTGCAGCCTCCGGGGTGCTCATGGGGAAGGGGTCCCGCGAAAGCGCCCGTCCCTCCGCTGCCTTGCTCCAGCCTGCCTGCCGCCAGCGACCAGGGGAAGGGACCTCCCGCCCCAATGAGGCGGGCCCGGGCTTGGGGAGCGGATGCCGCCGGGGCGGGGGCTGCAGGCGTCGGGAGCCGCCCCTTCCCGGCGCTCCGGGGTCCTAGAAGGCGCTGCGCTCTCGCGGAGGCCCAAGCAGCAGCGCGCCGAGCAGCGTCCGCGGAAACAGCGCCTGGCAAAGCGGCGGCCCTCGCCTTGGAGCCACCGGGCCAGGCGGGGATGCAGTGCCCCCACCCCGCCCTCCGAGGGGCTCAGAAACCAGCCTCCCCCTCCCCGCATTGCATCCATGTCCGGGGGGGCCTTTGCAGGGAGAGCCGCCGCGCGAATGGCACAGACAGCGGACGCCGCCCGCTCGCCGCACCTGTTGAGTTTCTGCCTTGCCTGCAGCCCCCAAAAGGCGCATCAGAAGCAAGCCGCTCGTGTGCCTGGAGACCACTCTGGACCTACTGATAAGCTCCGTGGCTGCTTTGCAGGCGATCTGGCTCCCAAGCGTCGAACAGGAGCAGCAAGCGAATGATTCCCCCACCCCAAATGAGAAGGCTGAAATGCAGAAAGCCAGGAGGGGTGGGGGGGGAAGCCAGCAGTGGGGCATGGCGAGGGAGGACTGCGAGCTCCCTTCAGTTCTGGCGCTCCTGAAGAGACCTTGCTCGCAGTCCAGCACCTGCCAGAGTGGGCCCTGCCGGCCAGCCAGCTTTTTCTAAGCCTGGGACACTGAGGTAGGAAGCCAGGGTCTCTTGGGCGCAGGACTCTGGCAGTCGCGGGAGGGAGGGAGGTGGGTGGCACGCACGAGCCCAAGGCTACCAAGAAACAAAAAAGGCTCTTTGCTCCAAGACCAGATTTCCAGTGCCCAAACCCAGCCCTCTAAAAAAATGTGCCTAAGAGCATGTGCAGAGAAACAATACTGCACAGTTTGATAATGGGGAGGGGAATAGGCCAGGGCTGAGCTCCATGCCCCTCCAAGTAATTCCTCCCATTAAGCCCTGAACATAACCACCACCAGAGACTCGTTTACTCCCGACATGCTCCCCACCTCCCAGAAGAGCTCAGAGTCCAGGACTCACTCACAGAGGCTGCTGCAGACAGGCCGGGCAGTCCATTGGCTTCTCACACCGCTGCTGCTGCTGCTGCTGCGTTACTATAGCGCTGGGCACCCGGCAGAGGACGGGCCTCCCCTTTGACAGAAGCGGGCCTGGTTCACGCCTCCGGCACCTGCTGCTCCTGCAACCTGGACCAAGGCTTGCAAGAGGCCTGACTCCACCTGCAGGGTGACCTCTGCGCAGCACCAGCATAAGCACCTTAATCTGCCCAGGGTTATTAGTGCTGCCTGCAGGGTGGGCAGGAAACAAGCCGGCTTTCTGGAAGGGTGGCATTTGAGGCCCCGTGAGCTCTGCTTCAGCACCCAGATCCTGTAGCGTCTCCCACGCACCCTGGATCTTGCAAACCTGGGAAGGGCTCCAGCCAGATTTGACCTGCATGTTGGGCCGAGGGCTGTGCGAGGTCAGCCGGGAGCCTCCAGGGTCATGGGAGGTTTCTGTAATCTTCCTCTGAGCGCTGGGACGAGGTGGGACATGAGGATTAAAAGCAACAATCATCCCGATATTCAGAAAAAGAGTGAAGGAAGTGGAAGATAATGCTTGCTCACTCATGCTGCAGAGATGACCTGGGCTCTTGCCTCCGTGCCTTCCCGGTGGGCTTCTGCTGGGCCAGATGCTTCCTTGGAAGCAGGATGCTGGGCTAGGTGTCAGGTCCAGCAGGGCTCTTACACCTCCCACTTTTAAAGTCCGCTATGAGATTTGATGTCTGAGTATACAAGCCCCCTTGAGAGGAAAACCATCACCCACGGCCCTGCCCTACAGAGACGGCATTTCAGGATTATGGGGTTACTGCCAACCCACAGTATTCTGGCTCAGAAAGGCCTAAAAAGAACCAAGGTTTAGTCACAAATGCAAAAATGCAGCCACGGAACTAGTGAAGTGTGCCTCTAGGCAAGAGCAGAGCTCCTGCTTCCAGCTCAGGGCTTCACGGACAGAGGCCTTGGCTTCTACGACTTCAGTTTTCCCTCCTCTTACTTTTTTCCTTTTCAGCTTGAAATATAAATGCAGCTCTGAAGCCAAACTTCTCCCTGTGAAGAACCTGGACCCCAGAACGGAGAACGGAGGGCAACCCTCTGGCATCCACCACACATGGGCCATTCCCACCCCTCCTTTTACTGTCAAGGACCCCCTGGGCCCTTTTGTTCTCTCACCCCCATGCATTTCCGCTTCTGCTGCTGCCGCCTAAATTAAAATAAAGGCTTCCAGATAGATACAAGTATATATTTTAACTATAAACCACCTCAAAAATACAAAAGGCAGACAAAAACATCACAAAGTTTCATAATAGTAAAACACTTTGTTTAAGGCCTTCTTCACCTTAGGATAAAAAGTTAGGAGTGGGTGGGTGGGTGGCTCCATCTGAGAGCTGTAAAAGAGAGTTCAAGTCCAGTTCCTTAACATGGCCCAGAAGACGCTTTTGTCCTTCACGACATCTAAAGCGTCACAGGCCAAATTACTGTAAAATGAAGAGAAACCCAGGATTCTCTTCAAAAATAGAGGATTTTTTTTTAAAAAAAAATCACAAAATAAGAAACGGGACGAATCCACACCCGAGACAGAGATCCGGCTGCTGACTGCTCAAACCCTTTTCCCTGTGGGAGAAGGCAAGTTGCCTGGGGATGGGGAAGGGGGGGAGGAGAAAGGCACTTCACAACACAAGGCAGCACAAGGCTGCCAGAAGATGGAAATCAGCTGCTGCCCAGGCAGCAATCGAGGGCTCCTGGCGCTCCCGGCAGCAGTCTCCACAATCTGCAGCATGTGGCACTTCCGTGAGAAACGCCCAACAGGTTTAAGCCTGGTTTACAGATGCTACCCTAACCCAGCCAAGAAGAACTGGGGGGCGGGGCGCCATGGGCCACGGAAAGAGCCCATTCCTGCCAGGGGCTGCAGCTGCTTGGGTCCAGCTGGATCCCACTCACTGGAGCACCTACCCCATGACACGCCTCTCGACTGGGAAGGGGGCGGGAAGCAGCGGCACGACGTCCCCCAGCCCTGTGCTTCTCCCATGCGCGTATGTACACAAACACACCCACGCCCACTGGCTGCGCAGTGCATATCAAAAAGGCAAGGCAAGTGCACCTTCTGGAGATCACACACACACACACACACACGAAATCCACCACAACAGGAATTCTGTCCTTTCTCTTCCATGGGACTGGAGGGGGGGTGCAGGGGGGGAGCAGTCCAGAGGGAAGGAGAGAACCTTCCTTTGAGATGCAACAGCTTCTGCAACGAAGGCTGGGCGGCCCGCTCCTCTTCCCCCTCCAGGCGTCCAAGGTGATCAGCTCCAATTTGAGTGCAGAAAGAAGCTCCCTCTTGGAGATTCTGAGCAATGTAAAGAACCACACCCACACCCACCCAAGTGCACTTCTTTGGAAGGGGGAGGGAAGATTTGGGTAGCCTTGCCCCCCCTTCCCTTCTCCCAAATGCCCAAAGCGAACGTGTCCTGAACAGGGATTTCTCAAAGCACCCTGAGAGTGAGAGAGAGAGCGCCTTCCTCCAGGCCTCTTTGGTCCACACTGAAAACGCCAGAGGAGCCCTCCTTGGCCATCCAGCAAGAGAAGCACAAGATGTACCGACGGCTTAGAACTGGACCCAACCGGAGCTCTGCTGACTCTGGCCAGAGACAGACCTGCGAGGGGGGAGAGAAGGCAGACACTGCAATTCAGCTGCAGGGGACTCTGCAGCCATAAGGGCAAAAGTAGAGTAAAAAAGGCAGGGAAGCTGAGCAGTTCAAGACGCAGGGCCGGACAGCAAAGCCAAACGCCTGCAACAATTCAATTGCAGCAGTGTGGCGCTGCCATATCCCCTAAAAATGGGGGGGGGGGGAGTTTGCGTCTTCTCTAGTCATCAACACAAGAAAGGGAGGGGGGTCTCCTCACCCGGAAGCTTTGGTGAAGTCTCCCCAGATGTCGGCAGCAGCTTCTGTGGTGGAGCTTGGGGGCTGAGGCGGCCATGATCCGGAGGCATCTGCTGACATATGGGCAGTGGGGGGGGGGGGGGGAAGAGACAGATCAACTTTTGCCACTAGTGCCAAGTCAGCTACTGGAGGCTGGGAGCAGAAGGGGCCGTTGCCTCTAGAGCTCAGGGCAGGTCCCCTGCTCAGAGCAACAGCAAAGGCCAAAGGGGGGGGGGGGCACCCGGTCTCTTTTCAGAGAGCCCTCACTGACGCAGGGACGGATTCTGGGGCAAACTCTGCAGAGGCACACCAGCCAGGTCAATGTCCAAAGAGCTCCAGGGCATGCCTGGAACAGACCCCCGAGTGGCTCCAAAGCGAGACCTGCCATGCAGCTCAGTCTACACAACACTCCCGGGGCCAAAGAACCAGAAGGGCAGCCACGTCCCTCCCCTCTGCAAGACCGAGCCAGGCCGGTGGGAACCACAGACCTGCTTGGGCGATATTTGCCACGGACTCTGCAGGGCACGACAGGAGCTGCTCCCCAGGCAGAGGGCTGAAGGATGCCTTGCCTCCCGGAGGGGGCGGGATGAGGCTGGGTCCCCCGGAGCCTGCTGCTCGCGGCCTGCTCCCAGAGGAGCCGTCCTTCTTTTTCACGTTCTGCAGGGAGACCGAGAGCCATTTAAGTCACGTGGCAGAGCGGCCGGAGGCCTGAACGACCTTCCCCGGGCAAAGCAGCCCCACTACTGCCCTGTCCCCATGTGGAGGAAGATTTCCAGTGCTTCACTGAACAAGGGGGAAGATCAGCCCATGGGAAGGGCCCAACCCTCCCTCCCAGCAGCACAGCCGCCTCGGCCTTTCCCATCAAGCTCCTCTAACATTGTTTTGACTGACGAGTGGTGAACAAGCAGCTCACTTTCCAGGGCATTTTCTGAGCTGACAAAACCATCCTTCCAGGTCTGGGGGCTTTAAGCAATTGTGTTTGGCTCTTTATTTCTCCTCACAGCCACCACAGAGATAAACAGCAGTGCAGGAACAGTACCCTCCCTCCTGCTGTTTTTATAGCATTTTTTTAAAGCCTTGTCACCTGGACCAGATACAGGGAAAGATGGGTGTCCGCTAGCACAAGGCCCAGCCTCCATCAGTTCCAGAGAGGCAGCTACGCCACTGGAGACAGAATACTGGGGTGAGGCAGGTCCACATCTCAAGCAAAGGGGCTTGGAGATACTTGGGGGTGGGGATTTTGCTCACGATCTGACCCATCGTCATCATCATCTGCGGTCAGGGAGAAACGTTCCTCAAGGTCCTATAGGGCTTGTCTGACTTCACGATCCACCTGGCTCCACTTGCTTTACAACCCCCTTTTCAGCAGCCTCTGCCCCACAAGCCCAGCGAAGCCTCACCGCAATGTTCAGCTTGATGGTCTGCCCTTCCTTGAAGCCCAAGTCCAGTTTGGGCCCCTGGTCCGGGTTCTGGGCCTGCTTGGCCAGCTCACTCTGTTGCTTGACCCACCTGCAGCAACAGGAGAAACAAGCGGGAGAGCAGGCGGTGCTGCTGGAGCAGAGGGAAAGGAGTACAGGGTGAAGCCCCGCCCGGCGAGGGAGGGTCGGGGGACTTCAAGGGGCCTTGCGGCAGGAGACCCCCAAGAGCCTGAAAGCAAGCGACTTCTGCTCCAGGACAACTCCAAGGCGGCAAAGGCAGGACTGCAATGCCTCCTTCTCCAGCCTGGCCGCAGTGAACCTGAGGGGGGTGGGGGAGCTGCAAGGCCAGTCCTGCGGGCTCCCCCAGGAAAAGAAGCCCCTCCCCACCCAGCACACCGGAGGCTGACGGGCAGGAATCCCGGGCCTGCTGGCTTGTCTTGCTCCAAGGCCAGCGGTTTTCTCAGAGCTCGCTCTACAGCAGCCCTGAAAGGCAGAGGCCACGGCTGCAGAGGGGCCCACTGCTCCCCACTGCTGCTGCTGCTCCCCAAGTGCCAACGACCAACTTTGCACGCAGACCAACTACCCCTTTCAACGGGTTGCTTTTTGTCCAAAACTGGCATTTCAAAGACGCTGCAGAACAGGAGCAGGAGCTGCAGTTCTCCTGGGCCTGAGAAGCTGCTGCTGCTGCTGCTATTAAACCGGTGGGTGCTGAGAGGGGAAAAGGCACCCCTTTGTCCTTCTGAGGCTGTGATTCCCCCCTTCTGCTCGCCTGGAGGACAAAGAGCCCAGAGAACTCCAGCTGGGGACTGTGCTAGATGCAAAAGGGCCAGGGCGGGGGTGGGGGAGGGGAGGCACTCACTTGAAGTGGTCCTGCAGCGCCACGTTGAAGTCAAAGGCGTCACCTCGGTCCACAAAGCCAACTCCGATGAATGCCCGGCGCCCTGCGAGGGAAGCCCGGCCCAGTCAGTGGCACACAGTGGCTGGCTGCTTGTTACGGCACAGCAGGCGAGTGCCGAGGAGTATCCCGGGCTGGGCAGAACAAAGAGGCGGGAGAAGGCGAGAGCCGGGGCCAGGGTCCTGTTTTCAGCATGGCAGACAGGAGGTTTGGAGACCCCGATGCGACAGCCTGCGCTATAGGAGCAAGGCTCCCGGATGGTCGGCCCACTTGCCATCAGCGCGAGCCAGGGCTGGCCAAGGAGCAGCAGCGCTGGGGGAAGGGAGCACAGCCGGAGCTGAGAAAGCCAGCAGGGTCTGCTGAGGAAGAGGAGCCCTGGAAGGGTCACAGGCCAAAGGCCCCAGCCACAAGGCCAAAGCGGCAGGCCTTCATCCCACACACCCCGCCCTCAGGAGGGCTTCTTTTGGCTAATCTAAAGTCCTGGGAAGTGGCTTGGCTTGGAAGGGGGGCCAGTCAGAACTATTCCAGGCCACTGCCCCTCGCCCAGGAGGATAAGATCCGCCTCCCCACTGCGTACCGTTCCCGTCCTCGATCCGAATGACAAAGTATCGGCTGGAGTCTGTCACGCCCTCCACAGCAATGCTGGGAAACTGGTCCACGGGTGCCTGGGCAAAAAGTTCTCCTGGAGGTGGGAAAGGTGAGGGTGAGAAAGTGCCTTGCACTGCCAGGGCATATGGCATATTCGGCCTCTTTTCCTGCTCCAAGAGAGCCACGGGTGTCAGCTCACTGCATACACACATGCACACACACACGCATGTTTGGGTTTCATCTGAGGAAGTTGCAAAAAGGCTACATATTAGATTACCATTGCAACTGTGTCTCGATGCAGGGGGCTCAGTATCAACCTTCACTGATACCTCCAAGATGTTGTGAGTTCAAAAAATAAGTTGCACGAGGAATGGGGAAGGCGTATCTGTGTTTTTTAGTACAGGGTCTCTTGGGACCCCGACCACATCCGCTATGGAGTACCATTCTGCCTCCGTAGCAGGCATGCTTGGGGGCTTTCCGAATTGGCTGAGCCTCTCTCTGAGCATCACAGAGAAGCCTCCTGAGCTGAAGGCAGACCTCTGGCCTCCTTCAGCCACTGAATACTTTGGACCTTCATCAAGGGGCTTTTTCTTCAGACTGCTCCATAGTTCTCCCCCCCCCGCTGCAGCAGCTCTTCACCTGAATTCTTGTCCTCCAGCTTGATGTAGGCCACGTTCCCTTTGGCCGTGATGCGCATCCGGCCACTCCATGCTGGTTGGTCCAGCTGCCATTCTGCAGCCCTAGCAGGGGGAAGAGAAGACACGGGCGGTCAAGGGTAAAATGGCCCCCAGCTCAGCAGCTGCCTCTTCTGCAGGGCATCTGCTGTGTGACCAATAGGTCAAGATAGATACGGACACTGCTACTACAGCTGCAGAAACCAGGCCTTCTGTTGGCCAAAATGGCGCCACCCTTTCTCCTGTGCTGCCTCTTATATGGAAAGTTCATCCTCCCTTTTCTCTTCCTTCAAAGCCCACCTTTTCCAAAACTAGCCTCCTTTATTCTGATTTCTCAAAATTTCTACCCAAAATGCCGATGTGAGAGAACTGAAAGTTACGGAGGTCCACCAGCCACAAAATGGCAGTGCGGGGGCACAGCCAATCAGAAAACAGGTGGCGCTTGGCTTGCAATTTAATTCTTTGCCCCAGCAATTTCCTTGTGGCTTCCTTGTACTAAGTACAGGTAGAAGCTCTGGAGATATCATGATTCAACCTCCCCATTTTAGATAGAATTTGCTGCTCCAGAGCAGAAAAGCCTTTTTACCTTACATGTTTTTCTCCTTCCCCCACGCCTTTCAAGGAATTTTTACTCATCTCCGATCATTTCTCCTCTCCTTCTGCTTTCACACATATGTATCCTTCCCGCCAAGGAGGGCTGGTGGCTTCTTTCACCCCCATGTGCTATTTTCATGTGCACTTCCTCTTATAACAGCTTCCTTCTCCAATCTCCTCTCTAATTACTGTTCAGCATCCTCAACCACCATCCCCCTCTGTTGCTAGTGGCCCTTTTCCCTCAGAGATGGGAGACCTTCTCTTCCCTCCTGAGAGAGATGCTCCATTTCCTGGCTACCTTCACTCACTTCCGCCCCCCTCCGGCACTCACACACTCTGTTCTGAGACACAGGAGAGGGCCACAACGGCAGCACCCCGCTTTTTCATCTCTCATCTCCCCCCCCCCCATTCCCTCACGAGGGGTGGGCTGTTTGGTACATCTGTTGTCCATTCCCCCTTTCTATTCTCTCCTCCCCTCCAGCTCTATCTTATTTCTGAAACCATTGCCTGCTAGAGTCTCACCCTCTAACCAACCCCTGCTCCCCTCTGAGGTGTGCGTGAGGAGCCGCCAGCCTTCCAACCAAAAGGCAGCAGGGCAGCGCAAGGAGGAACTGGCCAGGCTGCAACGTGGAAGCCCACGGAAACAATGCTTGAGATCCCTCCCGTACACCTTAATCCAGATGTTTTGGCTTACATCTCTTTTCATCCCTCACCAATGGCTCTGCTGGAGAGGGCTGCTGGGACATGTGGGCCAAAACATCTGCAGGGCCACCTGTGGCCCAGCTCCACTAAAAACTTGTAGATAAGCAGCTGCAACAGAACCAAAATGTCCTTTGGGGATGAACGTGCCCCCCATTTCTGTCAAGTGGTGTTTGCAAGGCCAACTCTGTGAAAGGGCCTCCTCCTCCTCTTCCTCCCCCATTTGTCCTCCTGCCCCCCAGTCAGCACTGACACTTTTGCAGTATTGAACATTTCATATAGAGATAGAAAACGTCACCACAGCCGCCACAGAACTGTTTGGCGGAGTGTGCAGGAGCATTTCCCACATTTTCTCCTGCCGTGAGAGCCACTCAAGCTCAGTGGCAAGCGGGAACGGCCTGGGCGAGGCCGGGCGATCTCGGACGCCTGGTTCGGAAGACAGACCCGAGCCGTTTCCCACCAGCAGCCTCGCCACTCTGGCCCTCGAGGTCAGCCGGAGGACTTGGAGCAACGGCGGAAGGAGAAGAGGCAACAACTCCCGGTGCCAAGCCGGAGCCAGGGCCGCCGCCGCCGCCGCCGCCGCCGCCGCCGCCCCCTCGCCTTGGCCTTACGCCCCCGGCAACGGCACAGCGTACACGCATACATACATGCTCTCGCTCTCGCGTAGTGACTACGAACCCGCCCGCCCGCCGGCCGCCCCCATGAAGCGTTGCTCCCAACCCCATTAAGCCTGCGCGTCAAGAGGGGGAGCGGCACTCTGTACATGCTCAGAGGCGCAGCCCACATCCTGGCCGAGAGAGGCCGGGCTGGCGCCTCACCTGTAGCCCCGGTTGGAGGCGCGCGGGGGCACGCGGTAGACGTGGACCTCCGGCTTCACACACAGCACCGACTCGTACTCCTCGCTCTCCGCCATCTTGGCCGCCGCCGGAGAACCCGGAAATACGGGTCTTCGGCTGCCTTCCGCGACTGCGCGTCCGCGGCGGCTCTCACGCCGGCAGAACGTCTCCCTGGCAGCCGCGCGTCACTTCCGGGAGGAATTCCCGACAGCCCCTGTTTCCGCTTGAAGTCCAAAGAGTTAAGGAAGAGAGAGGGCTTTTGGCATCTACTGTATGTATGCTGAGGACCGCCGTATGGGAGGAGGCGGAAGCAGAAGACAGAACGCGAAGCGGAGTCCGCTCTCCCCCTTTGTTTCACGCCCAGGTCGAAAAACGCCTCTATGTTCTTTGACGGCCAATTTTCAACCGAAAGTGTCGTTGTGCTTACAAAAGCACCGCAGCCTCTCGCGCTCAGGCGCAGGGGAGAGCAAAGAGATAAGAAAATTGTAGAGAGTGATGTCCTGCCTATTGTCGATGGGGAACTTCCGCGTATCTTCAGGCCAATTTCAGCCCTCCCGGGACGGAAGTGAAAGCTGTCCAGAGAAAGCAACGGAGAACCTCAGAACTTGGCCGCAGCTGCGACTGGGGCAGCCGCTCGCCGCCGGAGGCAGCAGCAGAAAACACAGGAACCACTCCGCACGCAGCGCCGGAAACCGGAAATCCACGTGACGAGCCACTCTAACCTTTTTTTCTATATCCCGGACGAGGGTTCTACTTCTTCATGTCAGGAGCGGGCGGCTAGAAGGGTCACGCGGGAGCAGAAAGGCATAGAGCAAGCCAAGACGCTAGAACGACGCCGACTCTCTCTTCATCCCGAAGCGGCTCCTCCTGGTGGGCGGGAAGAGGAACAGCAGGGACGCTGAGCTCGGCCTGAAGTGCCGGGATCGGGGCCCGCGATGGATCGAGGTCACTTCGGAGCCAACCGGGACCCCGCTTCCCATGGCGGAGCTCCGGGCCCGGAGCGGGGCCGACCTTGTACTCGCTCTGCAGAGGGTGCCAGTGGCCAGTCAAGCCCATGAGCGTAAAATCAACGTCCTCTGCGCATGGACAGAGTGCCTTTAACGCCGCAGCCGTTGCCAGTGCAGCCATCCACTCTGGGCTGGATCCTGATAGGCTGAGAATACAGACGCGGCTCTTGGGAGCAGAGTTCAGACTCCCCTTCGGAGTAGGAGAGCAAGTTCCTAGTCCTCATGACTGTGAAGATTGGGCTGCAAAGTTGCCGGTGAGGCCAGCGGACAAGGCTTCTAGGGACCTTTGCCGCGCTCCCACCCAGAAGCAGCAAAAGCAGAATAAAAGTCAGAAACAACCAGCAAAGAGGTTTTTACTAATCATAAATGATATGGAGCTGAATTTAGCTTTCCTTGACATATGCTGAATGCCCATCAGCCCCAGGTGGCATGCCCAATGGCCAGGGACAATGGGTGTTGCAGTCCCATGTCACCCACCCCTGCTCCAGAGCCCGCAGCTCAATGGCCCTAGGCAGGACACAGGCCTCCCACGCCCTGCAGCCTCCGGATCAGGCAGGCAGAGGCAAAGTGTCTCTGCTCAAGGAGGGAGGATGCCTCAAGCAGCATATATGTGAGAGATGCCACAGGAGCAGCCCAGCTGGCTCTGGGGAGGAGCCCATGTAGCTGCTCAGCATTTGCCTCCATGCCCAGGAAGCGCACACGACTAGCATCGTCATGGCAGGCCCCTGTGCCTGGCATCTCAGAGCAGAGGGAGCAGCTTGTAGCCCCCCCCCCCGATGTTGTGGCCTACAGCCCCCATCAGCCCAGGCCAGCAGACAGATGGGCATTGCAGTCTCCTGCCTTAAGAGGCCCATCATGACTCGAAGGTGCTCGTGACCACAGCCTAACCCAGCAACATCCGCTGGCCTGCTGGAATGCCTATGGTAAGCTCTTGCAGATGGCACAACCTCACACCCCTCGCCATGCACACGGAGGTCACGATGAGCATGCTCACAGAATTACAAAACCCCACAAAGAGGAATAATGAGCTCAGATGTTTTAAAAGGTAACACATTTATTTAAAATACAATTTATAAAATGTTTATGCGCATACGCCAGATGTTTGTGGGTTGGCGCAGCCTTTTTGCCTGCCTTGTGGAAACACACACACATTCACTCACACACACGCTAAAGTGCCCCTAAGAACACACCTAAGGGGGGGGGGGGCTCCCACTTATTTCAGCACTGATCTCTGAATGTGAGAACGGACCCGTTGTCCACAGCAGAAGCCCCCAATGGCAGACTGTGGAAAAGGCTCTACCACCTCCCTGCCTGCAGGTTGCCGGCCAGCAGCATCCCCACAGGACTATGGCTAAGCTAGCAGAGGGGCGGGGCGGAGGCACAGCAGTGACCAGTCCAAACACCTCCCACGTGTGTGTGGCTGGACTCCTCTGTTAGGAGCAACAAACAGGGAGTTAAGGTGGCTCCCGGGATGCTCAGTGGAGGAAAGGAGAGGGGGACGAGGAGCTAAAGCAGAGTTAAGGAAAGGCAGGGGACGGGGGGCTTGCAGTTATTGCTCGGAGTTCCCCTGCCCCTTCTTCCTACAGTGGGGCAATTTTTCCCTCCCCCCCAAGTCTCCCCCCCCCCAACCACCAGAGAGGCATGCCGCAAAAGTGATCTCAAAAGCAGCTCTTGCAGAAAAGGAGTCCAGCTTGGCCAACTCAAAACACACTGCAGCTCCGAGGAGGAAGAGATCCAGGCAGGGTCACTTGAAAGAGAGGCAGGGAAGAGCTCCATCAGTGGGCCCAGAGGGCTTCATTTCAGGAAGCAAAGGAGAAGCTGTGGGAGATGACCAGGGGAGGGGGGGGTAGACCGGGGGGGGGGCAAATTCAACACAGCCACGGCCCATCACGTTTCACTTTTTGTACACAGGTAGTTTTATTATTATTATTATTATGACTCTTTTGACCAGTTATTTTGCAATATTTTTGTACATGTCTTGGGTTGACGGTACAAAGAGACACCCCCCGCCCGCCCCCCCAATAGGCAAAGGTTCCACTACTGTCCCAGGCCAAGAGAGACGTTCCGGTGTGCCTGACACTGGGTGCGGTGTCCCATCTCACACCTGCTATGTCCTCCAAAACCAGACAGTAGAACAAAAAGGCAGACTCTGGAAACACAGTGAAGCAAGCTAGCCCACGGTCACTTGAAGGTGGTGCTGGGGGAAAGCCTACAGCCCCCCTACTGGAAATATGGCTGCTAGAGAGGATGGGGTGGGCCCAGCCGGGCAGCCTCAGCACAGCAGACCTGGGCTGCGTGCAGGGAGCCTCCTCATGGCCGCTGGAGGAAACTCTGACGGCTTTTGCCTGTGTTAGGCAACTGAGGCCCCACAGTGGGCCGCATGGGGCTACCTCAGGGCCATTTCCGCACCCCGTCAGACAATCGCAAGCCCTCAAGGTTGCCCCCACACCCTCCCGCTTCGCAAGAGAGGGAAATCCGCCCCTGCTCTGACTCATTTCTGGACACGGCTCCTGCCCCGTTCCTTGGCCTGCATCTACCAGGGACAGGACCCAAAGCGCACTGGGAGCAACAGGCCGAGACCCTGGCCACCCAGGACTAACCGCTAGCCCACCTTGGCCAGCGCAAGCATCGCCTGGCCCCTGGCAGCTTGCCCACCCACCCACCTGCCCTCCCCATCCCTCCTCCCGGCCTCACCAGAGGGCATCGGCATGGTACAAAAGAAAGCTATCCCAAGCTCACAGGCCTAGCGACACGAAGCACCCGCCCCCCTCGGCTCAGAAGCAGCACAAGCCAGCCAGCCGCTGGCCAACATTCCCTTCGGCCTGAGACGAGAGGTGCGTTTCGATCCCTTCTGGTCCAAGCTGGAGGCTGAGCCAAAGCTCACGGCACATGGGGGCAGCAGCAGCAGCAGCGTTGGAGCGGGGCTGGCTCACACTTTTCAAGGCAAGGCTGGAGCCTGAGGGGTGGGAGGCTTCAGCCCCCCCCTCCCCGCCGTCTTCCCCCTCCCCGCTCAGAAGCAGCAGCGAGCCGCAAGAGGCACCTGCCTCGCCCAGTTCGCAGCAGCTCATCCAACGTCCTCCCTCTGCTTTCCCAAGGCCACCAACTCTCGCTCCTCAGGGAAACACGTGAAACGGCCAACACCCCCCTTCTTCCCATGCACCGCTTGGCTTCAAGGCCGCCCGGTTCTATTCTCCCCCAAAGCAAACTGACAAGCGAGTCGTGTGCACACCTGCCTCCCACCCACCTGCCCACCCACCCGCCCTCCCCGGCTCACTCCTTGCTCCAGAAGCCACACCGATAAACATGCACATGTCAAGAAGCGGCAGCCCGGCCTGTGCTGCCAAGCCCCGCAAGCCCGTCAGGAGAAGGGATTATTGCTGCTGGTGCTGGCTTGGGCAGGTGGGGCACCAACCCCCCAGAGGAGGTGCCAGCCCCACCGCCTCTTGGCTGCCCATCCCAGGGGGAGAATTGAGGGGCGTCACAGTGCCTGGGGCCCTCGGGCGCAGGAGGCGGCAGGACGAAGGGAGTCACAGTGCAAGTCACCCGGCCCAGCCCCCCCACTTGGGCCCGTCGGTCCGCTGCTGCCGCCGCCACCGCACAGCCCCGGCTGGGGCAGGAAGCACCTGGTGTCCACACCAGCAGCCATGCCTATCTGCGCTGCTTGAAACCCTGTGAGCCATCCGGGCCCAGTGGCTGCCGGATCACGTTGCTGGCCGGCCGGGCCTCTTCCGGCTGGGAGATCCTCGTGGGCCTGCCGGGGGAGAGAGGGAGCACAAGGCCAGCCGTCCGTCAGCAAGGAGGGAGGCAGCACCGTCGGCATAAAGCAGGGTGGGGAGAAGACCACAGGGGGCCCCCTGGGCCAGGAAGGAGAGGGAAGGAGCACAACTCAAGGGGGGCTTCGCGGGTGCCACACGCCAGACCGACACACAGCCAGGGCCGTTGCTCAGTGGTGGAGCAGGAGGGCCCCGGGGCAATCCAGGGAGGGCTGGAAAAGAATCCTGCGCCAAGCCCTGGAGAGCCGCTGCTGCCGGCCAGCGATCAGGCAGCTCCTGCTGCCCCTCCACTGAGCCCTTGGCAGAGCACGGCCAGGCCTGCCCCAGTCTGTGCCAGAGCCCTCCCCCTGGGGGCTGCCGGGTGGAGGAGGGCAGCTGCCTCAAGGTGGGCCCAGGACACCTAGCAGGGAGCCCAGCCCACCTGAGCTTCTGTCAAGCCTGAGGCACGGGGCCAGGAGGCCGGCCTCCCTCCCTTCCTGCCTCACCTGTCGAGGGTGGTCTTGTCAGGCTCCTCTTCGGGGCTGGCACTGCCCAGGATCCGCTTCCGGGCTTCCGCGTATTCGGCCTCCCGCTGGGCCAGCGACTTCACGGGGAAGGCTGGCCGGCTGGCCGCGTGAGGGTTGCTGAGCACCCCGTTGCTCGTAGGCCGCTTCAAGATCCGGATCTGTGGCGGTGGCCCCGAGGGGAGGCTGTCGTCCTGAATCACGATCGGCACTTTGGGTGGGGACTTGGATTTCCTGCTGTTTGAGGGAGGGGGGAGGAGAGGAGAAGATGGCTCCTTGCTCCTTGCAGAAGACCCGGAGCGCAAAAGCCCTCGAGGTGCCCAAGGAGCCGGAAGCAGCGAGGCGCGCACAGCCAACGCCCCCTCCTGCAGCTGCAAGGCGCGCCTGGGGATCCGAGACAAAGGCCCCCTTTGCTCCAGCAGGGAGGTGCTGGCAGCTGGATGCGGCCGGGCTGAACGAGCGCATTCCGGTAGCCCTCCTGGCTTGACCATTCCCCTGCCTACGAGGCTGGCCAGGCAGGCTGAGAGAGCTCTGCCTGGCTTTCCCACGGACCAGCGCCACACTCCAAAGGTCCAAAGGCCCCCACCTCAGGCCCAGTCGGACTCCCCCTCCCTCCCTCCCTCCCTCCCTCCCTCCCGGAGGCAGCTCAACTGGACAGACAGAAGCGGCTGCCAGCAGAAACACCCCAGGACTTCCTGTGGCCTGATGGCGTCACCCGGCGGTAGGGCTTCCTCGCCACAACTCCCTCCACCATCCTGTGCCAGAAAGAGACAAGCCCTTGAGAGAGAGAGAGAGAGAGGCTGCCGGGGGTGGAGGAAGTCCAGACTCACCTTTCCTTCTGGGTGATTTTCAGTTTCTTTTCAAGCCGCCTATCGATTTCCTGAAAGGCAACAACGTGGGGTCAGATTCCACTGATAGCTTCTGCAAGCTGCTTTCCCAACTTCTCCATTCCTGAAAGTCCATCCCACGGGGAGCGCAACCCAAGGGGCTGCCTACACAAGGCCACTCGTGGGACGACCCACCTGGCCGCCTAGAGACATGCTGCCCGTTCCCGGGAAACAGGGACTCTGGCGGCACCTCCAAGGCAAACCCAATGATAAACTGGCTCTGGCTCTAAAGGTCCCCCCAGCACTTCCTACAACAGCTGCAACTCCCATCATCCCCAGACGGACAACCCCTCTGGGAGCAGCAGCCTGAGAGAGAAAGAGGGATCCATGTTTGCCTTTGCGACGAGAGCAACTGGGCAGCGGGGTGACTCCAGATGAATTCAGAGCCTGGGGGGAGGGGGGAGGTAAGCCACAGGCAGCCCCTCCCTTGGGAAGGGAGCCCCGCCCCTCCCCAGCCACCCAGGCCACCTTCTCAGGCCTCCAAGACAAAACGGGGTTGGAGGTTCTCCCCCGACATCAGAGCCGCTTGCAACTATTTCTGCAGACGCCGTCACTGGGCTGTGCAGAAAGCAGGTTAAAATTAGGCACTGATTGACAGGTGGCCCAGAGGAGTGGAGGGTCAGGACTCCTCAGATGGGTCCAAAGCAGAGGCCGGGATGTCAGGGGGACGCACAGGCAGCCAGCAACTGCCACATCCCTGGCAGAGCTTGCGGGGGAGAGGAGGCGGTGATGGGCCACCTGGAGCTCTCGGCCGCAACCTGGCAAAGAGGACTAGCCCCTTGCCACACAAAAGGCCAATCCTTCACGTGGCGCATCTCACAAGCCAAAGACACTCGAGAGCAAGCCGTTTCCCTCTCCATCCAGGAGGGAGCACAGGCCAGCGGGAGAGGCCCCCAGCCCTGGCAGGATCACACAGGGGGGCTTGGAGGGAGCCCTGGCTGCCCCCCAGAGCAGGCGAAACGGCCCAAGTCCACTTCCGACAGTCCACGTGGGAGACAGGTCCACGCGCCACCCACGCCACAGATCCCACCCATCCCCTTCGGAGGCAGCAATCAGCAAGGCAGATGCCCCCTGAGCACTCACACATTAACTCGGCCTCCAGACTTTGGACTCCAAGCAAAGGCAGCTGAACCTCCCCGGAGGAACCATTAAAGGAGCACTTCTCCTTTTGCAAAAGTAGCCGCAGCCTTTGGGCCTTAGCCTCACCCTCCGCCAGGGAGCCGGTCCCTCCCCTCCCCTGGCAGAGCAGCCCAGGAGCAGCTAGGCCAGGCCAATGCCCCCCGCCCCATCTCCCACCGAGGCCCACGAGGTGCCTGTGGGAAGCCCAGGAGCAGGACGGGGGGCCACCCCAGTCCCTGCCATTCAGTGGCAGGCTGCGCTGAGCCTGGAGGCTGCACCACACCTCTGAGTTCCTCCAAGGCCCTGGTGAAGCCACCTGAGTCAGGGGCCGCTTAATCACAATTGCTGAAAATCAAGGTGCATGTGTTCCTCCCTAACACGTGCTTCCCTGGGCAGATGGGCTGCAAAGTCCAACCCAACACACAGAGCCCCACAGAACAAGAATGGAGCGGCCAAAGGCTACCGAGGCCCTTTCCACAGGGGCTGCTGGGGCATGCATGGAAAAACACCCCCAGCACGTCCATGAAGACCCAGTCTGGGGCAGATGATAAAAAGGCGAAGAGCTGGTGTGGAGGTGGGGGGACACCTCTTCCATGGCGGGGTCTGGAGCAGCTCGGCTGCCCCTCCCCTTCTTGCTCTTTGTGCTCCCCACAAATGCACCGGCCCGGCCCCAGAAGCGCTGAGGGAGCGGGAGTCCCCTGGCCGCCAGCCCTTGCAGCTGCTTCTGCCAACGTAGGCTGAGCCACATCGGGCTGGGCTGGCGATCCAAGCGCCCCCACCCCCCGGTGGGGCTTCTCCCCTGAGAGGTCCACATTCAGCCACCAACCCAGGAAAGCCTTCCTGTGCCCTAACAGGAGCGCTGAGTGCAGACGCCTGGCAAGGCAGAGGAAAAGGCTGGCGGTGTCCTGGGAGCTGCCTGGATGACACAGGAGTCATCACGGCGACAGCCTAGTTCTCCATGACTCGCCAGCACCAAACTCAACGGGAACACGCAAGAAGCTACATAGCAATGGGAACCGTCTCCACAATGACTCAGTTCGCACGATCACTGCTGCCCAGTGTGGGTTGTTCAAGCCACAGTGAACCACATAGCATTCTGGGCAGGTTTTGAATATTCAAGCCACACCTGCAGCTTGTCACATCATTTGAACCCGCGAACCCTGGGTTAGGTGAGGGCTAAATGGCCCATAGTCTGTTGTTGGGTTTGGATGCAGCAGCCGCTTGAACATTCAAAATGGCCTCCAGCACACACCATGGTGGGCTGTTTCATTGGGCAAACCGGCCCAATGGCTTCTGCAGTTTGAACAGACAAAGTACGGCACACTTCCACAGCAAGCTCACAGGCCAGCACCCCTCTCCCAGCACACACCAGAACCCGCAAAAAATGGGGGAGTCCAGGACGGAGTCGCAGCAAGCACCACGCCAGTGGGCAGCGTTGCATCCCTGAGGACCAGGGAGAGGTGGCCTCCTACGCCAAGAGCCGGCCATCAGGGCCCTGAGCTCCGGTGTCCTGGGGCAGGAGATGCAAGCGACACTCTGGCCCCTCCCAGGCAGAGCTCGGGCCTGGCGCACCTTCCCCATCGGCCTGCTACAGCCTGCAGACCAGGAGCTTGGTGGGATCAGCCAGATGAAAGCCACCTCCCTTGTGGCTCATGACCGTGGCTTCTCCTTCCCAGCAGCTGGAAGAACCGACCACGTGTGGGGAGAGCCCAGGATGGGGCGGTGTGAGTGTTGTCCGGAGCCTGGGATTGGGCCGCGGGAGCAGGTGAGCCTGCTGCTCTTGAATCAGGAGGCTCCTTCACTGCCCTGCCTGCGGCCCTCCTCTGCCACAGGCCACTCTGGGTGCCACGGCCTGCACGCCACCAGCTGCCTTCCTGGTCCTGCCCTTGTGAAAGGCCTGGGATGAGGAGGGTCACGTTGCTTCTGAAACGCCTGCCTGCTTGTGGCCAAGAAGACCGAACAGGCGCGGCCTGTTCCTTCCCTTCTTGGCTACTGAGGAGCCGATAGCCACAAAGGCAGGTCACGGGCCCCTGGAGCGGTCCCCGTGGCCGCCTCCGGAGCCCAGGCAGGCGGCCGAGAGCACCGGATGCTGCATCCAAGCAGCCCTGGGATGGGACCCACCAGGAGCCCCACGCAAGAGGGGGACACATGCGCCCGCGGGGGCCCCTCGGCAGGAACCGGGCAAGGCCACCCGAGAACCGGCCCAGAACAGGCCCCGGGAGGCCGCTGCCGTTCTCTCGCGTGGGGGGCAGCTGGTCCGGCCCTTCTGCTGTGGGGGTGAAGGAGGAGGGCAGCCCGCATGAGGGTCCGCGGCACTTGCCCAGAGACCCACAGCCCCCACACCAGGCGCCCTCCTTGCCCTTGGCTGCCCTCTACTCAGCCCTGGCCAGGGATGATGGGACCTGGAGTCCGGCGTCCTCTGGGGGCCGCTGTCACTGCTGGCGGGAATAAGGCCCCGTCAAAGGCCAACGGAGCCGCTCTTCAGCGCGCAGCTTCTCCCGAGAGCCCCTGCGCGCTGTGGACTACCAGCCCCAGACTCCCCGGCCATTGGCCGAGCCAGGAGGGGATGGTGGGAGTTGTAGTCGAAGCCACCTGGAGGCGCGCAACTCCCATCATCCACAGCCGGGCCAAAGACGGAGCAGTCGGGAGGGCTCCCACGCCTGCCCAGCCTCGGGGGCGGATCGGCTTCCTCGGCTTCCCCCCACCGCCTAGCCCCATGGCGGAGCCCCCGCCCCGCATCCAGCCAGGCCAAGCCGGAGGGGGCCGCGGCCCCGGAGGGAGGGGGCGGAGAGCACGTGGTCGGGGAGGGGGGTTCGGGAATGGGGCGGCGGCCCCTTTAAGAGGCCTAGCCGCCCTCGCGAAGCCCGCGGCGCCTCACCGCCAGTCATGAGGGGCCGCACCGCCGCCGCCGCCGCCGCCGCCACCTGGCCCGCGCCCCCCGCGAGACGGCCTCCCCCGGGCTCACCCCGCTGTCGGCCGCCTCCTCCCAGCTCTCGGCGACCTCCTCCTCTTCCATTGTAATGCCCCTCCGCCGCCAGCCCGCTCACCGCGCATGCGCGCGGCGTTCCCAACACTGGCGGCGGCGGCGGCGGCGGCTGCCAAGCGCCGCTGCTCCTCACTTCAACGCGCGCATGCGCGTCCGAGCCTGCGCGCCTTCCCGGGCTTCTCTAGGCACATGCGCGTTCCTGGCGGCTCCTGCTCCCTTGACCAAAGGCGAGCTTCGTGCCTGCGCATGCGCGAGCAGCGCGACTGTTCCCAGGCGGAATGCACGGGCCGCCAGGGCGCATGCGCCCTGCTGTCTCTCTCCTCCCATCTCCGCTTCTTTCTGCCCCGGCGCGCGTGGCTACAGCGCACGCGCGGGTCTTACTTTCGCTCTTGCGCTGGCTTTTAGCGCATGCGTATTTCGGAACACTACTATGGGGTGGAAAAGGCGGGGTAAGAGATCCTCCACGAGCAGCCCAAGGTAGCGAGAAGTGGGAATGAGCGTGTCAAGGGGAGGGCGGGAAGCAAGTCCCGGTATTTCCTGCACGAGGAAAGCGGGGCACAGCAATCAACGGCAGTTCCTATTCTTCAGGTGGGACACTGAGGAAAGGACAAACGCTGGCGCCTCCTCCGGCTGCCGCTCGCTGTTGGAGGCAGTGTACTGGGCTTGAGCCCCAGGAGCGCTGCTTCCGGGGTGGTGAGACGCAACATGGCGTCACAATCCCTTCCCAAGGTGGCGCCCGCAGGCTCCACCCTAACAAGGCGCGCCGTCGCCCTTCCCAAGATGGCGGCCGAGCCGGGCCTGTTACGCTTTCCCACGTGACTCTGCCGTCCTTTCCCTCCGCGGCCGGCTCCTGTAGTCACGTGATGGCGGCCGCGCCTGCGCTTTCGTGACGCTCCCCTTCTCTCTCCTGTTCAACACTCCCCTTCCTGCTCCTCAGGGACGGCGGCAGCAGCAGCAGCGACGGCAGCAAGATGGCGGCCGGGACGGTGGCCGGGAGGGCTCAGGCTCCGCGCGGAGGCGGCTTGGGCTCCTCTGGGCGCCCGCCCAGGCGGCAGGAAGGACTCTGAGGAGGAGGAGGCGGCGGCGGCGGGGAGGGGGAGGAAGAGAGCCCAGGTGAGGAGGCGGGGGAGGGACAGACCTCTCCCCACACACGCGCCCCTGGGTACGGGGTGGGGACGGAATGAGGCGGCGAAGGGGCTGGAGGCCACCTGCGCGGCTGCTTGGGGGAGGGGGAGGCAGCCCCACCCCTCCGGCGGCCCCCACCCCCCGTGGCGGGGGAGGGGCTATGTATAGGCAGGGGCTTCATCCGTCTCATCCGCCCCGTACCTGAAGACGGGAGCCCCAGCACTCCTAGTAGGGAAGGGGGCTTCCCCAGGTAGGGGGGCTCTCTTGGCCCCTCTTTTGCCCCCCTCCCAGGAGCAAGGGGAGGGGTGGGGATGTCCCAGGTGATATCTCCCCCCCTCCTTCTCATCGCAGAGGGTTAATAAGTGCTGATTTCGGGGGGGAAGGGGAGGGCATTGCTTTCACTATCTTGGCTCCTGGGCTTCTCCTGCCTTGTGTGTGTGTGGGGGGGGCTGGACTTGGAAGGGGGGGCAGGCTCTCTACTCCCCAGAAGGAAGAGGGAGGGGGAGACAGACCATGGGGTCTGTGGTCCCTTTGCTCTGTCATGGGACGGGGAGGCTTGCTGGCCTCCCTGCAGGGGTGGGGTATGGGTGGAATCCCGTCTCATACCTGGGAGTCTGGCGATGGTTCTCCTGAGTCAGGTCGTACTTTGCGGGGGACCCAGGGGACCCACCCCCACCCATGGCCGGGGTCTGGATAAGTGCCCCCTCATTCTTGAGAGAAGTTCTTGGGAGCTTCACCCCAAAGGAAGGGAGACGGGATGCCTGAGGGGTGCCTGAGCTGGCTGCGCAGTTGACAAGGAGCAGAGGGAGGAGCAAAGGGACTTGTCTCCCTGAAGGAATGGAGGGGGAGATTCCCCCCCCCCCCGCTTATCCCTCTGCCCCATACAGGCAGCTTCCCAACCCCCAGGGTTCTTTGCTAGGGTCCCTCCCACCGCTTGCCCAGGTGGGGGCGTCAGTGTTTCCTGAGAATGCCGCTCTTGATCCAATGCCACTGAGCCTCCCTGGGCAAAGATGACACAGACTCGCCGCCGCCAAATCTCCCAGCTGGCTAGCCTCAGCGGTGCAAGGGACCCTTGTTTTGCCTCCCGTGATTTGCGCTGATGTGATGTGGCACAACTATCTGCACTCTGTGCGCTCTCGCCAGTGGCTGCGTCCAGGCTCCCCATCGCCCTCACTGGGACTCTCTGTCAAGCACAAACTTCTCAGCATTTGAGTCAGTGGCTTTGCCTTTTCGAGAGGGCTGTTGATTTAGTGGGGCCTTCTTGGTTTCCGTTGGTGCTTTGCCGGGAGGATCTTCTCAGTGGCTTTTCTTAAAGGAAGAATTAACACCCCCGTTAGTTTGGGAATGGAAGCTGCTTGTTCCAACTTGGAAATCCTAAAGTTGCATCATGAGTTTTAGATCCCCCCCCCCCCCCGTTGCCCACAAATGGCCTCCTGACCTGGCTGCCCCTTTCCCCCACTCCTGTGTGTGTGCCATGCATTTTTGGGCAGGCCCAAGATCCATCTACCCCCGCATCCTTCTTCCGCCAGGGGCCTCTGGGAAGGCCACGGACTGGGCATGACAGGAGAACGACACTCCTCTGGGCCTCTTCCCTCCCACCGCCGCAACTGTTGGTTGTTCTTGAATATAAAGTTTCCATTGAACTTCTTTGGGGTCAGTAGCTATGGGTAGACATCTCCCGTGTATTTCTCTCTGTCCGTTTCCACTTTAAAGCCGTGGGAGCCAGTAGGAAAGTGCAGCCAGGGTGTTTGGAGGCCTCATGCTGCCTTTGTGTGATCCAGGGATCGGCTGCAGCCTTTGAAACCATTCGGTGCTTTCTCCCACTAGGCGGTCAGTTGGCGCCACGTAAGAGAGGGACATGGTCCATAGGGAGGGGCAGAGGTCTGCCGACGGCTGTGGCCAAACGCTGCTGCTCCACCACAGTGCCAGCTGCTGTGAAAAGTGGAGCGGCAGCCGCCAGAGAGGACTCTTCTGTTTGGGCGGGGCCGGTGGGCATCTGGGCTGAGCCCTTGAGTGTGGGCCACAATGCTGATGGTTTTGGGCTTCTGCAGCATAGCCAGCGAGGGGAAGTTTCAGCCCATGAGCCATGTGCATTGAGCGAGGAGGGGTTGGACTCGATGGCCTTATAGGCCCCTTCCAACTCTACAATTCTGTGAAGGGTTTGCTGCCTGCCCAGCCTGAGTGTGACGGAGTCTCGCCTCATTGCTCCGAGGGATGCTGGGTGCAGCCTCTTTCTAGCAGGAGTGGGAAGAAGGGGGCGTGACTCTGGCTTCATGCTCAGAATCCCCATGGCCTGGATCTGTGCTTATCGCTTCAGTGTGTGCGCTTACGCCTTTGGGGAAACGGCCTCCTTCTGCCGCGAGCGAAGGTGGCCTTCCACTTTGGCTCGCACGTCAGGTAGGGCGCCTCATGGGCTGCCAGAAGAAACCTGTTTGCTGGCCCATGAGGGCAAGCAGCTGGCAGAAGCCAAAAATGTTGTGGCACAGCCATGTCGGGAGTCCCTCCCTAAGCGTTCATCCTCCAGATGGTCAGCACGAGGCACTCCCGTATACACAGACTGGGTTGGGGTGGCAATGCCAGCGGAGGCTGCGCAGGAGGACTGTCCTTGCACCGGGTGCATCTTCAGGGGGACCCCCACCGTTGGAGGGCGCAGGCCTTTTTTCACTGGCTTCCCTGCTTGTCACACAGTTAGGCATTTTGTGACATTTGGGGTGGGGAGTGTCTTGCCTTGTTAAATGTGGCGCTCATGCCCACCGCTCCTGCACATTTCTGACTCCTTGCCTCTGCTGAAGCAGGGTCCCTTCTCCATCTTTTAAGATGGCGCCGATGCCCTTCATGCACCTGGGCATCTCTCGGCCCTGGCTTAGCACAGCACCACATCTTCCTCCAGTCAGCTGTCTGTGACGGGGTCTGCAGTGTGTGGAGCTGGAGAGAAATCCGCACTGGTCTCAAAAGGTGCTGCCCATTCCTTGCCACTCCCCTCCAGGGCTGGCACCTCAAGCTGGAGCATGGCCAGCACCTCGGTGCCTGGCGGAGCCTCTCCCATTCTTGGCCTCAAAGGGTGATAGTGGGCAGTAGATGTGCCCCCTTCCCAATAGGGTGGGAGCAGCATCTTCCTGCCTGGAGGATGCCTTTCCTGACTTCCACGCCTGGCTTGAAAGCCCTCCACCCATGGCCAGTATTGTTTAGGGCAGGGCTGGGCGGAAGGTCGGTCTCAGGCTCTTTGCACTTCAGCTCCCGGCATTCCTTGCCCTTGGCCCTACATGGGCAGGGGCTTCTGGGAGTCGAAGTACATACTCCCTGGAGATGGGCCTCCGGCCACCCCTGCCCCAGGCCTGTTCTCCATCATGAGGAGTTGGCAGGGCCGGCCCAGGGAGTTGTGCTGCCTGAGACAGAGTGGGCACTGGCGCCCCCCAAGCCAAGGGGCAGAGCATCCATGCACCACAGCCAGCAGATCCCACAAGCGTCTCTCCCAAGCCCTGGCAGTCAGTCAGAAAAAAGATACTGAAAGAACTAACCAGCTGCTGCCCTTTTGTGGCACCAGCCTGCATTCTGGGAGAAGATGACTCTGCCAGCACGCCCGCCAACTGAGCGCTTCTGGAGAACCTCCCTCTGCCCCCCCCCCCACAGGTCATCAGAACTCAGCAGGGCAATGGGGCGGGGCGGGGTCAAGGAAACATCACGGCTTCTTGATCCTCTACCTCAGGAGACCCTTTCCCCAACCTGCCATTCCAGATGGTGGTCTCGTGTGCCTGGATGGAGCGTCTCTTGGGGCCCCCTGAAGGAAGATGGCCGTCGCTCTGTGGGGCAAGAGGTCTTCATTTATCTGGAACAAACCCTAACCCTTCCCCTCAGCACCATTCCCAGTAGATCCCTGCGCTCCCGTTTGGGAATAGCAAGAATATGTATATTGATATCAGTGTTGATATTCGCGGCAGCTAATGATATAGCACAACGTAAAATCAGTCAAAGAGATTAAAAATCTAGAATATTCCTACCAGCGTCAGTTGCATGTGGCTTTCACTGTGCAACACAGCAGCCCATAATAGTTCCGCCCTGAGAGGCCAACTGTCTCCTAGCTTGGCACTGGAAGACAATGAAAGCCTTCCTCTGTCTTTTCCACCCTATTGACCTAGGTGGGAGGGCGCGGAGGTGGGGTGGGCTGTGCGGAGACCCCCACCGCTGTTGGTTGCCAGACCTACCTGTCCCCGGGTAATTGATGGGTTCATTCAATTGGCATGACCAAAGTTTGTGTTTGGGGTTGCCGCGTAATTAAAACTCCGGGAAAGACCGCCACGGCTTTTCCTTCCGTCCCAATGTCATGCCTCTTTCATTGCAAGACTTCTCTGAGCCGTTATTGGGAGGGGGTGCGTTGCTCTTTCCACATGAAAAGCCGGAGGCCTGCAATTACCAATTTACCAGAGTCTGAATTGCCTTTTGAGTGCCTCTGTCTGTCGGGATGCCTCTGAATTGAGCTGATGGCAGCAGGTGAACGAAACACTGCTTGAGAGGGCTACCTCCCCTCCCTCCCCCCCTCCCTGCCTCCCTCAGCTCCGTCCCTTCAGCAGACGCCGTCTCATCCTGATGGCAAAGTCTGCTGCTCCGTTCTCTTGCAACTTCCCATCCTCCCCTCCGCTCCCCTGTTCCCTCCTGCTCATTCCGCTACAGAGCTCTGGGTAGTGTATTTGGGGCTGCCCCTCTTGGCAGGTTGCAGCAACCCCGCAGGGCGGATGAGGACGAGAGAGCACTGACTGGATTGCCCAGGGGCTCCTGTCAGTTCCACGGCTGTGCTGAGATTTGAACTCAGTTCTCCCAGGCCACCTGAAAAGCTGATGTCTTCAAAGCCTTCAGCAAGGACCGCTGTGGTCTGACTTGCAGGCATCCCCTCCTTTCCAGGCTAAAGAGGACTTTCTCTCGTCAGCCTGTAGTTTTGGGGAGACTTGTCAGAGCCCTTGGAACCTTGCCTGCCAGAGGCAGCGGAACGTCCTGCGAGGGCAGCAGGTGTATGGGTTGCCCTGGGCTTGTGAATGGCTTTTTTACAGTGTGGGGGGTTTCAGGGTGGCCCCCACCCCGACGTTTTCGCAGCACGCGACGCTTCTTGGGACAAAGTGAGGAAGGAATCCCTCATGCTGCCCAAGCAGTTGACGGCGGCTCCGCCATGTCACCTGGTGGGGGGAACCACTGGAGTCCGGGGCTTTTGCATTTTGAATGCCCGGCCATCTTTGCTGTCTCCAACAAAAGCCGGCATTGCGTGGCTGTTAATAATTTAGTGCAGCCACCTGAAGCCCCGGCATAAAACTGAAGTGGCTGCCTGTTAACCGAACCATCTCCCATGTGAGAATGTGCCCTTTGTGTAGGAAAAGAGTGCATGTATTGCAACACCTGGAGCCTGTGCCTGCAGGAGGTGTGAACCCTGCTAGCTAGCTCAAGATGCAGAAGCCTAAGCATCTCGGCTTAGAGAATCCAAGTTCCTAGTCCTTATCTCCGTGAATGTTAGCTCGAAAACGTGGCTAAAAGTTTCTGAACTGCAGCATCTCTCTCTCTCTCCAGATACGTTTCTGAAACGAGCCTTCCCTGCTGTTTTGCTGATTTGGTAGGCATAGGCATAACTAGGGTGAGGAAAGCCACTAGCCTTCATTCCCCCTGGGCCCTGGTCCTCCTCTGCTTTCTGGTCATCTTCCCGTTCTCATTGTCCTGTCTAAAGCATCCTCAGAATCCGCAGCGTTACAAAATCCCACTCACCCATCCCGTATTTCTATGCTGGAGGGGGTTATTTTTAAGGCCTGGGAAAATGGGCAGGCGCCTGTCTGGTACGAACCCAGAGAATCCCCTTCTCACGCTGTCCTGCACAACGTAATGCGCTGCTTTGCTTGGAGGGGGGGCGTCTTCTGCCACCGGCCCCTTCGGAGGTGTTGGTGGTCTTGCTCTGTGTATGCGTGCATGCGTCTCTCCCCCACACACCCCGTGATTCCTTTTCTGAAGGAGCAAATGTTAAAAGCTGCTTAAAAGCGAAGGCAGAGGGTGTCATTAGTAAGCAGCTGTGGGAAAGCACTCCTTTCCACCGCCCCCCGACGCCTGGGCTGTCATTGCTCTGCCAACGTGGGGTGGCTGGAGGAAGTGCGGGCTGCATGGGGGTGGGGCGGAGGAGCACAGAGCTGCTCCTAAACTGGCCGCTTCAGCACCAGTTGAGTAAGGGACCTTGCACTCCCTAGAAGAAGCTCCCACCAAGAACTCTCTCCCCCCGCCCGGGATGTTGCAGAGGACCGGGTTGCCCCTTTGCCCACCTGGCCCGATGTCGTGCTCCCTGGCAGCGGGTCTGGGGGCAGGAAGGCCGCGTCAGCACCCTGATCCCTTTTTGAGCGCCATTTGCCGGGGTCTAGGGCTTTTGGCGGGCCATCTTGGGGCTTCACCTGTTCTACCTATCATTGGCTGGGTCTTCTGGCCCTCACTCTCGATTGCACCCTGGAGCATAACCCCCTCCCCATGGGACTAGGAGAAGTGGGGCAGCTGGCCTCCATGATGGTGACTCCTCCTCCAGCCCCCCCCCAAAGCACAGTCTTGGAAGCAGCTGGTCTCAGAGGTTAGGGGACGCTCCAGGCCAGTCCAACACAAACATGCCAAGGGAGGATCTGATCCCCCCCCCCCCTGGGGAAAGGCCCTGCTCTTGAGGGGGCAAAGGAGAATTTGGCCACTAAGCCCAAATGGCCACGTTGCAGTTTCCAGTTTAGTGCCCCCCCCCCCCACTTTCCCCATCGTTCAGGACTCAGCCATTGAGAGTTTCTGCTACTGGTGGTGTTAACTCTACAAGGAAAAAGGAATACCTGGCTGCTGTGGGGGATCTGGGGCTGCCTCTGGGGTTCCCCCTGTCCTTCTGAGCTGCCTGTGTCAGGAAAGGGGCCTGTCCGGCCTTCTCTGGGGGAAGGACAGAGGCTGTTGGTGCCACCGGGGCTTGTCTCTTGCCCCATTGCAGGCCAGGTGCATTGCAGGCCGTGGGGCCAGCCTGATTCCGGGTAGGGTCAGAGCCAAAGCCAAGTCACTTATGGGGGAGTTTCCTGCCCCCAAGGGAAGGTGGCTTCACTGGGGTGTGCACGCTGTGGGGGGTGCGTCAGTGGAGCTGCTGCTGCTGCTGCGCCGCCTCTCCGAAGGGGCTGGGGGGGGGCGCTCCGAGAAAAGTGCAGGGGACGTCTGCCCCTGAGGTGGGGCGGGGAGGCGCCTCTCCTCTCCCCTTCTCCCGCCACCCCTCCTGGGGAAATGGACAGCAGTGGGCAGGCGAGGGGCTGGGCCCTGGGCCGCTTGCAGCCTCTGGTGCTCCCTGCAGGAATGGCCAGATCCGTGACCCCTCTCCCCCCTCCCTCCTGCAGCAGTGAAGTGGCGCGCCATGGCGACCTGCTCCGACAGCGACGATGACAGCTTCATGGCCGTGGACCCCGAGGACGCCACGGCAGAAGAGGGGGGCACCATGGAGCAGGACGAGGGGCCGCGAGCCAGGCCCCCCGCAGAGGAGGAGGAGGAGGGAGAGGTGGCGGCGGCGGCGGCGGTGGAAGGGGCATCGGTGGCCGAGCACCACCGCTCCATGCAGGAGCTGCCGGAAGAGGTGCTGGAGTACATCTTGTCCTTCCTCTCGCCGTATCAGGAGCACAAGACCGCCGCCCTCGTCTGCAAGCAGTGGTATCGGCTCATCAAAGGTAACGGGGCCTTGGCGTTCCAGGCGCCAGGAAACTGTCCAGAGAAGTGCTCACGTTTCTAGCCCTTAAGGAGGCAAATAGAGAGAGAGATTGGGGGGGCCCTCCGTGTGCTGATACCTCCCCCCCCTTCCCTGTGCCAAATTGGGGTGGGGGGACGGGCACCTCCTGGCTTCATTGGCATCACCACAGCTGCCACCTTCGGGCAGCCCCTGGAGCAGGAGGTGGCGCTACAAAGCCAGTTGTGTTGTTCAACTTGTTAATTGTGGTTCTGCGATGAATTCCTTTTGGAGCAGCTTTTGAAAAAAACAGAAATCACTGGATGTTTTTCAGGCCCCCAGATCTAACATCTGTAACCTCGCCAGGTAGTGCTCTGGCTGAAGGGAGGATGCTGCCTGGGGAGGGCTGGAAGGCAAGAGACCTGTGTGTGTGTGTGCGTGCGCAGTGGATTTACCCCAGAGGAATTAGAGCTCCAGACCCCTGGGAAGCTTTGTTTCTCTTGTCATTCAACCCTCAGGGCCTCAAAGTGGTTGAGTACATTCCTAAAATACGATTTAAGATTCTCCCCCCCCCCCCCCCCCGGGTTCCCAGTACCTTCGTGCTCAGTGTAAGGCATGCTTCTGCTGATGCCTCCTGCTGCCGGATCCAACCTGGCGTTGCCCAGCTGCTCCTCCCCTCCTGCCCCAATGATTATGCCCCTTTCCAGCTCTCAGAGACCTTTGTCATCCACCCCACCCAGCCAGCCTTAGACCTGCAGGGGGAGGGCCTTGCGAGGCGGGGGAGGGGGAGCAAGGTAGCAGACAAGGACGGATGTGGGGAGGAGGCCAGGCCCGCCGCCCTGCCATCAGCCCAAGGCTTCCTTGTCCTCCTTCCCCGCCCGGAGACACGCTTTGGGCCTTCCCGTGGCACCTCCCGGGTACGGAAGAGGCTCGCCAGAGGGCAGGCACCTCTCTGGGTCTGCCAGCTGCCGACGGCTGGTCTCCACTTCCGATCACAGGGTCCTGCATTCTGCCTGCTAAGTTGTGCTGCTCCCTCCCGAAAGACCCAGGCAAAAGTGGGTAGCGGTAGGTGCCTGGAAAGTTCCCCCAGCTCCCTGGGCAGCGCCGAATTGGAGCCCCCCACCCCCGTCCTACCACAGCTCCCTTCCGCTGGGCCTGCTCCCTCGCATAATGCCTGCGCCGTCTCCTCCTCCTCCTCCAGGCGTGGCTCACCAGTGCTACCACGGCTTCATCAAGGCCGTCCAAGAAGGGAATGTCCAGTGGGAGAGCCGCACATATCCCTACCCCGGCACCCCCATCACCCAGCGCTTCTCGCACAGTAAGTACCTGGAGGGAGAGGGCTCGGCATTTGGGGGAGGACCCAGCGCTGCACTTTCCAGGAGACTGGAGGTGGAGCAGCTCCCAGGGGCTTTGGGGTGCCAGCCTGCTTGTGTTTGGAAAGAGTCCAAGGAGCCCAGGCGATGGCTGGGGTAGCCGCGTCCCCCCCCTGGGGTGGCCATCCGCTGAGTCTTCAGGGAAGCAGAGGGGCCAGGGTGGCTGTGGATTCACGGGTGGGGTGGAGAGGGACGGCTGCTGAGGTCGGCCTTGCCCAGGTGCAGGGGCCAAGGGGCCAGATTCACCCAGGAGGAGGTTGTCGTTCCTTCAGCCCCTTCTTTCAGGCAGATGGTCCTGGGTTTGACCCCCGGCAGCATCTCCAGGCAGGGCTGAAAAAATGCTGCTGCCAGGCCGCGTCAGCAGTACCAGGATAGAGGGGCCCGGGGTGGGGGCCTCCCGCTGTTCCTGGGGCCTGACGTGAGAAACCCCAAGGGGTGCGGCATTGCAGCCTGCGTGGTCTCGCGTATCTCTTCCAAGGCTCAGCCGTTCTCCTCCTCTATCTGAGTGGGGTCCCATGGGCTGGGGCGAGGTCCGGTTCCCCCCCCCCCCCCCGGTTCTGAGCCTGCCTGGCTCCGTCTCGGTTCCCATCCTCCTGCTACGTTCCTTCGGAGGCCTTTCTGAGCCAGCATGGAGGACCTGCAAAGCTTTCGCTGTCCCCCTGCGGAGTGGCTCTTTGCCCGGGGCAAGCACCTCTGGTGGAGGCATCCAGCAATGGCGCTGTGCCACCCGCGGGGCTGCTCTCCGGCATCTTCTGCCCGGGTGCTGACGTTGGCCTGGGTGAAAGGGACTTCCCCAGCTCCCTGCAGGCTGCCAGCAAACAGGTACCGAGGAGCAGCCTATACCGAAGGATCGTAACCCTGGTGGCCATGTAGAGCCTCCCTGCTCAGCCGCAGTCCACCATGAAAAAATAGTAAACCGTGGGAGAGGTGCGCCTTGCCGGCAGCTGGGACCCTCTGCTGTTTCCGTGGGTCTTCACTGGGCCGGGGGGGGGCTGTGGGTGAAGGCTGTGGGTGCAGTCCGGCTGTCTCTCGGCCCTTGGCCCTTGCCCGGGACTTGGGCTGCCGCCGTGACGCTTGGCCCATGCTCGGCCCTTGCCCCCCTCTCCAGGTGCGTGTTACTACGACGCCAACCAGTCCATGTATGTCTTTGGGGGCTGCACACAGAGCAGTTGCAACGCTGCTTTCAACGACCTCTGGAGGCTCGACCTGAACAGCAAGGAGTGGATTCGGCCCCTGGCTTCAGGTGAGGGGTGGCAGCGGCCTGTGGAGAACCTGTGCCTGGGCGAGGGAGAGCTGGGGCGGGCGGAGGGAGGGAGATTGCGGTCCAGGGCAGGCAGCCGCCCCGACTGGCAGCTGGGCTTCCGCATGCCGGGGGGGCGGGGGGGTGGCACTCGGCTGCTCCAGCCTCAGAGGCGCTCCCTGCGCTCTTCAGCAGCAAGTCATCGGGTGACGGAGCACAGTCCAGGCGTGGGATGCAGAGAGATCCCCAAGGCCTCCGTGGGCCCGGGAGGGTCTCCCGCATTTTCCTGTTCAGCTGACCAGTGGGCTGTTCTTGAAAGCCCCTCCCCAAACCCCACATTTTCTCCGGTTTGCCTTTTTGCGGCCAAGAATGAACCATTTCCGGACCATGCGTTTGCCTCCTTGCTACTTGCTTCGATTCTTCTTCAAAACTTCCACATTTCAGTCGCGTCCTTTTCCTTATATTCAAAGGCTGATGGTGTCTGTCCGGCTGGCCGTCTCCCTCCCTTCCTGCCCTCTTTCAAACTTAAACCTCTTTTTAAAAGCCGCAAAACACCCTGGCTGAATTCAGACAACACGATAGTCAATGGTGGGGTAATAATCAACTTTACAGTTGTTCATCTAGGGGGTACTCCCCACACAACATGGTAATAAATAATCAACTGGTGTGTGGATTAGGATCAGCGCTGAGTTGACTATGGCAGCATTCGGACGACACGATAGTCAATACAACTGACGATTGTTCCCCCCCCCCCCAGTTATTGTGTCGTCTGAATTCAGCCCCTGTGTCTCTCTGACCTACACCTAGGTTTGCATCTGGTTTTGTTCTGTGTGCCATCAAAGTATTTATACTGTTTTTTTTAAAATAGGGCTAGGGGTCAGCAGGCCCCACAGTAACGTCCATCCCTTCCAAGGAGCTTTACAATAACGTGCTGACAGATTTTTCCTCTGCGTGGTGCCCGTTGTTAAGAGGCCAAGTACAGAGTCCCGTTGGGCTCGTCCCGGGGGCAATAGTCCTGCCAGCCCTTGGAAGCACCTGCTCCAGGAGTGGTTGCACCTGCAACCTCTGGGCAGGGAGCGTGATCCAGCCAGCGCACAGCATCCGTTCCCTCCCGGCGTTCCCTCACAAGCCAATGGGTCAGCTGAAGCAGCACTCGCTGGATCCATGCCCAAGAAATACAGCGGAACGTGGTTTGTGGTCACCCTTTTCTGGAGAGAGCTCAGCCTCGTAGGGGAGCAGCTGCAGAGTTGTGCCCAGAGACCCAGGAGGCTTGGGCAGAAATGCTCTTCCGCTAGACCTCGCCGCCTTGCACAGCGGCCTTCCCCAGCCTGGTGCCCTGCGGGTGGGTTGGGCTGCAACTCCCAGAATCCCCCAAGCCAGTCTGGCTGGGGAAGGCTCTCATGTAGTATGTTGAGGCAAGCTTTTGAGTTTGGCAGAGCTCTTCTGCAGAGCAGAATTCACCCGAATGGTTGCATTTCAAAAGCGAGGCCAGGGCTGGAGCAGAAGGCCGAAGCAGGCAACAGTCCAGTCCCTGTGATGGCTGCTGCTTGGTTGGCACCGCCTTGTGGGGAGCTGATCTGCGCCCCCCCCCCCCCAGATATTGGCACGCTCCCACAGTGGTGTGTGGATAGCTGCTGCCAAGTCAGTTTCCGGGCACAATCCAGCTGCGTGTCTCATCCTCTACACCAATGAGGGCGACGATTTTGCATCAGGAAGGGGAAGCCGCCCTCCGCCTCTGTCACCGTAATTACCGGGAACCTGCAGGTGCATCTCCCAGATCCCAAAACACCTGTCAGTCAGCCTGGCAGGAAATTATGGGCTTTCTCTTGCTTCCCCTTTAAACAGCTGCCTTGCTGCGGAAGAAAAGCAGTAATTAACTTGTACAAGGAGCTGGGAGCTTCCAGCCCATTCTCCCCCCATGCACACCCCCCAGAGGAAAGTGGGAGTTGGATGCACATAGAGCCAACGCATCACTCCCGCTTCTTTACCACAGAAGCAAGATGTAGAGGCGAGATGAGCCCATCGTGCGCCCACAAGTGGCGGCGACGATGAGAAATAGAGGCTCCCAAGGGGCCGTCAGGAAGCGAGAGTCCTGCTTGCCGGGATGGACTTCAGCAGCCTTGGAGGGGGAGGGGGGCCCTGCGCACGCTGTGCTTCCGGTGTCCTCCACGCCTTCCCCGTGCTCTGCACACACACGCCCCGATCCCTCGGCACAGGGGCCTCTGCCCGGCTGGCTATTTCTGTCCCTGGCCGCTCTGCCTGCTTGCCTTCCTGTGGAATAACTCCGTTACCCTCTCCTGGGACCGGCCACCTCCGCATGCCCAGGAGCCCACGGAGCTGCCTCCAGGGCTCTAACTCTAGCTACCTCTTTTTGCCAAGCCTGGGCCTGTGAGTGTGGCAGGCTGGGGCTGTTGGGGGGGGGGAGAAGGTCCTGTGTAAAGGGTCCGTAGCTCAAGTCCCCAAGGAGCCTCGCCAAACCTCCCCTCCCACTCTGGGCACTGTTGCCTTTACTGCCCTGGGGAGTGGCGGGGGACTGCAATAGTCTCCCCCCCCGGCACGCTCCACCTCGCTTTCCCAGCGAGGGAGCAGTGGGGGACATGGGGGTTCTCCTCTCGTCGGCCCCACCTGAGCTGAATGCCTTGAGAAGGAGGCCTTGGTTGGTAGATGTTTTATGTTTCAAGGGTTTGTGTCCGTCACTTTAAAATCTGCCAGATCTCAGCAGCGGTTTATAAATCCTTCTCAGGACCTGAGCCTGGCCTGTTCTGCCCCGGCCCTTTCCCAGCCATGGAACAGGAGAGGGGCTCAAGGCTCCCCCAGCCCTCCTGCTCCTCTCACATGCTCAGAGGCTCAGCTGCGTTGCCTGCCTCTGCTGGAAGTGCCCGATGTTGGCCTCCGAACAGGAGGGGGAGAACCCACCTCCAGCTGGGCTGTGGTTGCCCGATTCGGGCACTGTGAAAAGCTCTGGTTATGGCAAGCCAGGATGGCGTGGGGGCCCAGGGGGCAGTCCCGGAGCCCACGGCCTGAGCCGGCCCATCAGCTGGCAGGGCCTGCAATCCCCTCAGAGCCGGAGCCTGGCTTTCTAACCGCCCTTTGGCCACTTTCTCCCCATCTCCTTGCAGGCTCTTACCCTTCGCCAAAGGCGGGAGCCACGCTAGTCGTCTACAAGGAGTTGCTGGTGCTGTTTGGGGGCTGGACGCGGCCCAGCCCGTACCCCCTGCACCAGCCAGAGCGGTTCTTTGACGAAATACACACCTACTCGCCCTCCAAAAACTGGTAAGAGCCGCTGGCCGGCGGTGCTTTGGCCTCCGTGCCCAGCCTCCCTCGGGGCTCAGTCCGTCCTCTCCTCCTTGCCTCCCTCCCTCAGGTGGAACTGCGTGGTGACGACCCACGGCCCCCCTCCCATGGCCGGCCACTCCTCCTGCGTGATCCGGGACAAGATGATTGTCTTTGGGGGCTCCCTAGGCTCTCGGCAAATGTAAGTCTGGTCTCTGCTTGCACCCGCTTGGCTCCCTCACCCGAAGGCCCTTCTGAGGCTCTTTGCGCGTTGCTCTTTCCTTGCAGGAGCAACGACATCTGGGTCCTGGATCTGGAGCACTGGTCCTGGTCCAAGCCAAGCATCTCTGGTCCCAGTCCTCATCCGCGAGGAGGCCAGTCGCAGGTACCCTCCATCCCACACGGGCCGAGAGCCAGAGGGGGCTGCTTCTGTTTCCCCCTCGAGAGATCCCTCCGGCTCCCTGGTAAAGCCCCGGCTGGGTCATAGGCGGCCCCGGGTGCCGTCTCTGGCTCTGAGTAGCAGAAGCGGGCCGAGGCCGAGCCAGGGCCTGCCGGCTCGCCTCTCCGGCATTTCAGGCAGGGTTCCTGCCCAGGATCGAGCCCGGGGCCTCCAGCAAACGCCTGTGCACAGAGCAACAACCCTTCCCGGGGCCAGGAAGGACCTCGGAGAGCCTGTGCCCAGCTCAATGGGCCAGGGCCTGGGGGCCGGAGCGGTTTGCTGATAGAGCCTCCCATCCTCCCGGGGCTTTTGGAGGAGTCCACGTGGAGCTGGGGAATCCAAGGGAGAGGTGCGCTTGGGGGTTCCACAAAGCCCCCCTGCCCAGACTCCAGGCTTTGGCTTGTCCGCTCGGCGCCTCTAGGCCTTTGTCCTTCCGGGGTTTCCTGCTGGAGGCGCTGGGAACTGGACCAGGGGCCTTGGCGGGCCAAGCAGGTGCTCCCTCAGGTCCCTCTGGCGGCAGCAGAGGCCGTGGCCTTAGCGCCCCTGGGCCTGCGTGGCTGCAGACACCGGCCGGGCTGTGGGCTCCTCCTGCTTCATTGCCCATTTCTTCCCCTGTCCTCCAGATTGTCATAGACGACGAGACCATTCTGATCCTCGGGGGCTGCGGGGGCCCAAACGCGGTGAGTCAGCAGAGCAGGGTTGAAGCAACGCTCCCTCTCCTCTCCCTCCTCCAAGTCCCTGTGCAGCCCCCCTTTGCTGCCCTTTCAAGGCTCTAGTCCACATGGGATTGATTGATTGATTGCATTTGTATACCGCCCCATAGCCGAAGCTGTCTGGGCAGTTTAGCGGGGCCTGCCACTGCCCTTATCACCATTTTCTCCTGGGCGGAGAAGTGATTCCCTTCCTGCTCAGAGTGGGGGGCGCTCTAGCCCACTGGACTCCATGGTTTCTCTCTCAATGGTAAAGCCATCAAGTACAGTGTGCTAGAGTGGCAAAAGACACTCTACCTCCTTCCCCGCCATGCTTTGTGGCTTCCTAAGGACGTCCTTATTGAGAAACCACAGAGCTTGGAAGGCTAGAGCAGCCCCCTGCTCCCTTCCCTGCCCAGGGAGGAATAGCAGCAGAGGGAGGGGAGGTTTAACCCTTGCCTCTCCACCCCCCCCAAGAGACAGATGAAGATTTTCTCCTACCCCAAGGTGCTGTTGAGCGTAGGACAAAGCCGTCTTCCTCGCCCAGGCCTGGCTCCTCGTCCTCCTCTGCTAGTGACATCCAAGGTGGCGTCACAGCCACTGAAACAGTTCAAGAGGAAAGCGGCAGGCCGTTCCATTCCTATCAAAAGCCGGGCAAACACCTTGTGTGTGTGTTTGGGGGGGGGGGGGGTCCTGCCCTTCACGGCTCCCTCCCCACCAGGCGCTCACTGCAGGCCCCTCTGTCTCCTGTGCCCCTTGCAGCTCTTCAAGGACGCCTGGCTGCTGCACATGAACTCCGAGCCCCCCTGGACATGGCAGCCTCTGAAGGTGGAGAACGAAGACCAGGGAGCCCCCGAGCTCTGGTGCCATCCCGCCTGCAGGGTGAGGGGCTGTTGCAGCATTTCCAGAGTGGACAGCTTGCTTCTCTTTCACCGGGGACTAGGGGCCAAGAAGGAGGCTAGCGCTGCTCCCCAGATGGGCTTGCGGCCGGCCGTGCCATGTTCTCCCACGGTTTGCAGGCATGGCTCTGGGCACCTCTCCCTTTCCTCCCCCAGCGCATGTAGGGCTGAGTTGGGCTCAAGCCAGCTTGCCTCTGGAGGCACCACTGGAGCTCTGCTTCCTGGCTGAGGCGCTGGCACTGCTGTGACAGTGGTATGTCTCTCTCCCTCCAGGTGGGCCAATGTGTGGTGGTCTTCAGCCAAGCCCCCAGTGGGCGGGCGCCTCTCAGCCCCAGCTTGAACTCTCGCCCATCACCCATCAGTGCCACGCCACCCGCCCTGGTGCCCGAGATGCGGGAATACCGCTCCCAGTCCCCGGTCCGGACCGCAGACGAAGCGCCCTGTGTCAACGGCCGCTGGGGCACCCTCCGGCCCCGGGCCCAGCGCCAGACAACTTCCAGCTCCCGCGAGGGCAGCCTCTCCCCAGCCCGAGAGGACACTTCTCCGGTGCAGAACGGCGGCAGCGGGGGAATATCGCCAGGCCTCACGGCCCCGGGTGGAATCTCCCTGGACAGTCCCCTCCAGGCGCTCTCTCCCAGCACGCCCCCTGCTGCCGAAGGCTGCGACCTGAAGACTGGCCTCTCCCTGGCCCCACGGCGGGGCTCCCTCCCGGACCAGAAAGACCTGCGGCTGGCGGCTGTGGACCTCGCCTGGGAGCTGAAGCCCTCGCCCCCCCTTTGCCAGCTGGACGGGGCGGAGGGCAGGACGGTCGGCGTCAGGAATCCCCCGGAGCAGACAAACGGCGTCCATACCCCGCCCCACGTGACCAGCTCCCTGGTGGGGGCCGTCTCCCCCGGGGCACTGCGGCGCAGCCTGGAGGCAGTGAAAGCTCTCTCTTCCAAGGCCCCCCCCATGCTGGCGGTGCTCAGCCCCCCCTTGGGCTCCTCACCAGCCTCTCCGGGCGGCCAGAGTGGCGGCAGTGGTGGCACCAGCGAGGCCGCCGCGGCGCCCCCCGCTGCCCCTCGACCTGGCTCCGCCCAAGGGGATGGGCATGCCTTACCGCCCATCGCCCGGCGGCTGGGCCACCACCCGCCCCAGTCGCTCAATGTGGGCAAGCCCTTGTACCAGAGCTTGAACTGCAAGCCCATGCAGATGTATGTTCTGGATGTGAAGGGCCTCAAGGAGCGCGGACGCGTGCAATGGAAGCTCTTCAGCAGCAGTGCCGTGGTGGGGCCACCCGAGACCAGCCTGCACACCGTGGTACAAGGCCGGGGTGAGGTGATCATCTTCGGTGGCCTGATGGACAAGAAGCAGAACGTCAAGTACTACCCCAAAACAAATGCCTTGTACTTCGTGCGAGCCAAGAGATAATGCAGCGACGGCAGCAGCCCCCACCCCCTCCCTGCCCCCCGCCTCGCCGGCCTCTTGGCTCCCCCCCAAACTCTCCAGACCTTTCCATGGCGCTCTGTTAAGCAGGCTGTGAATTTGGGGTTCCACCCACGAATAAAAAGATCTAAGCAAATGCCACCACTGCGTCCCTCCCGTTCCCTGCATAATAGCCCCCCGAGCTCTAGCTCCCTGTCTGGGGGGGGAGCTGACCCACAAGACGGGGCGGTCCTTGTTCTATGGAGGGCTGTCTGTGGCATTGGTCGCCAGCAAGCAGAGGGTTCGCCAGGGGAGGAGGCAGTGGGGTGGGCAGCCGCCCTCTATGGGGTGCCTTGCCCTCTTCCATTCTCCTGTTCAAAGAGGGGAGCTGCCGTAGTTCTGCCCCACCAGGGAGGGACCTTTTCTAGTGACAAATTCTGGGATGGTGAGGGGGAAGCTATGTGAGCCCATCAGCAACAGGCTCTTGTGGTGCACTCAGGACAGGAGTCCTGTGTAAATGTCTGCCAGAGGAAATGCCTATCGTTAGGCACCCCAGGCCTCCTTGAGGCAAGGTCTGGTCCTCCAAACGGAGACTTGCGCAGCTCACCTGGGTGGCCGGGATAGGGCTTTGGGGGGGGGCATACTTAGCAAGCAAGTCTTGAGTGAACTCCATAATGGCTCGAGATTCAAACCCCCCCCCCCCCATCTCTAAGACCTCAGCTTTCTCCTGTGCTCATTTATGCTCTGAAAATACCTTTGCTTCAGAACTGGTTTTCAACTATTGCCTCACTGCTTGTAAGCAAAGACCTGGATGTTGCGGAACTACACAGCTGTGCTGCCCTGATTCCTCACCTGGCAGCTGTGTTTACCCCCAAGCTCCTGCCTCCCCCATAGTCTCATTGATCTCTGCTGATGCGGGGGGGGGGAGCTGTTGTTCTTTGCGTATCGCCACCCTTCAGCCACTTGCTGAGTGGAAGTGCTGGGGTTTAGCAGCAGGGGCCTGTGGGGAGCAGATGGGCACAATGCCTTTGAGCTTGTGGGCCACAGTTCTTGGCCACCCTGTTGGTCTCCAGCCTTGGCAATTCCTTATACCAAGGACACGGAAGAGGAGGAAGAGGAAGGGGATTTGTGTGCAGGCGGCAGACATCCTTGAGAGTCAGGCTGGGTTGCTGCTGTGGGTGAAGGGGGACCCTTTGCAAATCAGCTGTCCCTCCCTAAGAATGCCCTCTGGGCACACTCCTCCACCACCACCAGCCCCGCCCCCCTATTTCTATGGCTAACAACACCCAGAAGTGGCTTCTCTTATGCCTTTACACTCATCCTTCTTGCCAAGCATGCTGCAGACCCCAAAGCTCCATGGTGGAGCCCCTGTTCTGCATGCAGAGCTCCTGGGTTGGGTCCCTAGCATCTCCAGGTAGGCCCGGGGAAACCCCTGCCTGAAACTGCCTCCCTGAGGCCTGTCTACCTTTCCCCACTGGAGCAGTCTGTTCCTATCTTGCTATCTTACACGGTGGGCATTATGTTATCCTAAAGCCTTATTGCCTCTTACCAAAAGTGGGGCTGACCCCCCTCCCTTTCCCAATCCTCCACCCCACCCAACCCCAGGAGCTCCTGCCAAAACCTTTGTGGAGCTTTCTGGATTGCTGCCCCCAATTGCAGCAGCATTTTGAGGTTTCCCCACCCCATTGCCTGCAATAATCCAAGGATGCCTTCTAGGTATACTTTTAAGTTCATTGGCTCATCCTAACCCAGCAATTCCACCCAAAAGACTGGCCTTATTTTCTCCTATCCATGTATTGAGCCCTCTTCCCCTTCCGTAGGCAAATGTTCCAGAGAAAGGACCTTTTTCTTTTTTTAATGTCCTGGAAGTAAGGAGTAGAGCAGCCATTTCTGGCGAGTCCAACACTGCAGGGCCTGCATCCATGCGCCTCCCCCCCAACCCCATGCACCTGATAATGCACACAGTGGAAGATTATACAGTATTTAGCACACCGTCCAAGAGTGTCCACCCCATAGGCAGGTTCACAGAACGCCCTTTCCAGCAACACACCGGCAAAGGAAAGTCCCTTCTGTTCAGTATTTGTGACCTCTGCGCGTGCTTCATTTGTGATCTCTCTCCCTGAAGGATGGTTGGAGGGAGGTGGGAGACAGGCGTCCCCCTCTGCCCATACATGTGTGTTTGCAGAAGGCATGATCTGTGTTGGTTGCACATTTAACCACCCCCACCCATCCCTCCTGTTCCTCAGCCCCCCTAGTGCCATGCTTGTCTTCTAGCAGAACCGCCCATCTCTGCTTCCTCGACTCTTCCTTGTGCCCCCCCCCCACATGTGCTAAGCAGGATCCATGTCATGATGCAAAAGCCCTGTTTGCGCTGGCGCTATGAGGGGTGCCTCCCCCCACCTCCCCAAAGAAACAGGTGAATCCAAGATGGGTTCCATCCCACCCACACACCTCTAGTCATTTGAGACTCATCCAAGCGAAATGTCCTTGACATGAAAAGAGGTCTGTGTAAATTTCCCCCACCCCCGTTTTTGGGTTGTTAATGTTATCCCACTACCTGATGATTTTTTTAGCAATTTAACAAATAAAAAGAAAATGTAAAATGGATCTGTTTGATGTTCTGCTGTGTGCGTAAAAGGACTGCCTGGCCAGACCAATCCCCCCCTCCTTTTATTAGTCAAAAAATAAATAAATGAGAAGAGCCGGTACTGGTCTTTGGGGGTGGGGGTGGGATCTCAGTTGTCTTCCAGTTGACAAACTACCTTTTTCTACAGGTTCGGCTGGAGGCAATTTTGCACAGTAGTGCAAACGAGGCCTCTGTCCTGGCTGCCATTTCTGTAGCTTTGAAGAGCCCTCAGGCGCTCCCGTAGTGAGTCCCTGCTCTTTATGTGAGGCATCTCCATCTCCTTCATCGCATCGTCTCTGTGCATGGTTCTGTACAAAGCACAAGAGGGCAGGACCCTGCCCCAAGCACTTTGTACATGCTCCAAAGCATCATCGATTTTATAGCATTTTACAGAGTGATGGGAATGAAATCGGCCACATCTGACACTGGGCGAAGGATGGATGTGCCAGCCCAGGCTGCGACAACAGCTCCCAAAACCCTCCTCCTCTGTCTCATGTAAGTAACCCTGAGAGGGCCTTGGCGTCCCCCTTGGGGAGGAGGAGAGCTCTGGGCCTCTGGTCACGCCATCTTTGCACTGCAGTTGTTCAGTGGCAAGCTGCCCTCACATCGTGTTTTTTTAAAACAAGAAAAATGCTGCTTTCCTGCCATGAAGGGAAGGCATTCTCTGTGCATGACTTTTAGTGCCTTAAAAAAAGACCCCGCCCCAAAAAACCCTGTATTTTGCTCACGGGAGGCAGTGCTTTGCACATTCTCAGAGGAACTCTGCTGCAGTTGCAAGGCTTTTGTTTTGCTTTTACGTGTCTGATAGGCCTAAAGGCGATCGCTCAAGTAGCCTTCCGCTGCACACTCGTAATTCCTTCGGCTGCAGGCAGGCTCTCTTGCGCATGCGCTGCTGGAGCCAGGAAAGAAGGCAGACCTTAGGCAATGGAAGAGGTGACCGTCACCTCCTCTGGACGCAGCGTTTCCTGGCACACATTGGCAGAGGCCCCTGGGGCAGGAGGGGGGGGGCTGCTGCACGGCCCTGCATGAGCAACGAGGTCCCCCTCCCCCCCAAAAAGCCACAAAGGGGCCCAGCTGGTTCTGAGTGAAGGCCAGAGGAAACGTCTCCCATCATCCCCCTCTTGCAGGTGGGAGGGGGCTGGGGCAAAGTGTCTTACGCCAGCAGCCCGTCTCCTTCGGAGCATTGCAGGCTGTCGGTCAGGCTGATTGAGCAGCTTACAACAGCCCTGCAGGGCAGTCCCGGACTGCAGGCTCCTGCAGAAGAACTAGGAAACCGGCCAGGTCCTTTCCCAAGGAAGGCCCAGGGCTGAGGGAGGCCTCCCCGCTTTGAAGGGGGCGAGCCCTCTGGATTGGCCCCATCGCAGCCCCGCCCGCCCCCGGAAGGTGCTCGAGACCTGAACAGACAGTCGAGAGGGACGCACCCCTCTGCCCTTTTATAGCTCTGTGGGGAAGAGTCGGCGGGCGGGGGAGGGAGGGACCGGCGGAGAGAGGCGCCTGCGCAAGCAGGGCGGAAGGGTTCGGCCGGGCGCGTCTTCTTAAAGGGGCGGCGCCAGCTGGGAGCTGAGCTGCCGATCGCTTCGGAGCGCCTCGCGGGGTTGCAAGGTCCGAAGGCGAGGGGAGAGGGAAGGCTCTGGAAGCGCAGCCCCCGCGCCCACGCCTCCTCTTCCCGGAAGGGGTAATGGCCGGCAAGGGCGCCTCTGAGCATGTGCAGAGCGCCCTCCCATGAGATCCCAGCGTCTCCACCGCCTGCCTGGGGGGATCGGGTCCCCCACCAGCAGGCTGCGCTTCTTTCAGCCGCCTTCTCAGCTTACTCTCCAGACACGAACTGGGAACAAACTGGCGCTTCATTTCCTTCCTTTCTGTTTGTTCCATGTATGGCTGACGGAGGAGCCTCGTTCCCGGGCGCTGTGTTTAAGGCCCCCTTGCCCAGCGCCCCCCTCCGGCATGGCCTTCTGTGGAGTTCCCCCCTCTCCCTTTTGCCCTGTGGGGGAGGAGGTGGTGGCTCCTGGTCCTTTCAGCCTCTCCTCCTGACACTCTTCACATGCTTTGTATCCCTTTGCAGCAACATCAAGACACACAGTCATGATCGTACCCCCTGGAACTGTGGTCGTCCCGGACTGGCACAAGACCCACGAGGGCAAGGAGCACTTTGCCACTCTGCTGCAGAGGAACAGGCGCAAATGCTTTGGTGAGAGGGAGACCGCTCAGCTGCAGGGAGAGGTGTCTGCTGAAGAGCTCAGCCAGCGTAACACAAATCAAGGCCTGGAACTCCCTGCTGCATGACCTGGCTGGCCATTCTCGGAGGCCCGGTGCTGGGTCTGCCCTACCAGGACTCCCGGTGCACTGACTGCCTGGCAATTTGGAATGGGAGCTGGGGGAGGGAAGCACTCCAAGTAGCTGGCCCAGGCATTAGTTAATTTACCCAGGTATTTTATTTATTTTGCCCTGCCTTTACACCAAGAAAATGACACTCAAGGCTGCTAACAATCATAGAAACCAAACATTTAGAATAGAAATGGAATGGAAGAGCTGAGAATCCAGAAGGGTGGGAATCGCCCCATTAATTCTGAAAAGGAGAGAGGCTCCGGATGGTTTTGCTGACATGTGACGAGGGGAAAGGCCCTCTGCATGTGCTCAGAGCCACTGTGGTCTGTATGGTCATCCTTCTTATATTTCATTTATTTTGTGAGCTGAGCCCTGGCAAGGAAGTTGGGTTTTCCCATGATGCTTTTGAGCCAAGCCCCGATGAGGCAACTGCTGTCTGTAGAGGGTAGCCGCTGCTCACTTGTGGGTCCTTGGCAGGGTTGATCGAGAGGCCGGTGCTGCCCCCGCAAGCTGCTGCCGATGTTGCGAGCTACAAGGTCTTTGTGTCGGGGAAGAGCGGCGTGGGGAAGACGGCCCTAGTGGCCAAGCTGGCGGGACTGGAGGTGCCGTGGGTGCATCACGAGACAACAGGTGACTCCCGCATGGGGGAGGGGTGGCGATTGCCCTTTCTTTCGCCTTTGAAGACCCTCTGCCACCTCCTTGCACAGAGAAGGAGGGGTGGGGGCACTGCGTGCCTCTTGACCTCCGACAGGTCCATGTGTCGTCGTTTCCTTTTGGAAAGGGTGTTATGACTTTAGGATGGGAGAGGGACAGGCGTGAAGGTGGTGGCGAGTAACTAGAATGGAAGAAAAGCAGCAGATTGGCAAGGAGGCCAAAGAAATCTTCCCTGAACTCTGAAATACTTGAGGGAATGTGATATATTTAATGGGGCTCTGACATGCAAGCTTTTGGGTTTCACAGAACTCTTCATCAGACACTTTGCCTGATGAAGCATTCTGTAAAATTCAGGAAGTTTACCCGTTTATTTATTTAAAGCCTTTTTATCCTGCTCTCCAGCCAAAACGGTAACTGGAGCAGCTGACCTATAATCAGTAAAGCAAGGCAGTCCTGCATGTCTTAGAAGCTGCGTTGTCCTGCACTAGCTGAAGTCACATGAGGAGGATTGGCATTTTACCTCCTTTGGGTCTCACGTCCGTTAAGACCAATACAGCAGCTGCTCTCTGTTGAACTTCACGATTACCAGTTTATGTCTGGAATCATGAGGACTAGAGACGGAATGTTGCTGAAGCTGGAAGCCAAGGTGCCCATGATTCCGTTCTAGCTGAAGCCATTGTGTTTCAGGGATCCAGACAACAACAGTGTATTGGCCAGTGAAGCTTCGAGAGAGCGGCAGGGCCCTCTTCTTCAAGTTCTCCTTCTGGGACTGCGGAGAAGCCGTCCTCAAGAAGTTTGATCACATCCTGCCAGTAAGCGAGACACGGAGGGACCAGCGGCAGCCTGCAGAGTATCGGGCCTGCAGCATTCTGGCGTTCAGAGTAGTGTCCCGTCCCCCCCAGGCGCGCTGGAATGATTTTGCATTCCAAAGGGAGATGGCTTTCTGAGCAAGAGTTATTTTCCTTCCTCTCCCCTGCAGGCCTGCACAGAGAAAGTGGACGGCTTCCTCCTCCTGTTCTCCTTCACGGACCGCGCGTCCTTCGACGACCTGCCGAATCAAATCTCCCGCATCACAGACGGAACCAAGAACGCCGTGAGAATGGTGATTGGCACCAAGTATCCTTTAGGGCTCCTGCGCGTGTGAATGCTCTTACCACCAGAACCCGCAAAATAGTTTTTTAAGGTGCTTTCCACCAGGAGGAGATTATTGTCTGCACGTGCCCAGTGCCCCTTTGCTCTATTCATTTCTTTATTTCACTATTTTCACCCTTGCCTCCATGATAAAATCAAACTTGGCGAAGCTTACAGATAAAAATATAATTTGCAATGCACTGAAAAACAAAACAAGCAACAGTCAAAATAACCACAAGAGCATCCTAAGAACCAGACCAGGGACAGCAGAGTAGAAACATATATTTGCCTGAGGTTCCAAGTAAACAAATTCCATCGGAAAAGAAGTCTTAAAAGGCCATTTGAAAAGCAGATGGAGCACTTTTGGGACGCTGTTTCCACTTTTAAAAATGGCAAAACCATGGATGCCTTGTGGTTATTTTTGAATGTGCTCTTTGTTTGGATCTCCCCCCCCCCCCCAAGCGATCATCATCCTACTTTGATTTTTCCACACGAGGAACAAGTGCTGGATTGGGGCCCTCCAGCTGCTATTTCTTTGAATTGGAAATGGCCAGTTTAAACATGCTTAAAACAAATTAACATCTTTGTCATGTGTTCTTTGGCCCTGATCTATGGTAATTTACTATTCCCCTCCCATGTTTCTTTTTACAATAATAAGCCAAGACCATAAAGAATTTTGTGGCACCCTGGAGCCGCATCAGATGAAGTGGCCAGTAGCGTCCACAAAAGCTTCTGCCGGAACTCAGTTGTTAGAGGCTTTAAGGCGCCACAAGACTCTGTTGCTTTTGCAGCAACAGACCTAACTAGGCACAAGATCGTTTGGCCCTTGGGGCAGGGGCAACCGTGGGCAGCCACGAAGAAGGAGCTACAGGGGGAAGAGAAAGGCTGGGGTCCCTTTTGCCTCCAGGCTCCTTGACCAGTCTCCAGGTTTGACCAGTTTGCTCACACAGATGTGATGGAGCAGGACGTGGTGGCTTTCCGCCGCGCCTGGGGCTTGCCCGTTCTGCGGGTGAAGAGCATCAACGTGCCACGGCTGGCCGACGGGCAGAGCCTGGATGGCCGGGCCGGACTGGGCGACACAGCCCACCTCCTGAACGGGCTGGCAGAACACCTCTGGCGGCAGGACCAGGTGGTGGCCGGACTCATCCCTCCGCCGGTGATTGCTGCCCCCCCGGAAGAGCCGTTCCCTTGCTGAAAGGATGGCGCGCGCACACATGCACTGGCAGCGCCTTGTTTTCGGAGGAGCCGTTGGGTGGCACTGGAGGCCTTGAAATCGAAGCTTCCGCTACGACGCCTGGGCACGGAGGCCGACGCCAGTGTTGCCATGCTGAGCACACAGGCAAAAACACAGCTAGGGTCAAATTGGGCTGAGGCCGAGGGGGCCGCTTGGCCGGAAGGCAGCCCTCCAAGGCCCGCTGGTCCTCGGGGACAGCCTTGCCTCACGCCCACAAAACCCACCACATTCCTTGCGTTTGCATGAATCGAGCCAGAGTTGCCTTGTCCTGAGTTCTTACTATTTCGTGGATTAGAACTGGGGCTTCGCTTGAAAGAGGGCGGCTTGCATCCACTGTATGGGTTCCGTGCATGCTGGTGTCCCAGGCTAGCTACTTTTATAAAGGCCTTGAACTTTGAGTTGAGGCGTTGCCTATGTCGATGTACACAGGCCCCATCACAGTCTCGGCCCAGCGAGGCCCTTCTGCGAAGCACCCCGGGCTGCAGGGGCTCCTGCTGTGCTTCCAGCAGCCCCTGCCCCTTGCCTCCACCCTGCTCCTGGGCCGGGGGACCCTTCCTGCTCTGGGGACGGGATGTAAAGACACGCTCGGGAGGTGGGAAGGCGCCGTCCGGCTTGAATTCAGGCTTTCCCACTGCTGCCGTCTCTCCCGGACCGCAGGGAACAGATGGGCCCAAGTAGGCGTAGGTTGTGGGGCAGCTGCTGGGCCTGCCGTGGGGAGCAAGTGGGGCTTGTGGTGGCGCGTTTCCCCACCTCGCTTCTGCGCTGCCACCTGCTGCTGCTGCTCACAGCCCTCCCTCCCTCCCTCCCTCCTGCGGAGCACGCAGGGGACATTGGCAAGCTGGCTGTTCCGCTCCCTACGAAGCTGGATTCGGAACGTGAGCTGAGGCTGTGGGCAGTGGAAGGGGCAGGCCAGGCTGTTCCGGAAGCTGCACCCTGTGAACCTCTCCCCCCTCCTTCCTTCCCTCCCTCCCTCCACGGACTGGCTGCTGCAGGTACCAGGAGAGCCCAAAGGGGTGGCTGCATCCCGGGGGCCTTCGCTCCGAACGACCCCATCCCCTGCAACAGCCTGGCCCTCTGTGTTGGCTTTGCCCTCATTCTTTGGGTTTTCCTTTGCCTTCACAACAGTCCTGCTAGTGGGGTCACTCGTGTTCCCATTTTATATGTGTGTGTGGGGGGGGGGGGAACTGAAGCTGCCAGTCACCCATGTCATCATAAGAACAGAAGAGCCTTGATGCTGGATTAGGCCCAGGGTCCATCTAGTCCAGCATTCTGTCCAGCTGCCAACCGGGATCTTCAAGCAGGGCACAGGTGCAACAGCACTCTCCCACCCATGTTCCCCAGCAACTGTCGGGGGCCATCTTAGGGCACCACAAATGGGCCCTTCACGTCCGTCGTAGCGAGCATTTCCTGGGCCCAGAATCTACCCTTTGTTGGCTTAGGTGGGAAGTGGGGGCTGGGCAGGGGCTCCTCTCTGGGGGCAGCCAGAGTGGCTGTTTCCAGGTGGCCTGGCGGGAAGGGGAGCCCAGCAGGGGCCGGGCTTGCGGCCTTCAGGAAGCCCCCCTCCCTTTCCTCCTCCCCCCCCATACACGGTGGGGAGGGGGACTTCTGCGGGGCCCGGGGCGCCGCCCTGCAGCTCGGGCGCTACCCGCCCCGCCGAGGCGGGTCGGCTGCTGTTTCTCTGCTCCCCAGGACGGAGCCCTCGGCTTCCTGCTGCCCACCTTCGCCCCATCCCTCCTGCTGCCGCCGCCGCCGCTGCCGCCGGAGCTGGGCAGCTGCTTCTCCTCCTCCGCCCGCACATTTCCATAGCTACGCAGCCGAGCGGGTGGGCGGCGCAGGGAGCTGCAATCGAGGCGGGGGCTGGGCTGGAGCCCCCAGTCCGCCCCCTTACCTGGGCGCTCGCCTCCCCCTCCGCACCTCTCCCACCGCGGACCAAAGATGCTGCGCAGACAGGAGGCCGCCAGGGATCAGGAGCGGCGATGATCGGGGGCGTGTCTCCGGTCGCAGACCCTTCCCTGCGAGGCTTCTCCTCTTCGGGAGCCAGGTCCTGAGCCCCGCCGCCCAGCACCATGATCCGCAAGAAGGGCGCCGGGCAGGAGGCGCAGGACACCGGCTTGCTCCTGGGCCCGGGCAGGAGCCTCTCGGGCGACCCTGGCGACTTGCCCAACGGGGTCCCTGGAGGCAGCTTCGTAAGTACAGCCGCGGGGGGTCTCTGGCTGGCGGTGAAGGCCTGGGCGGTGGGGGGGGGGGAATAATCCCGGGGCTCCCCGCTCTCGGGTCCTTTGGCCTGGAAGGCTTTTCCGTGCGTGCGTTTCGCCGACGGCCCTCTTCACGCAGCCTTCCCCAACCTGGTGCCCACCGTTGGGTTGGACATTCATAATTCTCAAACCATCTGAACTGGCTGGGGGATTATGGGAGTTGTAGTCCAACAATCTGGAGGGCCAACTCTGGGGCCGGAGTGAGAGGGTGAATCCTTTCTGCTCCAAGCAGTCCTGGGCCAGCGCGATCTTCTCCGTACAAAGACTCGGCTCAGAAACGGGACCCCTCCCAGCCCATCCAGCGCACGTGCTCGGATATGCCTCTGCTTCTCAGGCCCGCCTTAAAAGCAGGGTGGGTGGAGGCCACCCCAGGGTTGTGGGCCAAACGGGGGAGGGAGCTTTCGGTGGTCTCCTGGCCAGACCTTCTGCCACTTCATCCCGGCTCCTACCTCTGCTGCCCCTTCCCCCAGCCTGTCTTTAATCTCTGAGCCCCACAGCCTAGTCCACCCCACCCCACCCCCCATTTTTCTCGACAGGATGCGGAGGAGGACAGTGACGACGCCCCCATCTACGTTTACAGCAGCTGCGGCTCTGCAGATGCTGGCAGTGGCAACTACTTCCGAGATGGGAAAACGAAGATCGGTGAGTGGGCGGCCTTCTTTGCCCCCCCCCCCCCCGCTCTGGTCCCCCTGCTCTGGCATCCTGCCCGAGTGCCTTGACTCCTTTGCAGACTGCTTAAGATCACCTTGTAAGAGCTGAGCTGCTTGATGAAAGAAGCGCCCACAGCACCTCCTTGGTGGCTGCAGCAGGAGAAAGCGCTTCTGTCCATTCAGGCCGGGTGCATGAGGGCAGCTGGATGAGGGCAGCCACGGGGCTGCTGTTGCAACAGGCTCGGCTTTCCACACAGACTGGCATTCCGAATGGGGCACCTGACCAGCTGCCCCCTTTTGCTCTACCCACAGACTTCGTGCTGGTCTGGGAAGAGAAGGTGCGGCCCTCGAAGAAGAGGCGGAGCAAGGCGCCCCACCGCGATGGCGACAGGGGGGTGGACCCAGGGGGCAGCTGGGAGCAGGCCCACGGGCGGCGGGAGAGGTGGAAGCGGAAGTTCCTCAAGAACCTGCGGAATGCCGGACTCCTGATGGAGAAGGTGATGCGGGGGGGGGGGGGGGGCTGGCTGGCTTTGTGGCTTTGTAGCTGTAGCCTTGAGGCACAAGTGGCCGGTCAGGGGCACCCTGGGCTACTGGCCCCGCTCTGGCCATCTCCCTGCAGAAGAGGGCTGGCTGTGGCGTGGGCCCCAGGATATTGCCAGCAGCCCCTCAGTGCCACACCATCCCGCCCCCAGACCCACACGCTGTCTCCACTGCAGGAGGAGATGCTGAGTGAGCGCAGGAGCATCCACTACCTGAAGCTGAGTGCGCCCTGGGAGGTGCTGGTGTATTACGCAGAGGAGCTCTGCATGCGGGCCCCTCTTCAGGTGAGGGCCTGGCCAAACCGGGCAGGCTTGGGAATGGAGTGAGGGTGTTTGGCTTCCTTGCTCCCTTCACCCCGGTGGTTCCTTCCTGTCTCCCACCCTGCAGGCCCATCCTAACCCGGACCGGAACAGCTCAGCGGACTTGCTCCGCAAGCTGCGCATCCCCAACGTCATGGAGCAGACAGTGCCCAAGAAGCCCGTGGACTACTACACCTGTGCCTTCCGCAAGTCCAAGCTGGACAAGTGAGTGAGTGAGGGGCTGGGGGGAGAGGGAGGGGCCCAGTGCCACCCCCATTTGGTGGGGGGGGCATGGCTGCTCAGCCCCAGCCCAGGGGGAGAGCAGTCCAAGGGCGGAATTCCATTTCAGAGATGCTTTCAGGACCCACATTCCACGGGACAAAAACACCCCAAATGCCAGCCTCTTTTAGCTTACAGATCTCCCAGCCAGCAACGAAGCCTCTGGAGAGATGTTCCAACTTTTTAGAATGGGGAGGGTGAGGGGGACACACAAGCCGGGGCTTGTCGTGAGAAGGGGTGGGGGCGGGGAGTAGGGGTGGGGCCATCTGATTTGGCCCCGGGCTGAGCTTCTGGGCCCTTTGTTCCAGCCCCAAATTTGCAACAAGCGTACACTGGTGTTGCGCTTCTGAACATTCGAAGCATTTCCCTTCCGCTCTCTGGTTGTGGCCTCCACAACAACATTATGGTGTAGGCCAGTATTGTTCCCCCTATATTGCTAATAGGAGAGATGAGACGGGGAGTTTGTGGCTAGCCTGGGCCACCAGGAGAGACGCCCCCAACCAAGGAGAAGATTTTGGGCTAGAAGCAGTAATTGGGGGCTGTTCCGGGGGGGGGGGGTGAGTGGCCCGAGGGGCGTCTCCTCATCCCACTTCAGCCTCTGCCCGAATAGGTCTGGCAGGTTTGGGGATTGTTTCCAAAACCTGTTTGGCCAGAGGTGTCAGTGGGACAAAGACAAATCCAGCAGCCCAGCAGCTCCTCTGCCTGCCCTGGAAAGCATATCACTCCGCGTCTCCCGGACCACGTTCGGCTCTCTGAACACTGCCCGTCCGTCTTGCGTTCAACATGTCGCCGTTCCCTCTCTCTCAGATTCCTGGGCAGTGACTCGCATGACTCCTACTTCACCAACACGCAACGGCATCGCATTGTGAGTGTTTGGGATGGGGGAAGCCCTGGGGGGGGCAGACGAGCAGAGGGAGAATGCCAAAGGGGCTTCCGGCTTGCCTTCTCCGCAACAGCTGCCCCCCTCCTCAGCCACTGCCCCTCTCCGCCCTGCTGGCAGGTATACGAGATCCTGGCCCGGACCACCTACGGGAAGCGGAAGCACGCCGAAATTGGGATAGACCGGCTGCTGAATGAGGGGGTGTACTCCGCCGCCTTCCCGCTGCACGAGGTGAGGGGATGCGGGAGGGGATTGGAGAGGGGCCAAGAAGCCCTGGGCCCTTAATCTGGGGTGCCTGTGGTGAGGGAGGGGCCACAGCCCCGTGGTGGAGCCCCTGCTTTGCAGGCAGAAGTCCCGGGTTCAACCCCCAGCAGCATCTCCCAGATAGGACTGGACAAAACTGCTGCCTGAAACCCTGGAGAGAAGCTGCTGCCAGTCCGTACCGGCAAGACTGGGTCAGATGGACCCAGGGGCTCACTCAGTAGAAGGCAGCTTCCTAGGTTTCGATGTAAAAAAGGGGTGGCACTCTGTGCATGCTCTAAGGCACATTTCTCTTCTGCTTTTTGTCATCCCCATTACGCTTTCCAGTGGAAGAAATGCCATACAGCATTTGGAGGGTAGTTGAAATAGATTATATCAGGCCTTTAGCTGATTTTGCCTGTAGGTCAATACCCCTGAATGACTGTGTGCTGGGGGCGTTCTTCCTTTGAGGTTCAAAAGAGACAGGCGGGTGCCGAAGCTCTGGGGTCCTTCTCGGGCTGTCCGTCTTCGGCTCCTGCACGACGGTTTGTCGGCTGCCGGGGTCTGTCTCTCGGGGCCGGTTCTGCTGTGTTGGGCTGTGGGCGATGGCACCGCTCCTCTTCCCCCTCTGCTCTCCTTCAGGGCCCCTTTGAGTTGCCCGACTACAAGGTGCTGAGCGAGGCGCTGAACCCCCGGCAGATCCTGTTCCGCTTCTGGGCCCAGTGGCGATGCTGGTACAAGTACCAGCCCCTGGACCACATCCGGGAGTACTTTGGAGAGAAAGTGGCCGTATACTTCGCCTGGCTGGGTGAGCTGTGCCTGGAGCGGAGCCGCCCCTCCCCCCTCTCCCAGGAACTTCCCCCAAACTGGACATTTCGCCCAGGCGTTGAGCAAACCCAGGACCCAGCTGCGTCCCATGGCCCCCCATCCGTTCCAGCCAGCAGAGCTGGAACATCTGGAGGGCACCAAGTTGGGGGAGACTCACACATCGGAACATCTAGTGGGAGGTGGTGAACTCTGTGCATGATCAGAGGCTCCCTTCTTATGTTTTGGAGGCCCGGCTAGAATGGAGCCCTGCGCCACATATGCTCAGAGCGAACATTCCCCCTTGGAAATGGCTTCATGTCTCCTGCGGGACTGAGCCCTGGCAGTCCTGCCTACACGTGGGTCTACCCAGGACACCCACCCACAGAGAGAGAGAGAGAGAGAGAGATGGGGGGAGTATTCTGGGTGGAGGGAGGGACGGCAGGGGGGGCAGTCTGGTCAGCACTCACAGTCCCTGCCTTGTGCCTCTTCTCTCGCAGGCTTCTACACGGCTTGGCTGCTCCCGGCTGCGGCCGTTGGCACGTTTGTGTTCCTAGCCGGCCTCTTCGCCATGGGGACAAACACGCCTGCGTGAGTGGGGTGGAGAGGGTGGGGGCAAAACAGCCAGCTTGGGGGAGTCCCAGGCTTCCCTTACCAAAGCATCCCCCCCACTCCCTAATTTGGCCTGATGTCAACGAGGGAGAGAGACTGGAGGTGCCCCCTTCCCCTGCACGACAGGTGGGAACTCAACTGGCGACGCTTTTCCTAGCAGAGCAACATAGGGCCAAGGCTGCCTTGACATATGGGACAAGGCAGACACTGGGTGGGGGTGGGGATGCCTTAAGTGCTTGTTGGCCTCTGGCTGTCCGCTGCTGGAAGCAGAACACTGGGGTAGATGGACCAACCTTGGTCTGACCAAGAAAGAGTTGAATGTGTCCCTTGCCACGATCGTTAGGAATAGAACCACCTCTGAAGGGGGCTGGTTTTGCCCCTGAAGGTGGTTGCTGGAGAGCCGCTGCGCTTGTGCCCCTGGGAACCCCACCCCCAAAGCAGGGTATCTGGCTGTCCGCTGTAGGAAGCAGGAGACTGGGTTAGAGTCAGGTCCAGTTTGCTCTGCTGCTGCTGCTGCTGCTGCTGCTGCTGCTGCCAGACTCGTCTTACGTAGGCCGACCATATGAAAAGGAGGACAGGGCTGATGTAACTTTAACAGTTGTAGAGAAAAGGGAATTTCAGCCAGTGTCATTTGTATGCAATTAGTTCCTGGTGATATTCCCTCTTCACCACGACAGTTAAAGTTGCAGGCACTATACTAGAGTGACCATATACAAAAGAAGGCAGAGCCCCTGCACCTTTAACTGTTGTGATGAAGAGGGAATTTCACCAGGAACGAATTGCATACAAATGACACTGGCTGAAATTCCCTTTTCTCTACAACTGTTAAAGTTACATAAGTCCTGTCCTCCTTTTCATATGGTCAGCCTAGTCTTACATCCTCCTCCCTGCTTTGCTTGCATTGTCTCAACTTCACCTTCCTGGCCTCATCACCCAATCAGATAGCGATTGATGTGTGTTCAGGGGCAACTCTCTCCACATGCACTTGAAAGCTGAGCTCCACTTATTTGCCACCCCCCCACTCACCCCCAGCACAGTGTCAGATTTAAGCACTGGTGGGGACTGAGGAAATCGAAGGGGATCTCCTTAAAGTGGCATCCTTCGCTGACCCCCCTCCTTCCCTCTGCTCCTTTCAGGCAAGAGATCTGCAGCAGTGGGGGGCAATTCCTCATGTGCCCCCTTTGTGACACCTGCGGCAACTGGAACATCTCTGAGATCTGCCCCATGGCGAAGGTGAGGAGGGGGGGTGGAGAGGAAGAAGAGGGTTGCTGTGATGTCATAGAGCCTAGAGCATGTTGGGAGCTGTAGTGTTTTTCTTTCACAACGGGCTCCGGTTGGTGGATTCTATTAAAAAAACCCAAATCCTGGAAGTATGAAGTCTGCCCGCTCTTGATGGACCATCGTGTGTGTGTGTGCGTGTGTGTGTGTGTGTGCGTGTCCCCTTGGTTGCCAGCGTGGCCAATGCCACGGGGGCAGGAGCTGCTCAAGGGGCTTCTCTCTCTCTCTCTCTCTCTCTCTCTCTCTCTCTTTCTCTCTCTCTGCTGTCAGGTGGGCTACCTCTTCGACCATCCAGGCACAGTCTTCTTCAGCATCTTCATGTCCTTCTGGGCTGTGAGCTTCCTGGAATACTGGAAGCGGAAAAATGCCACCCTGGCCCACCACTGGGACTGTATGGACTTCCAAGAGGAGGAGGCAAGTGGGAGCCAGATCTGGGCCCACCTGGCGCCCTGGGCCTCTCCTCATCCTTCTGGAGGTGGGGTGGGCAGTGCAGAGCCACCCAGGCAGCATAATTACTTGCAGGACTGAAAGTTAGGTACCTGGTTATTCTGCCTGGGAGGTGTTGCCACTCACGGCTACGCACGTGGGCACTGGGCACTCCCAAGCAGGGGGGAGTTGCCGGAGTTTCCGTGGTTGTTTTTGTGGCACTGGTGGCTTCTTTATCCGTATCTGGGTGAGGCTGCTGCTTCCAGTTTCTGCTGACACAGGGAGGCCAGTGAAACTGATCACACACACAGAACACTCATCCCAGGATTGAGTATTAAAATATTTCCATCTTTATTAGGATCTAAAATTGTATGTCGCACCCTTCAGGGGCTGATCCACATTCCCAGGGTGATACAAATATTTATTAGGCAAAGGGATCAATAAAGCAGCACAACACAAGATAGATAATCCTTGAAAATCCTAATTGATGCCAGATGAGTATTATGTTCCTGAACATGTTTACAGAGGAGTCGATGTTGTTGGGTCCAGCGAAGTTCCTCCCTGTTTAGGAGTGCAGCCGTTTCTCTCCGAGTATCATCAGGTCCTCCCTCTCTCTCTCTCTCTCTCTCTCTCTCTCTCTCTCTCTCAGGAACGGCCTCGGCCTGAGTTTGCGGCCAGGGCCCCTTGCATGGAGCAGAACCCCATCACGGGGGTGAAGGAGCCCTACTTCCCTGAGTGTGACCGGCTCTCACGCATCCTGACGGGATCCATGGCCATTATCATCATGGTGAGGTGCTCCCATGTGCTTGCCCCAGAGACCCTAAGGAGGGGGGTCCCCTGTCTAAGTCCACCAAAGTCCCTCCGTCTCTTTCCTCCCAAAACTTGGTCCAACCCAGAGATTTTCCAAGCTGCCTTGGCTGTGTGGAGTGAATGAATTGTGTTTGCGGTCTTCATCTTGTGCAGGGAGCTTGTTTTGCCCATCTTTGCCAGAAAGAACACCTCTGTAAACTTTGAAACTAAGAATCTGGTGTCTGAGTTTTGCTGCTGCTTCTTTTCCTCCTCCCTCCCCATCCCCTTTCCTTTCATGTCGTGCCTTGATGGCAGTGATTTAATTTTGAGGGAAGGAATTATATACTGTAACAAATACTGTAAGTAAATAAATAACCCCCCCCTCCCCACTGCCACCAAATGCTTCGATTCTTTCCCCACCCAGCTCTGCGTGGTGATGATCTTCCTGGTGTCGGTGATCATGTACCGTGGGATCGTTAGCACCATGATGTACCACACAGGGAACATGATCTTGATGACACAGGTGAGCGGGAGAGAAAAGAGGTCTGCTGCAATGTTGCGCTTGGCCTGGTGCTTGGATCCTGCCCTCAGTGGGGAAGGTCTGGGGCTGTGGCCACAGGCAGACTGGCAGAGACTGTGGGGAGCCTCCCATTGGGGGTCTTCCAGGCCCTTCTGGAGAGGGAGCCATGTTAGTCCGTTGCAGCAAGGAACCTGGGGAACATTTATACCGGCAGATGCTTTTGCCGGTCCACGAAAGCCATTGGCCACGCCAGCTGGGAATGATGGGAATTGCAATCCAACAGGTCTGGAGGGACACTAGAGGTTGGAGAAAGCTCCGGCCAGAATGAACGTGTTAGTTTTTAAAGTTCCACAAGACTTTTGGTTAATTTGACTCCTTGTGTGTTCCTTTTTGGATTGACCCCTCTAGCCCAAGCGTGTTTTTCGACGTGGGCTGGGGGCCATACACATCTCGCCCCCAAGGCCTTTCTGGCTGGGGTCTCCTCCTTCGGGGGGAGCTTAGAGAGCCCCAACCGAGAGCGAGCTCCTCCATTTTGTGGGGGTTTGTGGCGAGAGGAGCAGCTTTGGGGGGACCATGCGGGTGAGCATGGCCACGTCGCTCCTCCCGTGTCCCGCAGGCAGGGAACATCGCCAACATCAGCAGCTCCATGGTCAACCTGGTGCTCATTCTCCTCATGAGCCAAGTCTACACCTCTCTGGCCGAGAAGCTCACCAGGTGGGGTGAGTTTGACACCCCCTTGCCCTCCCGACCGCCGGTCCAAATGCAGGCCACCGCCCCCACGGGTGGACCACAGAGGGTGGGGCAATTTTGCACACACGAGGCCCGCCGCCCTCCCTGGTGCCAGTTGTGCAAACACATCCTTGGGACTCCCAAAGCTTCGAGCCATGATTGGGCTTCCCACCACAGCGCTCCACGCCCGCTCACGTCCCCCAGCACTGTTTCTGAGCTTCAGTGGCTGGTGCGTCTCCCACCCCTTGCCCCCCCACATCATGTTGCCCCCTCCCCGCCTTTGCAGAGATGCACCGGACTCAGACGCAGCATGAGGATGCCTTCACCTTCAAAGTCTTCATCTTCCAGTTTGTCAACTTCTACTCCTCCCCTTTCTATGTGGCTTTCTTCAAAGGCCGGTAAGAGACACAGCGAGGAGGAGGAGGAGGAGGAGGAGGAGGAGGAGGAGGAGGAGGAGGAGGAGGAGGAGGTGCCATTTGGGGGGCAGAACCCTGAAGGTGTGTCACTGCAGAATCCGGCCCTTTCGCAGGGCTCAGCCTGGCCTCTGGCTGGCAGAGTGGCTTCCCAGCGGAGTTGCGTCACTGCTTGGGTGTAGCTGGCAGACCCACCCAGCCCAATCCAGCGGCCAGCAATGGGTTTGTTCTTTTCCTCCTCCCTCCTGATCCTTTTGTCTTCTACTTTAAAGTCAGGTCTTTTGGATTGCAAGGTGGAGGGCAGGGAGTGACTGAATATTAACCTTTGTAGCCACTCTGGGATCCGTCTCTGGCCAAAGAGCCGGGCAAACATGCTGTCAACCAACCAACCAACCAACCAACCAACCAACCAACCGCTGAGTGCTCCATCAGCCTCAGAAGAGGCATGGCACGAGCCTGGGGACGTCCATTTTCTCTTGTGGCTTTTGAACATTGTTTCCGTGGCCTTATGCAGACATCTCTCGCACCTGTGTGGTGGTGTGAAGGGCCAGATGGAGCTGTTTTGCAGGCCATGATCAGCCCCTGGCACGGCAGAGGCCACTGTGCTCCTGTCCCTCGGTCCACTCCTCTTAGGACTTGCGTTTGAGTTCCTTCCTCGGCCTCGTAATCCCCTCCTTCCGCGGCTTCCTGGCCTCCTTTGGGCTCTATGGCAACTCAGAATTGGACCTGGGCCCCCAACGGCAGGGCCCAGGGCTATAACTGTGGTTCTCCTGTTCCCAGGGCATGATTCACATGACCTGAGGCAGCCCTGTGCAGCATCAGATGCCTGCCTTTGTCTCTGCAGGTTTGTGGGGTATCCCGGTCAATATAGAAAGCTCCTGGGCATGAGGAACGAAGACGTAAGTGCCGGGGCAGACAAGAACCATGTCTTGCTCCCAGGGAGTGGGTTGCCGTTTTCTGGTGCCGCTTTCTGGGTGATGCTGGGCCAGATACTGACGCCAGAACCAGCCAAACATTTCCCAGATTCTGGGAGAGGCTTTGCTTTCTGTGGCAAGCATACACACCTTGTTTTTGTCCTACTGATCAGGGTTTGGCAGGGTTTGAAACAGTGCAAAAGAGAGCCTGCCATATCTGTTTAACCATAGTCTGAGGTGGGAGGAATGGGCCCCTGATTTCTAGGTAGGCAGGGGCACCTTTTGGCATTCAGAGGCTCAGCTCCCGTGCCGCAGAAGTCTCTCCTGAGCTGCGCAGGTGTCCAGCTGCCAGCTCCGTCCCTCCCTCCCTCTCTGCAGTGTGGTCCAGGCGGATGCCTCATTGAGCTGGCCCAGCAGCTCTTCATCATCATGGTGGGGAAGCAGATTGTCAGCAACATCCAGGAGTTCCTTTTGCCGTGAGTGAGATTTCCGCACATCCCCTTCCTCTTGCGCTCAGGCCTCTGGGCGGACAGACGGATGGTTGGGCGCTTGCAGCCCTACCAAGGGCCATGAAAGGTCTCACAGTGTGGCCTGCCTGCCAGCCAGCCAACATCTGCCCAGTCCCCAGTGCTTTGCCCATTTCTTCCCCTGCAGCAAGCTGAAGGCCTGGCGCCAGAAGCGGAAGCTGGCCCGGGTGCGCGGCTGCCAGATCAGCCAGGAGCCCAAGCGCTGGGAGGAGGATTACGAACTGATTGAGTGCGAGGGCCTCTTTGAGGAGTACCTGGAGATGGGTAAGTGGGGCGAGGGGGGAGCTGCTGCGAGGAGGACCCTCTTCTGTGCAGGTCAAGCCTCCATGGACAGACAGAGCTGCTTCCCTGTAGCCCACCTGGCTCAGAACAGGGTCCCCCAGCCGTTTGGGTGAGCCCATTTGGAATTCTGAGTGTCATGGACACTCTCATAAGATGGCTGCCGTGAGAGGCTGGCTTGTCCATTCATAACATGGCTGCCATGGTGGGCATGTCTCCTTCCAATCTAGTAGCCAAGTAGCACAAGTCATAGGATCGTAAGCGCTGGAAGAGCCCTCAAAGATCATCTAGTCCAGCCCCCCACCTCAGCTAAAGGCAGGCTGTGGCTACAGCATCACCCTGCCAAGGTGCCTCTGCTTTTAATCCCTCTCCTGAAGAAGCAAGAGCAGAATGAGCAAAAAGAGCCCCTCTCAGCTCCCCCCCCAATCTGATACACCTGAGGCCTCTCCTTCAGGGGTGTTGTGAGGATTCCTACTGAGATGTGGCAGGTGGAGCTCATGCGCTGTGTGTCTGTCTCTCTTCCTTCCTCTCGTTCTTAGTGCTCCAGTTTGGTTTCATCACCATTTTTGTGGCTGCCTTCCCACTGGCACCACTCTTTGCACTGCTCAACAACTGGGTGGAGATCCGCCTGGATGCCCAGAAATTTGTCTGCGAGTACCGCCGCCCCGTGGCAGAGCGGGCCCAGGACATCAGTGTCTGGTTCTTCATCCTGGATGTCCTGGCGCAAATCTCCGTCATTGTCAATGTGAGATGCACAGACTCCCACGCCCAACATACTCAAAAGCCTGGGGGGGGGGGGTGAGGAGAGGAGAGGAGAGGAGAGGGGGATGCTTCTACTCCCCAAGGCTGGCACCAAGGGTTGGCATGGTCAGGCAGCTGCCAAGTGCCAACCCCCCCAGCAAGTCCCCACTGACAAGAGCCCCCTGGAGTTGCTGCTCCTCCCCCTCCTCTTCCCCATGGCAACCTCTGCTTGTTCACTTGCTGCCTCTCGCTCCAAACCAGACCACGGTGGTGGTGGTGGTGGTGGTGAGGAGGGGGAGGAGGAGGAGATGGAGGAGCAGGTGCCATGACCCTCCTGCTTGCAGGACAGCCGTTCCCGGATTGCCGTGGTTGAGGACACCGTGGGAACCTCTCGAACCAGGTGGAAATGAGTAGTTGGAAGCGCAGCCAGTCCCCTTTGGCAAGCTGGGTAAAGAAGAGAGGCTCCCAGCTGGGTTCCTCTCGTGACCTTTGCTCTGCCCACAGGCCTTCCTCATCGCCTTCACCTCCGATTTCCTGCCACGCCTCCTCTACCAATCCGAGTACGACAGCCACCTCCACGGCTACGTCAACTTCACCCTGGCCTATTCCCCGCCCAGCTATGTGGACAGCAACCACACCATGTGCCGGTGAGCAGAGCCGGGCCTCTTCCACCTCCCCCAGCCTGCCGTGGGTCGTGGCTGACCAGCCACACTGACTGGCCGGGCTGGCGTCTGCCTCCCCAGGTACAAGGCCTTCCGCGACACCCACGGGAGCTACACCCTCTTCTACTGGAAGTTGCTGGCCATTCGCTTGGGCTTCATCATCGCCTTCGAGGTGAGAAGAACTGCGGGTCCATGGAAAAACCGGAGCGGCACGCCACGTTTTCCTTGGAAGGGTGGTGTAGAGAGCCTTAGAATACAGGAATGAAAATCCACCCCTTTTACCATTCAACACTCAGGAATCGTTTATAGATGTCAGGCAGTTGTTCCTAAAACTTTGCAAATAGATCAAATACAATGAGGCGCTGCCCCGTTTGGAGCCAGCGGCCGTCTTGTCTAGCCGGAGGCAAGGGAGGCATCTTTGACAGCCAAGTCAATCATGCCAGCTATATGCGTAAAATATACATCCATTTTCAGACTTTATTCCAAACGGATTTTCTCCAGGCGACACAAACTCACTTGCCAGGTGAAACTAAAGAAGGAGAGATGACTAGAAGCCGTGTTTTGGACTCCTGTTGTCAAACGTACGCTGTTAATCTGCACCTGAACTGTCTCCTTTAATTGAATATAATCACCTGATTTAACTGGATTCTATTTCATTCCATTTTAATATAATTTGCTTTATTTAAGCTACAATCCTTTGCATGTTTAGACAGAAAAAAGTCCTACAGCTCCCAGCATTCCCCAGCCAGTTGTAGGACTTTTTTCTGTCTAAACATGCATAGGATTGAGCTCTTAGTTGAATAATCTCCTACCTGAACAGTCTTTATGTCTGATATTAAAAATAATAATAATAATTTAAAACTACATGACATTGGCTGAATTCTGATCAGGCATAGATGTGAACTGGTTAGGGAAACTAATCTCACCTCTGCAGAGTTTCATATTAATTTGCCTCCTCCACACACAGACGCATGTGTGTCTGTTTCAGCCCTGTGACTGAGCTCTGGATCAAGAAGCCCCCAGTTCAAATGAGCTCCATTGGTGGGCTTAGGGAAGCCACTGTCTCTTGGCCTCAGTCTTCCTATCTGCAATACGGGGAGAGTAATGCCAGCCTACCTCACAGGGTTCTTACGAGGCTAAATGCGACTACCGCTCGGGAAGCCCTTGGCTCACGCCAACGCTCTGCCTTCCCCTCCCTCTCTTCCTTCATCCCAGCATGTTGTCTTCTTCTGCCTGCGCCTCATTGACTGGCTGGTCCCGGACGTCCCTGAATCCCTGGAGGTGACGATCAAGCGGGAGCGCTACCTGGCCAAGCAGGCCCTGGCCGACAACCAGGACGTACTGCTGACGGTGAGTTGCGACTCCTCTCCCTCACCAGGTCAGTGCCGCGCCCACACTTGGGTGCCTCTGTGTGTGCGTGTCTCCTTGTTGGTGCCAAACACCCAGCAGCAAGGCAGGAGGGGGATGGGGTCCCCACTCCCCAAATCTGCTATTCTGGCATGTTCTCCAGAAGACACCCCTCTCCCCCGAACCACCTCCGAATCAGGATCCTCAAAGGGAAGCTTATGTTCTGTTTTCTCCCTTTCTGCCCTTTTAGACCCTTGCTTGCAGGAGAGATGCTAAGTGGCATTCATGTTTGTTCCTGTTGAGCAGCAGAGCAGTGTAGTGGTTAGAGTGTTGGACTGGGATGCAAGAGACCCAGACTTGCTATGAAGCTCACTGGGTGACTTGAGACCAGTCACTGGCTCTCAGCCTCACCTGCCTCATAGGGTGGTTGTGAGGATAAACATGAAGAGGAGGAGGAGGAGGAGGAGGAGGAGGAGGAGGAGGAGGAGGAGGAGGAGGAGACTTGCTGGAGGTGGTAATGGTGGTGGAGTGGGCTATAAGTATAACAAATTTAAAAAGTAGCAAATAATGCATATTTATAAGCATGGGAACAGAATATCGCTCACTATTTGTTTCGGCAGACGATTCACACAAAGTAGAATCAGCTCTTGGCCTGAGATCTGCTTTTAGGGTTGTTTGAGCCTCTTTGATGAAGCCCCCCCCCCCGAGTTACACCAAGGCAAGGATGCCTCTGGGCATATATAGAGTGGATTTCCTTCTCCAAAGCCAGCTCTTGGCACAGCTAGGTTCTGGGGCTTCTAGTTCAGACACCTGGGCACACATCCGCTCCAGGATCTCTCTCTCTCTGTAGAAGCAGAACCTCTGGGGGTTTGCTGTGCTACCATTGGACAAGACCTTGAGCCTAGGGGGAGGGTTCCAGAGAAGCGGACATGGCCCACCCACCCACTCCACAGCATTGCTGACCTTCCCCTCGGATCAAGCCCACACGCATCTTGTTGGGTGGCCAGCAAGAAGGAATTAGAAGCCGTGGCTGCCACATCGTGCCCATTGAAGGACCCTGGGAAGCCAAGCCCCGGAGCCAGCTTCCATTGCCAGGGAAGCTGCCCGAACCCCACACAGGCTTCCCCCACAACCACAGCACCTCTGAGCAGGCGGGAGACCCGGCATTCCTCCTTGCCTTCTTCCTCCACATTTTTGGGTACCCTTTCCCCCACGCACCCCTGTCGCTGCTTCTGGGTACCTGTGAATTGAGCCTGCGCACGTGTGGCGTGATCTCGGGGTGTTGTGGTGTCGTGGCGCGGCGTGTCCCGTGTTGTGTTCCTGGTGCTCTCGTGATGTGTTTGTGCTATGTGGAGTGGGACCCGCCAACGGCCTCATGGCAAGTGGCTCCCGCTCCTCCCAGTCCTGAGCGCGGAGCCCAAGCCTTCCCCCGCTGGGCGGGGGCATTTCGGGCTGCTCCCATGCTGGGGGTTGCCTGGCTCCGGTGCATTTTCCCCCACTCTAAAAAGTGGAAATGCTTCAAGTCCTCATTACCAGCAAGCAGCAAAGCGCTTTCAGCTAAAGTTACTGTGGTGTTTTGGGGGGGGGGGGTCTGCCCCTTTTGCCCACGGCCCCGCCCACCACCAGAATATCACCCCCCCCCGAGAGCTTCTCCAAAATGGAATCTGACCCTTGAGCTGGAAGGGTTCAGTACACCCCCACCCCCACCCCAGTCTATGCCAAGGCTCTGCCCTCCACTACACAGGAGGAAGCAGCGATAAGAGGACTTGGGTCTGTTGCCCACCCTTCTTGGATTGTCTTCAAGGCAAGGGCAGCACCCTGGCCTCTACGGAGGTCTCAGATCTTTAAGGCAGACTCTGCGGCTTGGGTGTTTTTGTGGCAGGAACTAGAAAATCTCCCCTCCCCCCGTCCCATTAGCAGCACCCCCCCCCAAAATTAGGCCTGTTTTTTGCCCCTCCTTTCAGGTTCCATTTGTTACATCTTGCTCCCACGTTCTGCCCAGCGCTGAGCCTCCCTGACCCTAGTCCATGAGTCACGACCAACTCGTAGCCAGGTTTTAGCATGATGTCCTAACCATGCCACCCTGGTTTCTTTCTGGCTTTTCTCCTCCCTGCACAGCAAGCAGCTCTTTACCCAGCAGCGTGATCTAGCGAGGGCAGCAAGCAGCGCAAGCGCCGTTGGATTCCCTCCACTTTGGACCACATGACGTGGCTCCCGGAGAGCGGTGGGCATTGGCAGAGGCCTTTGAGGAACCAGAAGGCAGGCGATGAACGCTGCACTTGCGGGGCACCGCCAGCTATTTGGCTGCTGCTACCCCATGTCGTTTGACACCCCCCCACACACGAGGGCTGCTTGGCTTCCTGGCTGCTCTGAGAAGAACCTGGCTTCCGACCTCCATTTTCCTCCGCTCTCCCCCCCCCCCCCGTTCCGTCACCTGGAAAGGTGTTCACGACCTTCTCCCTTGTGAAAACCTCCCGCTGAATTCTCTCTTGTTTTCCCACCCTGGGACAGCCGTCCCACTGCAGGCGCCGGGACTAAGGGGCAGGCGGGGCTGATTCTTCCAAGGACCTGGAGGCCAATCTTGCTTACATGCCCAGGACAAGGGCCCTTTACTTCTCATAGGACAGCCGTGAGAAGTCAGGCGGTGGTGGGAAGGGTTTGGGCCCAGCCACTGTCCCCCACAGGCCTGCTGAGAAGAGTATCCCCTCCGGATGCTGTGCTTCCCTCGTGAGCCTGTGTGAGAAGGGGGGTGGCCTTTGCCAAGCTCAAAAATTGTGGGGATGGTATTCTACAAGTGTTCAAACATTTGTGCTCAAGCAACGCAGTCATGGGGGCGGTTGGTGCTTCAAGGAGCCCAAAGGGAGGAGCAAGGCTTTGGAATGGGTGGCTGGATCTTGACCCTGCCCCAACTCTCTGAGAAGATCTGGGCACAGTGCCTGGGGGATTCTCTTGCCTCACTGTCACAACAGCCTTTGAACCCCACTGTCCAGCCCAAAAGAGGCTCCCCGAGCGGCTCACAAGGATTAGTAATGAGGCAGTGCCTGCCCTCCGGCTTACGATTGAAAAGACACGACACAAAAGTAAAGAGGAGGGAGAGGGAGGAGGGAAAAAGAGCAAACCTCAGGCACCACTTCTTAGCTTCCAAGTTCTGATAGGTGTTCTTTCTGGCAAGGGGTGTGTTGCTTTCACGGGATGTAGAAAAACCTCTATGATGTGGGGACAACCTTTACGCTTTACGCTGTTCTTGCTTTGAAAGCGAGCAGTGCTCAAATTCCAGAGTTCCTCCAGCCCATCAGCCCCAAATCAGCCCATCCCTGAGCCCCGGTCTGAGTCCTGAGAACAACTGAAAGTGGGGGGGAGGAGAGAGGGGGGCCTCCCCCCACTTTGTGCCAGTGCTGCTACTGCTGCTTTTGAGGGTGGGGATAGAAATCCAGCATGCCGTCCTTCGCATTGTCGAACCCCTGAGGCCCCCGAGACCTTCCTGGCATGCCCTTCCCTGAGAGCCACCCTGCGATGTAGTCAGCCGCGTGGAGCAATGAATAAAACGTGGAATGATCCAAGTGTGTTGTTGGTGCTGCGGTGCTTTCTTCCATGCAGGGCTTCCAAAGGCAGGGCCTTCCGTGGATGAGGACACGGTGAGAAGTCCTCTTGCACCAGACTCCTTGACGCATCTCCCATCTGGAGGTCCTCCACAGGCCTAGCCTGAGAAGTTTCCTAGGCAACTTCCTGCGGGCCCAAGTATTTGCTGGCACAGCTTAAGAAAGGAAATGGCAATGTGAGGGGGAGTCCTAATTTTACTCTCTTAGTAGCACTGACCTGCCGTGAGCCTCTGGGAGAAGGCACAGTAGGAGCTACAGCAGTAAATAGGATCTGGATTAAAATGCAAACTTTTGTTACTCCTCTGGGATTCACAGAAGTGCCCAACTGAGTCACAGGGAATATTCCCAGTGTTTAATGTAAGCCAGGACTGGTCTCTGGCAAAGCTGTTGACAATAGTGCCTCTGAGCATGTGCAGAGTTGCCTTGCGCTGTGTGTGTTACTCCAGGGAGAGGCATGTGGGAGAGGGAGCTCTCCTCCTGGGGCTGGGGGCTTCTCTTGTTTTCTAGCAAGAACCTTTCTTTTTGGCAACCTGCACAATGTTGTGAACATGAATCGTGTACCAGCAAATCTGAGCCTCTGGAATTCAGTGCCTGCAGCAGAGCAAGGGAGGCGGTGCCGTGCAGCCCCCCCCCCCCGCTCCCTCGCCCCATAATTTACAGCTCAACAGAGGAGGAGGAGGGGTGCAGCTCCCTGCCTCAGGTGTGCAAGGGATTTGCAATCCAGGGAGGGAGGAGCCAAGTGCCAGCAAGCACCCGAGAGGAGCACAGACTGACTGACTGAGCACAGAAGGGCTACTCTGGTGGGGACTCCTGCGGTCATCCAGGCCAACCCCCCTGCCAGCTAAAATGGGTGGGGGGAAGGGGACATTCCCTGAGGCTCGACGGGGACAGAGATGTCAAGCTGCCATTCTCCCATGGCCAGGTGGGGGTGCCCTGGGGGTCTCCAGGCAGCCGGGTGCCTGGCTCCCAACAAGAGGTGCCTGGGAAGCCCCCTGCAAGGCATCCGGGAGAGAACGGGAGTCAACCAGCCCGCCAGCCCTGGGCCAGGTCTGTGGCAAGGGCTAGAGTGCGTCTGCCCATGAAGGCTCACTGCGCGTGGATCGTGGGCCCCTCTCCTCAGGGGCTTTTCCTGAGCCATTCCAATAAAGATAAAAACCCACACTTGGCGAGAGGCCACGACAGCCCGGGGGTCCTGCTAAGCCAGCCTTCCCCAGCTTGGTCCCCCCAGATGGCTTGGACTGCAACTCCCATCATTCCCAGCCACATGGGGAGGTAGTCCCAAGCACTCCGGCTACTGTGGAGCTATGGGCACATGCGGAAGGGAAGATGCTCTGCCCATGCTCAGAGGTGTTCTTCCTCTGTAGCCGAACGTGGGTACCAAAACCAGGTGGAGGCTGGTGCGCATGAAACAGTGATGCTAGCGCTTTGGAAGCGTGTTCCCGGTGGGGCTTCCTCCTAGGGGCGGCTGTGCACACAGCTCCCTCTATGGGCACATGCACCCTCCCCCCCGCCCCTGCCCCAGTTGCCCTGGGGGGGCAAGCACTTCCCTCCACAGCTCGGACCCGGCTGTGAGCAAGACAGGGCACCTCTTGTGCGGCAACCCAGCGCTCCCCGGCCTCCTCTCCTCCGGCACTGTCCCACACGCACCGCTGGCCGTTCCTCTCCACCACCCGCCAAACCTGTTTTCGTGGCTGTGCCGGCACATCCCCCCCCCCCCAGGGGAGGGAGGCAGCAGCAGCAGGCAATTCTGTACAGTTCCCCCTGTCTCTCCATCTCCTCTGCTTCACGGCAAGGAGGAGCGTGCGGCTCCATTGAGGTGCCAGGGACGAGCAGGAGCCAGCTGCCCACGTGGGTGTGGCTGCTGCCAGCCACCCTCCATCACGACCACTGTGCAGAAATCCCCCTTCGACAACATCACGGGTGCCTGGCAAAAGGGAACAAAGCTGCATGGTCGGCCCGGAGCTTTGGACGGCACCCAGGACCATGATGGGGGCCGCTTCAGGAGACACCACTACCACCTGCGCCAGGAGCCAGAGTGTGGATGAGGTACTTTCTGCGGCCTCTGTTGGTCCCTCGGGCTCTTTCGGTGTGCCTCTTTCCTCCCTGCAACTGCAGAGTTTGCGTCTGTGGGTTTCCTTTTTCTTGCTGCTCTTTTTCCTGCAGGGGCAAAGCCCAGAGAAGGACACCAAGTGGTATGCCTCTGGGCATGTTCAGAGTGCCTTCCTGTCACCGCTGCGTAAGCACAACCATGGGAATTCTGCAACAAGACAGGGATGACTTGACTATCGGTCATTCTCGGACCATGGTGCTTCTCTGTCTCAAATCAAAACCCTCACTAGGATGTCAGTCTTTCACCCAGTCGTTTGCTTGTCGGAGCACTGGGGGACCGGCTCATCAGCAGATCAACTCTAGAAGGGGCTGCAGAGGCCGCTACGGCAGAGCCCCTTGACCTTACTCAAGGCTAGCAAATCTTGTGGCAAGAAGGTTCGGGGCCAAGACCCCCACTTGCCCCGGGGACCACCTGGCTGTGATCCTGCCTGGCAACTGTTGCAGGTCCCCAGAGATTGAGGGATGGGGGAGGCAGTTCCAGGATTGCAGGCAGCAGGTAATGTTTTAGAAAACAAACCTGAATTTTCGCAAGCTGATTCTAGGAAATCTGATTTTTGCCTGATTTTTTCTCTCCCCTCTCCCCCCCCCCCCCGGGGTTCACACACAGTTCCCTAGTAGCCATCATCACCTTGCCTCTTATTCCCAAGCAGGTCCCTCAGCAAGGAGGAAAAAGCAGTTTGTACATGTCCAGTCACCCTTCTTTACTGTGGCATGCCAGTGCTAATCTCTGGTGAGGTCTGGATGAGATCACACCCCAGAGAACTTGAATTGAAAAGAAAGGAAAATTCCCAGCTGTCCACTGTCTCAGTCCTCTTAACTGAAAAATTATTCTAACCTTCCCTTGCAATGCTGTTGTGCAGATGGATGAGGTGCAGATTGGAAAGTACTTGACACAGTTCGATGCAAAGCATTTCGATTAATTAATCATCACTTGGGGGATGTAGGGAAGGTCAGGTATCTCAAACGCGCAGCAGCGTTGAATATTTTTAATTTTCTGGACTGGCAGCATTTTGGGAAAAGCTCTTTAGCAGCACAGAAAACAAGACAGGGGCAAGCAGGACTTGCTACCTGCAGATGGACTCAGCTGTTGAGTGTGAGAAGCCCCTGCCCATGTGCAGGAAGCAGCGTGAGCCCCAGCACCTGTTGGTAAAGGATTCCTTCACACCGTGGCTTCCTCTTCCTTCCCCACTGGGATCTCTCCAGTAATGCTGGAGGGAAGGGGAAGGATGGGCTCTGGTGTCTGCGACTGGGCCCTCGTGGCTGGCAGGTGGTGCTGGAGAGAGATTTCTGACTCCTGCTTCCCTCTCAGACTCCCCTTGGGGCAGGCTGGTGGCCTGCCAGCAGCCTGAAGTGTCCTACACCTGAGGGTGCCTGCCCAGCTCCTCCTTTGCAAAAGGTGTGCCAGGACCAACACCAGCACATCCGCACAATGACAAAGCACAGCTTTTTGCATACCAGGCCAACGGCAGGCAGCGGCGCAGGGAGAGGGTCTGGCTCTCTGCTCCAGCATTCCCTGTCTCCATCAGCAGACAGCCAAAGGCTACCAGGAGGTATTGTGGGCAACGGCCTCCTTCCCCCTGCCAGAGGTAGACTTCGCCTTGACACAGAGGATCCATTTCGCTATCATGGGCAATAGCTGTGGAGAGCCTCCACCTCCCGTCCCCCACAATTAGTCTAGGCCCCTTTAAAAGGCCCCTAAATCAGTTCCCTCCACCACCACATCTGCCTTGTGGCAAGAAATCCCATCCGTCATTCTGGGCTGCGGAGCGAAAAGCTGCCTCTTTGATCTGCCCTGAATCGACATCTGTTGAATGTAGGGGAGTCAAAAACCTTCAAGCCTCTGAGGGCCGCATATTCTGCCCCAGAGAAGCTGGGCGGGGCTGAAGCCAAAAGGGGCAGAGGGCAAACAACTCCAGCACCTGTGCCCATTTTAGCCTCAATCCTTTAAGGCCAGGAACAAAGCCCCCGGAGAGACATTTCAAGAAGCAAGGGATTTGGCAGCAAGGCACAGACTGAGGCTCCCGAGTGACTCTGCCGCCTTCTGCCAGTCACTGAAATGGGCGCATTGCAGCCCTGGCTTTGGGGGGCTCTTCTGGCACAGAGATCAAGGAGCAGGAAGAACTGTGGCACGTGGATCTCTGAGCACCAGGATGAGGCCAAGATGGGAGGAGCGGGAGGCAGCTGAGCACCTTGGCACAGTGACCTCCTGCTACCACTGCTGGCAGGGGAAAATGACTGTTTTCCTTGGCGTGGGGATGAAACAGGAAAGGCCTCGATGCTTGGAGATGCCCAAGATGCCACGGATGTTGCAATGCCCAGGAAGAGGGGGCATCATTTCCCCCATCTCTTGGAGTGACGTGCATTTCCCAAAGGAGCCAATGTGGCTGGGGGGGGGGGGGGAACACAGGCATTTGCTCAGTTGTACAAATGAAAAGCTCAGATCCTGCAAATGCACTCTGCACATGTTCACTCACGTTTGCATGGTAGCTCCTAGGACTGAGGTCCCTGATAGGGCAGCCCAGATCTTCCCAAAAGAAAGGTCCTGGGGCCGACAGGCCTGCCTGGAACTGGAGGCCTTCCTCTTAAAGATCAGGGGTCGGTGGGCCAGCGGTGTTGACGCTGTACGTGCTCAGAGGTGCTCTTGCCATTCCAGCAGTGACTGAGCGCTGACAATGGAAGCGGGTCCTGGGGCCCAGCCCTCACGCCCCTTGGCCTGATCCTGCTGGCACTGCTGAGTTTGTTCTCCCCTACCACCACCACCACACACATACTTTTTCTTTCCTCCGCAGGTGTGACGAGCACCCAGTCCCTCGGTGATGGAATACCCCTCGATGGCCGATCCTGAACTGCGCCCAGCCTCCGTGCCCTGCCAACTGGGGGGCTGCCTTTCCATTGGGGAGGGGCTGGAGGGGCTGCCCTGGCTGGCCACGCTCCCCGTGGCTGTCCTTCAAGCCCAGAGCATGCCGACCCTGGCTGGGACACCCACCCTGGCACCTCCTGGAGAAAAAGTGGACGGACTCGTCTCACCTCCTCCTAAGGGTCTGGAAGCTTCCCCCGCTCCAGGCTGCCTGGGATGCCTGCCTGGCCCCCAGGAGATCGGGGTCTTTCCCAGCCACCAAGCCTGCCTGGAGGAAGTCCACGGCAAGGACCACCAGCCCATGGGCTCCTGGCACCCTGACGTAGGATGCGACACTAAAGGCAGAAGCACAGGGGCCCAGCCAGGCTCGGCGGGGCTTTCTGGCTCCCAGGGGAGGCAGGCCGGCAAGGCTGACAGCTGGCCCCACAGGACGACCTCCCTACCACCGCCCTGCCGCCCCTCAGCGTTCTCTCCCAGCGACTCCTACCTCCACCAGGAGGCCAGCAGCAGCACCCCCTGGCTGGCCGAGTGCCAGCGGCGAGCCTCCCTGGGAAGGGCTGAGAGCCAGAAGAGAGCCCGTGAGTACTGGGGAGGGGCAGGGGGAGGCAGCCCCAGGCACAGGAGGAGAGTCTGTTAGGGCTGGTTCTCACGACCAGCAGCTACAGTGGTTAGTCAATCTGGGTCTTGACTGTACCATTTCCTGCTGCAGGTGGAGGCTTACATGACACTGTGGTCCACTGTCGGAAGAGGAAAAAAGGTAGTTGCCTGCACATAGAAAGCAAGTGTCTCTGGGTAAAGCCTGTCCTGGCCTTGACACACTTGTTTTGTACCTGAAAGGTATATTGTTGTTGTTGTTCAAAAAAGCATCCCGTCATGGGAATACAGGTTGAGACCTCTCCTCTGATGCATGAGGGAACCATGCCTTCCCCTGCTTGCCCTGCCCTGAAAGCCTTCACGGCTTCTCCTCTTCCTCACAGGACCCAAACCAAGGTGGGTCCAGTCCTGCTTGCATTAATCCAGACAACATTCCTGTAGGCCAGCCTCTCCAAACCTGGAGCCCTCCAGAAGTGCTGGACTACAACCCCTAGCATTCCTGATCATTGGCCATGCTGGCTTGGGATGATGGGGGTTGTAGTTGGGGGGGAGGTGACAGCAAACATGTTCCTTCGGTTGAAAAGCAGCTTTTGGCTTTGTGTTCCTTGGCAAGTTTGGGGCCAGGCAGCTTGCGAGACCTCAGAGCTGAGCGCTCCAGCAGCTTCTATCTTCATTATTTGGTAGGGTCACCATCAAAGCCTTGTCAGGAGCTCTGTTCTGAGAGGCTCATTCGAGGCAAAATGTTTGGCCAAGCATACTTTGCAAAACCAGCCTATGTCTTCTCTACAAGCACTTTGCCAACCACTTTGCCAATTAGCTGGACAGGGGACTGAGCCATGTTTGAGGCTTTTGGCTACACACACACAGTTCTGAGCACTGGTCCCAGGGCAGGCAGGGTGGGGGTGGGGTCTCAGCAGGACAAAGACAAAGTTGGACCATCCAGTCTGAAGAGGGAGGGGCTGAGATTCACATCAACTTTCAGAACATGGATTGGCAGGTTTGCTCCAAGACAAACGAAATGCTGAGACTTTTATGTATAAATTCATTGTCAACATATTGTGCACAAGTCTAATTTTGCGAATTTATTCTGACATTTTTTACATTTTACATAATTTACTTTGGTTTCACTAATCCTGGGGAGAAGCTAAGAGGGATCCAAGGCATAGAAGCCGCCCCCCCTCTAACCAGCCCCCCTCCTCACCAGCACCTGGGATTTTTGGCAGAGGCCTCATTGCTGTACACATTTTCAGGCCTCTCCTTACCACCATGAGGGCGAGAAACTTTTATTTTTATTTTTATTCCCAATGAAATCTGGCCTTTACCTTTTCGTCACTCCTGTGGAACTCCAAGCCACATGCATCCCTACCTATGGTGGTGATGGCCTGCCCTCCTTGCCTCCCTCTCTCTTCCAGGGAGGAAGATGCGTGTCTATTCCTCCGACAGCCCGAGCGAGGAGTCCTTTGGCAGCCCCAGTTTGGACGGTATCAGTCTCCTCCCAGGAGCACCGTTCCCCAGAGACAGCCCCCAGAGTTCAAGTGACCCGGCCCCCACAGAGACAGAGGGGCTGGGCCTGCAGCCGACGTCTGAAGGTTTTCCTCCTCCTCCTTGAGAGGTGCCTGAATCGCTGGACCCTGCCTTGACTCTGGCTCCTGAGGTACAGCCACCCAGGAGAGCAGGAGGAGATGCTCAGCCTCGGAGATGATGAACAAACAAGCTGCAGTTTTCCCAGCGCTGCCGGACCACCGTCTCCCTCGCGCAGGGCACGTCCTTCTCTGCCAGGGAGAGGGGAAGCCAGCCAGGTGGGCAAAGCGAGGGACACCCCCCCAGTTCCCAAAGGAGGGGGCTCCCTTCCCTTCCTGAGTCCCATTTCAGCACCAAATCCCCAGCCATTGAGCAGTCCTCTTTATGTCACCAAAGAGCCACCAGAAATGTCTGGAAGCCACCCGTTAAAGGGCACAAGGAAAATGACGGCCACGAAGAAGAAGAAGAAGAAGAAGAAGAAGAAGAAGAAGAAGAAGAAGAAGAAGAAGAAGCAGCAGCACTAACAGAGTGTCCTCGGTGTGCCCGATGCCTTACACATTAGAAGAGGCAGACCCTTGCCCCAGGGAGATTACAGTCTCAAATTGGATATGGGAGCCCACAGAGAAAGGGGAGGCAAAGCAGGGGGAGGCCTGCAGACTAGTTCTGATCTAACTAGGCAATCCTGACCCAAAAAGATTTTCTCTCTCTCCCCCTCCCCATTTTCTCTCTCTATTCCTCTTTTATTATCCAAAGGGGGAGATAAGGAGGTGATCACATTCTTGTTTCTGCTTCTTTCTTTCTTGCAGATAAACCAGCTAGAAAGGAGAGGAGTCTCAGTGGTGGCGCCAGCAACTGGGATCATGACCCAACCTCTGCCACATGGGCCAGGGATGAAAGGAGCTCCAGGTGTGGGGCATGATGGGGAGGGGCTACTGCACCGACTAGAGGGGGGCAGAGAAGGGAGCAGACAAATGGGGGGGGGCTTGCCTTGAGTCGGTGAGTTGTCCTCAGCCCTCCGTTTTAAAGCCTCAGGGTTTGGGAAATGTGGTGCAATGATGGACAGAGCTCTTCTGAACATACACAGAGTGCCTGCTCTTGCCAGCCCCCAAACGTCTGGGGTCAGGGACACACAGTGGCCGGCTCCACCTCTCCCTATCCTGACTTCCCAGGGGGTGTCTCCTCCCCCTTCTCCCCCCACCCCGTAGGAACGACTCAGCAGCAGAGGAGGAGGAGGAGGAGGAGGAGGAGGAGGAGGAGGAGGAGGGCACGATCCACCCAGATGTGTTGCCACTGCATGAGAAACGGTGCTCCAGATTCCTCCCGAACTGTAAGAGCCTCGGGTTCTGAGCCCAAACTGTGGGCAGGGTTTGTATTGTGGCTTGTGGGGGGTGGGGTCCCCCTGCCTGCCTCTCCCTCTGCCCGGGCAGGGTGGCAGCCATAGGAGGGGCCCCTCAGACCTCCAGCCCTGATGGAGACCCTTCCCCTTTCCCCCTCCCGGGGGGGGGGGCTGCAGGTGGCCTCCTTCTTTCCCTGCTGGGACCTTTGGACTCAGTTTCCCCCAGGGGGCACCCACCTCCCCTGCAGATGCTCCCTGGGGCCGGCCATGCCCTTCTTGCGCCTTCCCCTCCTCCTGCCTGCCAGCCATCCTGTACCAGGAGTACAGCGCCGCCCCCACGGACCGTGAGATACAGTGGCAGCAGCGGGAAGACCCCTTGGGGGAGGAAGAGGCAGCGGAAGGGGCGCTGGGGGCTCTGCTGCCCCTCAAGGGCAACCTGTCTCCCAGCAGCTCTGTCCCTCCCCACGCGCCTCGGGGGGCTCCAGCTTCTCGCTCTGGCAAGACATCCCCAATGTGCTCAGCAGCGGCTTCTTGGGCACCATCCGCATGCAAGCGTGCAAGCTGCAGGAGGTAAGGGGCACATGGAGTTCAGGGGGGAGAGCATGGAGGGAAAACGGGGCATGTGTGTTGCCAGTCAGAGGAGGCCAGCTGGGCTCAATGGACCAAGGGTGGAAGGTGGCGTCGGAAGCTGCTTCCATTGAGTCAGACCCCCGCCCTGGGTCCATCTAGCCCAGGGTTGCCAACACTGGCAGCAGCTGCAGCTCTCCAGGGTTTGGGGCAGGATTCTTTCTCAGTCCTACCTCTGCATGCAAAGGCTGGGGAGCTGCTGCCAGTCAGAGTAGGCGCCACTGGGCCAGATGGGAGCAGTCTCTGACTCAGCGGAAGGCAGCTTCCTGTGAATTGCCTTGGCTACCCGGCACATGTGAGATTCAAAGCCGGGTTTGGCAACAAGACACTCTCACCCAGGGGTGGGCAGAAGGTGGATCTGGGTGGTTTGCAGTAGATCAGCTGCAAGCAATTGAACAGTAGCCGCCACAGAACAATCCCACAAATGAGACGCCTGAAACGGGGAGCACTTGCGGTTCCCAGGAGAGAGTTTCTGTGCAAAAGGCCTGGTACTCAACACGAATTGCTGCATGTCTGTCTTTTGCACCCATCTCTGGATGGTGGATCTCGGGGGGTCAGTAAAACCCAAGGTGACCCTCTCAAGCCTGAAAAATCTGCCACAGCTACTCTGATCACGAGACCAACTGGGATGCTATGCTGGCTGGGAATGATGGGAGTTGGAGTCCAGCACATCCAGAGGGCCCCAGTTTGGGGAAGGCAGCACTAGACCCACGGAGTGCTGACCACGTCTCTCCTGCCCAACTGGGTCAAGGGCACGGCACGGGTTCAAGAGGGCTGCCTTGGACCCACTCTGGTGCACGCTCTCAAAATCCTTCCCTTTGCAGGCCAAGTTTGAGCTGATCACCTCAGAAGCCTCCTACATCCACAGCCTGTCCATTGTGGTTGAGCACTTCATGAATTCGAGGGCGCTCAGTGAGAGCCTCAGTGCCCCGGAGAAGCAGTGGCTCTTCTCCAAGCTCCCGGAGGCCAAGGGCATCAGCGAGAGGTCTGTGCCCCACCACAAGCGGGAGGAGAGACACCCGATCGCACACATGGTTGTTTTTCTTCCTGAGAGTAGAACGTGGTTTGGAGGAGAGGGGTGCATTATGCTCAGCCTACTTTTGCCTTTTATAAACAGATCAGGCAAGTTTTTCAAACCTGCAGGATCTGTTTGGCTAGTGTTGGAGGTATGCCTGGGGGGGGGGGTCCAACTGCGTTTCCCTCCTCTCCGGGTGACTGTGTGTAGATTCTTGCGAGACCTGGAGGAGCGCCTGGAGGAGGACGTGTGTGACATCGTGCTGTGCCATTGCCCGGCCTTGCGCCGCATCTACCTCCCCTATGTCACCAACCAGGCCTACCAGGAGCAGACCTACCAGCGCCTGCTGTGCGTGAGCGAGCGACCCTTGTCCTGCCCATCCGTCCCACAAACAGAAAGCAATCCAGGAGGAGGAGGAGGAGGAGGAGGAGAGATTTCTTCACCTGGGTCTTGTCTCTCTGTGGCCCCTCCAGAATGGAGAACCCCAAGTTCCCAGGAATCCTGGCAAAGCTGGAGGAGGGGCCCATCTGCCAGCGCCTGCCCCTCCCCTCATTCCTCATCTTGCCTTTCCAGAGAGTCACACACCTCAAGATGCTGGTGGAGAGTACAGTGGCTGTTGGGCATTGGTGGCTGGCATGGCAGGCCAGGGAGGGGTTGGATTTAGCAGAGCTTGCCCAGGTATCAGTGGGCCACCAGGGCCAGATCCTGCTTTTGAGCTAAACGGCTGTCACTGGCTGGTGCTGTCCATGGTCCTAGGTCCAATTTGCACCACTTGGAGGAAGCAGCCAGTTGTCTTCTTCTCAGGGTGCACAAAGGTTCTAGTCCTCATTGTTATAATGTAAGTAAAATCTAGCCTTCTCTGATTTATAAAGTCACTATTTTATTGTTTTAAACTGATTTGAAATATTTTAATTCAGCATTTTGAGTCTGTTTCCCGCTCTTATTGTTCACCGCTTGAGAATCCTGTTGAATGTAGAGTAGTATAAATCTTGTAACTAATATCGTAAGCCATTCAGAACTCCTCCTGTTTGGGATTGCTATGGGTGTGTTTGCCACAATGGAGAACAGGAGAGGAAATGGGGCATCACCTAATTGCACCACACTCTGGCAAGGGGAAAAAGTGCTTTGCACCCAAAATGCCTGGACTGAGCACATGTAGGATAGGGCCGATGTCTCGCCACTGGGGCAGTGGCGTATCTTTCCCCACAGTCTCTCCTTCCAATGATGGTTCATTTCTCACCTTCCAATGTGGATGGAAGAGGGCACCACCTCAAGGGAAAACTGTAATTCATGGTTTATAGATTCAGAGTAATCTGCAAAATGCCACTGAAAATGGCATTTGTTTGTAGAACATCCTGAAAAGGACACTGCAGGGCTCCCGAGATGAGGAGACGGCCATGAAGGCTTTCAACGAATTGAAGAAGGTAAGGAAGACCTCCACTGTTTCCCTCAGAGGTTCATTTCCAAAGAGAGAGGCTGCGGGACTCATGCTTGCAGAGAAATCGCGATTTCTGCCCTGATCCCTCGTCCCAGGTGTCCATGGGCCAAGTGAGCCAGTTTGGGTGTTACCTGAACCACGGAGGAACAGGATGCACCAGACCCTTCACTTCCTGTTCTCAAGGGGCAGCCCCAATGCAACTTTTACGGAGGAACAGGGAGAGCAGGGAGAAGGTGCAAATCCTCTGTTCAAAACACTTGGCTCTCACAGAAACACACCCAAGCTTAGCTTACGGGAGCAGCATGTCCCATGTGGTGTCCAGGATTAGACTCAGACTCTGGCTGACAAGGGCGGGGGGGGGGGGATACAATGCTCAAAGCTTGAATCTGGTTGCAGAAATCTCTCAGTTGGACATTAAAAAGAAAAAAAAACATTCCTAGTTACAGAGGCCCTTGGATCCCCCCACCCAAGTGCTGGAGAATTAGAAGTAGGGGGGGAGTGGGGTGGGGATGGAAAGTGATGAATTTGTTGATTTCTCCCTTCAACACAACTGACCTGGGGATCTTTCACAGAGCCTTAAAACACCATATCCCTCAGAACCCCCCTTTGGTGTTTGGGGGCAGAAGGGAGCAGGCAGATTTCACCCACAGATTCCAAGTTCAGTAGCACCATTGACTTTGGTCTCACGCCTCGATTCTTGAATTCTCCCTACCAGCTAGTCAAAGAATGCAACACCAGCGTTCGGTCAATGAAAAGGACAGAGGAGTTGATCCAGCTCAGCAAGAAGATCCATTTTGAGAGTAAGGTAATGAGGTTGTCCTCTTGGGTCCACCCCAGACTGGGCGGCCATTGAGGAGATGTTCCCGGATCTCTCTGTTGAATGACGGACTTACTGAGCCGGCCACTCTTTGCACTCTTTGCCATGGTCGTTTCGTAGATGACAACACATGGGTGGCCTTGTCTTCCTTCCTTGGACAACATCATCCTGTGAGGGAAAGCTCCACACTGCCCTCGGGATCACCTTGGGCATTGGCCGATTGAGAAGTCCATCCCAGAAGGGACCGCAGAAGCTGTCGTCTCCCACGTTGGACCCTGGAACCCCGAGCGTTGTGGACATTGCCTGGCATATTCCTTTCCAAGCTTTCGGACCGAGACGGGTCTTTCCTAGTCCAAGCAGGAGATGCTGCCGGGGATCGAACCGGGGACCTTCTGTGACGCCTCTCTCTGACTGGATTTCCCTCCCCTCACAGATTTCCCCCTGATCTCCCAGTCTCGCTGGCTCGTGACACACGGAGAGCTAGTGGAAGTGGGCATCCACATCAGCAACGCCTCCAGCAGCTCCAAGCTCAAGCTCTTGGCCAAAATGGTCTACACCTTGTCAATGACTGCCTTCTCCTGTCCCGGAAAAAAGAGTGAGTGCTGGGGCAGGGAGAGGGAGGGACAGGCCGGCGAGGCCTTTCGGGCCTGGGCAGGACATGGTGACAATTCAAGGGAAAGGCAAGAATTTCACGCAACAGGAAGGCCGCTCAGGGCAACGTCTGTGCTGCCCTTGCGCATTCGCAACATCCCAGCACATTTTGCAGTCTATTTAGGGATAGGTCATTTCTTTGAAGAGGGGCAGTTTACTAAAGCTCTCTCTCTCTCTCTCTCTCTCTCTCTCTCTCTCTCTCTCTCTCCACCCCCCCCCCCTTGAGTTCTGTGTTAGGAGTGGGCAACTTGTGGCCCTACAACTCTCATCCTCCTTCACCATTGCTAGGTAGGGCTGATGGGAGTTGAAGGCCAAAACAACTGGAGGGTCACAAGTCCCCCCCCTGCTCTACATCTCTTGCTCTCTTCCTTCTGTGCAGTTCTCTGTCTTTGCCTTCATGGTCATGTGGTCACACTTATTCCACAACACTTGCTTATTAAGAGAAGCTTATCCCAGCAGGAATTTCCTTTCCTTTCCTTCTCTTCCTCCGCCCCCTTTGCCTCCTTTCCCCCCAAAGTCATTGGGCATATTCTCCCCTCCCAATTTGCTTGAAGCATTTTGTTTGGGTTTGTTGTTTAACTTAGTTTGTCGTGCAGTTGCAAGAACTGCCATGGCCCAGAAGGCTCATTGGCATGACAAATGCTGCCTTGCAGTTAGCCCTGGCCTGTCTCAGAGACAAGGCACGAGAGACGCCGTTGGCGCCACCACTGACCCCCTTCCCTCCGCTTGCCTCCTTTCGCTCAGGATGGGCAAATTTGCGGTCTTCATTCATGCTAAGATGCACGAGCAGAGTGTGGCCGACCTGAGCTCCAAGCTGCATGGCATCCCCGGACAGATATTCCTCCTGCAGCTCCTGGGCAGTCAGCAGCTGAAGCACCAGATCCTGCTGCGGATGCAGAGCGAGTGAGTGTGGGGCTCCCGGAGAAGGGCCCGGAGGATAGACTGCCCTGGGGGGATCTTTGCAGAGAAAGGCGGGGTGGTGAAGAGGCATGCCCCATAAAATCCACCCTGAGAAGACTTGGTGGGTGTCTTTGGCTCACACCTGTGGGAGTTTTCCCTTGTCAGATAGTTGGCTTCTTGGGCGGGGGGGGGCAGTGGTGGCCTTTCATCTCCTTTTCCACTTGACTCACTTGCTCGAGTCACCTGGAGAAAAGCACTCTGTAGACAGCACCATCCTGCAGAGCACCTGTTTTCTACCTGTAGCACAGGATGGTCTGGATTCCCTAAGTCTTTCTGGAGCAGGAGGCCCCTTGTCCTGGAGCAGGATGAGCGAGAAGGCCTTTTGGTCTGTTCTAGAGCTGTCATTTGAAGGGCTCCCAGGCTTGCAGGGGGCTATCCTGGCTTCTGAGGTCTTGTGTCGCCTCAGGCTGGTTGCTGACCCATACGTGGTGGAGTCGCATTAGGGAGCGTCACAGCAGCTGCCCTCCCCTGCCCCCTGGAGAGGGGAGGCCCCCTCTGAACATGCCTTTTGTCTTCCCCCTTCTGCACTTCCAGGAGTGAAAAGCAGCGCTGAATCTCAGCCATAGCCCCCGCCAGCCCCCAGCTGGACAAAGAGCTCATCCCAGAGAATGACGGTAATGTATGTACAAGGGGGGGTGCCTGATTCCCCTCCCATAATGAAATGAAAATGAAGGTGATGAATAGCAATAGCTTTTGTGCACAGAACCCCTCAGCACCACCAACTGGCATTTAGGACCCATTCAGTGTAGAAGCTCTCAGAGGCCGCATTCCAGTGGTGGGCGAAGCCAAGGACAAAAAGGAGGTTCAAATTTACAAAAGATACCAGCTCTTCCTGCCAGTAATTAAGCCTCAGGGGGGGCATTTCAACCATTTGGAAGGGGGCAGGAGGGGGAAAGCGCAAAAGCTGAAAAACTGTGCCATGATCGTCGGTCTGGGGAAAGGGGCCCTCTGGGGAATCTCAGCGGACCACATTAGGACCCCAGGTGTGTCAGGTGTGGCCCATGGGCTTGAGGTTCCCGACCCGATTTACATCAACACAAAATCCAAAGGAGCTTTAAATCTTGTTTGGGAATCCGTTTTTTACAAGCCACTTTTTAAAGAGAGCAAAGGGTATCCTGAGGCTCTCAAGGGCCTCTCTTGAAAGGCAAGAAGAGAGAAGAAAAGAAGAGAGAGGTGGGAGGTGGGTTGCCAATTGCTGAACCGGCCCCTGCAATTGTGCCTTCCAGAACCACTGGATCTGCAGATGTTGGCAAGTGAGCCTGTTTGCATCCGATGCCCACACCGTGGACAGCTTTGCCAGCTGCTCAAGAGGCCCGCCGAAAGAGCCAGCTCCACAGTGGGCATTGTGAAGGGGTCCTGGCTCAAGATTCTTTGCTGAGTTGCAGGATCAAGCCCCGGAGAACAAGAAGAACAGGCCTTTGTTTTCTCACAGGGGCTGCCAACAGCTGAGCCTGCTTCAGTGGCTCAGCTGGGGCAGGTGGCGCAAGAGCCAGCCGGCCTGGTGGCCCAGACTCCCTCTGAGGCCCTTTTCCTGTGGAGGGGGCTCCTTCCTTCCTTCCTTCCTTCCTTCCTTCCTTCCTTCCTTCCTTCCTTGGCTCTCTCCTTCCTTCCTTCCTTCCAGGGATGGCCCAGGTTCAGTGCATCAAGGCGTACAAGGCCCAGGAGCATGATGAGCTGACCTTGGAGAAGGCCGACATTTTGGGCGTCCGAATGAAGACCAGCGATGGTGAGGGGATCTGCTTTGCGAAGTGCCGGTTCCTCTCATTGCATCTTTTAGATAAAAGGTGCCAGAGCGGTGATTTTTCCCCGTTTTCTGGCAGGGTTTCCATGTGCCTCTAACAGACAACCAACCACCAGGCAGCAGGGAACTCTGTGCCTGGTGGATCTCAGCCTGCTTGGCTCGGCTGTTGGAGAGGGGAGCAGGAGCCCTGCCAAAAAAGGGGCCCAGCTTTCAGAGCAACTGTTTCTCACTGTTTCTTTCCTGCAGGCTGGATGGAGGGGATCCGCTTGTCCGACGGGGAGAGGGGCTGGCTCCCCCTGACTCACGTGAAAGAGATCGCCAGCTGGAGAGCCCGGCTGCATAACCTGTGCGAGAACAGCCGCATCCAGCATGCCATGCAGACGCTGGAGGGGGAGCCCACCTGAGGGCGCCTGGGCGATGAAGGCGGCAGACCCAGTTTCCTCCCCTCAGGGATCACTGGCTGGGGGTGTTGATGTCTGGCCAGGCTGCCTCAGGGGCCATTTTGAGCACGGCCTCTCTCTTCCCTAGGAATGGCTGGACTGCCAAGGCATGAAGCAGGACTGCTAACTTTGGGGGCTGAGATGGAATGTATTTGGGAAACCTTCTTGTTTATATAAGGGGGGGGGGGCACAGGAATCTACTTCCTGCCTTGCTCAGATCCAATCTCTTTCTCTTTCTTCACATAATAACATCATATTGAAATGACTCATGAGAGGGACCCAGCCCCTCTTTGTGGTTGACAAGGGGCAAACCACCTGGGATTGCCAACTTTTCAACTGGCTGCTGTGCCTGTCCTTTTCAACAGCAGCTTAATGTGCAGACATGAGCAAGAGATCATTTCTCTGTGTCAACAAAAGGTTCCACCTCTTTGATTTCTCCAGCTCAAACTGCTACTCAATATACAAGAGCAGGAGGCCTGGCTGGTTTCCCTCCTCAGTTTGCAGGTCTGTCCACTTCTCTCCCTAAAAAGCACCTCCCCTCCCACCTCCTACCCCAATCTGCTTATGCCAGCTGGGCCCAAAGGAACTTTACAAAAACTGTGCCTGCAGAGACAGGAGCTCCAGGTGGGCCAAACCTGGGTGAATCCAGGTGTGCTGTGGGTGGTTAGGGTTGCCCCCTCCACTGCTGGAGGGTGGCATCCTGCACATGCTCAGAGGTTGCAGACGCTGCAGTAAACAGATTCTGGGGCTGTATGGTAGGGGGTGGGGCATAGCTCAGGGGTGAAGCGAGTCTCTGCCTTGCAGGCAGAAGTTCCCAGGGTCAGTCCCCAGCAAACATCTCCACTTCAAGGACAGCAGGTGAAGGAGGCACCTCTTGCCTGAGGCTCTGAAAAGCAGCTCTTTCGCTCAGAGTCCGTGGCTCTGGGCTATGCGGACCCTTGGCCTGACTCTGTACCCAGCAGCTTCCTTTGAAGAAGTTGACTTTCCGCTCAGTCACTCCTCCCACGGTGCAGCACTTCCATCTGTATATGATGCAGACTTACATGTGGGTTTCCACGGCCTCTTCAAACTGGTGTTTGCTTTGGGACAAGAAAGGTGCAGGGGCTCAATGTTCAGCTGCTTCATGTCCTCGACTGAGAGGCTTGGCCATGCACTGAGCAGAAACACTCTAGAGATGCTCAGAGAAACTCTCTCCCGCTGTTCTGTTGACATTAGATTCCAGCTGTTCACAAGATGTTTCTGGGCAAAAAAAATTTAAGAGATGACGGATTATCAGCAGCTTCACCTGTTGACTTCTGCCCCTCACCATTCAGATCACTGAAAAGCTGGCAAATGTGATTCCTCTGATTGCTGCTGCCCTTTTAATTTAAAAAAATCGTTCTAATGAGCCACCGGGGAAAGTGATTTCTTTGCAGATGGGAAAGGAAGTAACAACCCCCATGGAGCCCCTTTGCCTAGCTTCCTTTTCTCTTTGATGTCCTTGTGGTAAGATCTGGTCCTGGTTTTGCTCTGGATGGGAACTTCTGGGTTAGTTAGGGGGGGCTGTTTAACTGACAGGTTGGGGGAATTAAATCTGCCATTTCTCCCAAGGAAATGAGAAAAATTTTCATCCCTTTAGGCTCTCTTGGCTGCTTCTATACTTTTTAGCCCTCCGTTTAGTTGAACTGAGCCTGTGAAGTCTAGGAACTTCTTTTCTCCTGGTTGAATCTGAGTGGATCCTTCCCCTTCTGAGTTGGGCCCTTGGAGATTGGGAAGAGAAGGAAACCCCATTCAAGCAGACACTCCCTAACATGTCTCTTGTTGATCTCAAGAAGTGCTAAATATGTGTTGACGAGGGAGCAGGGAGAGAAACTATTGTTCCTGTAAATACTCATAGGAGTAAAGGAGGGAGAATGTGTATTTTGAAACTTAGATGCTCAAATTGCAGCTGAAAGGAATTCCACAGTTTATGATTGGTTTGATGAGTGTTTCTGGTGTAGATAATTATACAGTCAATGGTTTTGTGAAATAGTCATCCATGAAAGGAGCATTTAGTAGAAAGGGGGTGAGGGAGAGATATGGGTTTAATCTAAATCCATCAACATTAACAGAAAGAAAATGTGGAGAGGTGATGAAAGATGGGGGGCAGGTGGAGGAGACACTTAATGTTCCTAGCAGCAGTTGATGCTGCAGGGGGGGCATTCCAGCTGTGCTGCATTCTGGACCAGTAAACAAAGCACAGCACAGACCCCTGACTCCCTACTCCAGGCAAAGTTAAACCAGTGAAGTTACCAGCACCTGGATAGCTGCTGAATTCAGTAAACATGAGTGCAGGAAGACTCCAGGTGGTATTAGCAGTGGCGTGGCTGCCACATACATAAACCACTGGGGTGGGGGGAGGGGAACTGCATGGCAGTACAGGCAAAGCTACCAAGAACTGAACTCGTTGGAAGGAGCGGATTTCAGGTGTTTATACATGAAACAGGCCTGATTACCTTTGAGTTTTTAAACATGGCACTTGTGATTTCCAAGGCCGATAACAGTCCAAGACCAGCACCACAATTCACTGGAATTCAGTGCCCTTGGAGTAGGGTATGCCTCACATTCTTCTCTTTCCACCTTGCGTGGAGGCCTGCAAACCTCTCTACAAACCCAGGCAAAAGGCAAATGCCCGCTATGGGTGTATTTTGCTTGGTTGTGACCTGGAATCAGTCTTGTTCTTGTCCTCCCCCTCCGCTTCTAGATCTCTCAGAGGCCTGGCTGTTTGCACCATTCTCCATGGATCTCTTCAGCAGAAAGCATGAATGCTCCAGCTCCCCACCCAAGATGGGTGCCCCTGTGAAGAGACACGCCTCCTGTCCCCTTGCCCCAAAGCCACCAGAGGCCAGAGCCAAGAGGCGGCGTAACATGGGTCACCTTTTAGCAGAGTTGTTCCGGCCAAAGAAGTTGAAGAAGGCTCCTTCCGGAGCCCCAGGGGGACTTATTGGTGGTAGCTCCAGGAACCAGGCAGAAAGAAAAGCAAAGGAGAAGCCACCCCTTCCAGTGGCAGGTAAGTGTGGTTCCCGATGTGCCCCGCTTCCATCTAGCCAGCTTGGCTTTCGGGCATTTCACTTCCCGTGGCCAATCAGTTTGCTTTTGTCCTGGGGTGGGGTGGGGAGGGGGTTGGCCTGACAAGGGGCCGCCCCACTTCCACAAGGTCTGGATCCCCCTCTGATGGTTCGTTTGCCTTTGTCTCCACGGAAGGCCATGTCTGAGGTGATCACCTCGGAGGCCTCCTACCTGCGCAGCCTCCTGGTGGTTGTTCTTCACTGCCAGAATTCTCCAGCGCTGCAGGGGGTGCTCAGCATGGCTGAGCTGCACCGGCTCTTCTCCAACCTGCCGCAAGTCAAGGATGTTAGCGAGAGGTAACCTTGCCCTCCCCACCAAGAAGCCCTCCTGGTGGAGACGTTCAAGGGAGCAGGGCCTTTTCAGGGCATGGCACACCTACACCCCCCCCTCTCTCTCTCCCTCCCTCCCCCTTGCAGGTTTCTCCTCGACCTGGAAGAGCATTTGGACCAGGATGTCTTCCTGCCAGGACTGGGGGACGTGGTGCTGAGGCACTGCCCTGCTTTCCACCGTGCCTACATGCCTTACCTCACGAATCAGATGTATCAGGAGCAGCTGGTGCAGCAGCTGATGTGAGGGGGGGCGGGTTGGAGGGCTGCAAGGGAGTAAGCAAAATCAGGGCTGGAGCGCTGGGGAACCGATGCCATGAAAAGGCTGGATAGGCCTATCAGTGGTGATGAGTAGCTATGACTGGAGAACCTCCACCTCCAAGGGCAGGATATCTCAGAGAACCCAACGCTGGGACAAAAAGCTTCATGTCCCCCTTGTGAGCTTCCTGGAGGCAACTGGTGGACTGTGGCGAAATGGATGCTGGGTTTGTTGGATCTTCCAGCCTGATCTTGCGGGGCTCCTTTTCTGTCCAGCTCCATGCCAAGTTTTCCTTCAGCACAGGATTGATTTCATGTTCTAGAACAGGGGTGCCTAACTTCTTTTGTCCTGAGGGCCGAATTCCATTCTGGAGAAGCTCTCGGGGGCTGCATTCCAGTGGTGGGTGGGGCCAAAGACAAAGAGGGCAAGACCAAGACACCAAACATCCCAGTATATTTTAGCTTCAAGCTCTTCCTGCCAGTAACTTGGCCTTAGGAGAGGCATTTCAGTCTTTGAGAATGGGGCAGGGGGTACTGTGCAAAATACAGGAAGCCACCCAATAGTTGGTGGCTGGAGGGCAGGGGTGGGGCAAGGGCTGCCCGTAGAACCCCGGAGGGCCACATTTGTCCCCCAGGCTCGGGTTCTGCACCCCTGTTCTGAGGCATGCGTGCCCAGCTCCAGCCCTTCTCCCATTCTCTGCTCTTCTTCCCTTGTGCCAACCAGGCAGGAGAACAGCCGCTTCGTTCAGGTCTTGCGCCAGCTGGAGGAGCAGCCCATCTGCCAGCGGCAGCCCCTGAAGTCCTTCCTGGTGCTGCCTTTCCAGAGGATCACCCGGCTCAACATCTTGCTGCAGGTGGGCAGCGGGGGGCCGGGCGGAGGATGTGCCTGGGGTTTAACTGGGCCCCAGGACACGTCCCTGGGAAATGCCCACCCGACAACTCCCCTTCTCGGCTCTTCTCTCCATGCCAGAATGTCCTGAAATTGGCGCCAGGCGATTCTGAGCTGGCCAACGCGATCGACTTGGCCCACAAGGCTGTTGGGGAGGTAAGTGCCATGGCTGGCAGGCAAGGCCCAAGAGCCCCCCACCATGCCTGTGACCCCCAGTGATGGGGGGGCTTCACCTCCCTTTTTTTTTGCTTAAATATTTTTGTCCCTCTCCTCAGCCAAAAAGGCTTGCATGAAATCAGTAGAACAAGAGAGCCCCTTCCCACAGATGTACAATCAAAAAGACACGATACAAAAGGAAAAATGGCTGGGGAGGGAAAAGGGGGGGGAATCAAGTCTTTCAGCAGGACAGGTGCAATGGCCTTGTTTCCCCTTCTCATTTCCCTCAGTACAGCCTGCTGCAAAGGCACTTTTGTTCGGGGGGGGGGGGGCGTTAATGCCACCCTTTTGCTGTGTGCCCCTGAAGAGACCCCCTTCCCCAGATTGTGCTCCAGTGCAACGGGAATGTCCGGCTCATGCAACAGACGGAGGAGCTGGTGATGCTGGAGAAACGGATGGACTTTGCCAGGGTCAAGGTGAGTCCGGAGGCCTCTGCCCTCCCATTCCGGTTTCGCATGAAGAGCCTCTCTCCTCTGCCCACATCCAAGGGCTTGTCCGGTAAAACCGGAGCAATGAGGCTGAATGCATAATCGTAAGTGCCGTGCAGGGACTGTGAGCAGGTCTTTGTCTCCCCCTCTCATAATGCTAGAACTGAGAGGGATTGGAGAAACCCGAGGTAGAGAAGGTCTCACAACAGCCATGGGACGTGGCCGGTGCCTCCATGTTCAGGAACAGTCCATCATCTCCCCTTCTCAAACATGGGGGGGGGAGGGGGCGGGGGGCAAGAGGAGGAAGTGTCTGTTTGGCCACGCTGGGATGCAGGACGAGGTGGCGGCAGCATCACCCTCTCGATCTGGTCCTGCTGCCCTTTCGCACTTGGATGCTGACGGGTCTGTTCTGTGGCCAGAGAGGGAATGGAGCTGCTGGTTCCAGTGGGATGTGTTGCATTTCCATCCAAGCCTGGGGCCGGATAGTGGGTGAAGCATTGTGACCTCCAAAAGGCTTCTGGGGAGGAGTTTGTGTGGCGATTCCAAGGCCTTTTCCCCTCCTGAAGAGCAGAGGCTTTTGTGGTAGGGCGAGGCCCATAGCTCTGTGGTGGAGGGCTGCCCTGCTTTGCATGCCGTCCCCACCAGGATCTCCAGTTGAAAAAGAACCAAATCGCACGTGATGGAGAAGCCCCCTCTCTGTTTGACACCCTGGAGATCTGCTGCCAGTCTTATGTGGTTAAGAAATGGGGCCTTTTCCACAGTGGCCCCTCACTTTTGGAATGGGTTGCCAAATGGGGGGAGGGGGTGCATCAGGCCCCATCATTGCAGGCTTTTAGGAAGGCCCTGAAGACTTCTGTATTCTGCCTTTCCCCTGATCATGGTTTACCAGAATGTTTGGGTTATAGCTGCAGTTGTGTTGTGGGTTTTTCTTATGCTGTTTTTTGCGGTTGTTAGAGATGTTGGCTGTGTTATAATCGCTTCGGATTTTATAACATGAATTTTATTGTTGTGAGCTGCCTTGGGAAGGCTTCTGTCCTGAAAGGCAGCCAAGACACATTTTAAATAAAAATAAAACAAGGCTAGCTGGATAGACCCGGGATCTGCCTCTCTCTAGAGGAACCATGGCTTTTTCAGGGGCTCCCAAGGGTGCTGCAACCCCCCCCCCTGTCTTTCTGGAGGAGACTAACCATCTGTCCTTTCTGTCTCCAGGCCCTGCCTCTGATCAGTCGGGGCCGCTACCTGGTGCGGGAGGGAGAGCTCTCTGAGGTCCTGGTCCCTGAAACAGGACGGAGCTGCCGGCCCCGGGCCAGCGTGAAGCCCCTCCACCTTCACCTCTTCCCTGACTTGCTGCTGCTCTCTCAATGCAAGGAGTAAGTGCCAAAGGGGCTGGGACACACGCCTGCCTAGAGTTCGCCCCTTCTGACCTCTGAGATCTTCCCCTCACCCCAGGGCCAGAAAAACCACTGCTGAGGGCTTCTTTTTTGCGTGAGGTCAATCAGGCTGAACCCTTTGAAGGGGCACTGAAACTTCCAGTAGTTGTTTTTCTTTGGTTGTTGCTTTTTGTTCCGCTTCTTTTTAAACCGGCCACTTCACGGTTGGGTTGTGCTGCATTTTTATGTTGAGAGTGTTGCTCAAACCACTCGGGAGTTGTGTGACAAAGGGCAGGTATGGGTCCAGACGGGCCCCACTGAAATGAGCATTGATGGCAGCAAGCTACAATTCTCATCCTGCTACAGCCTGCAACCTCCAGGTGTGTTGTGACTACAACCCCCATCACCCCCAACCATTGGCCATATTAGCTGGGGTTGATGGGAGTTGTAGTTGGGTGGAGGCTGAGCTGGTTTTAACTGAAGACTCGGGGACCAGAACGCCAAGAGCATCCTGTTTGCTGCTGGGGGAGGGGCTCTAATGTTGCTGGCAATGTCAAACCCCCTCCGCCTTTCTCCCCTTGCAGGGACGGCCGCTTCTTGGTGAAGGACTATGCCTGGACCGCTCACATCAAGGCTGAGCAATTCAAAGCAATGCCATTGGGGCTACCAGACTGGACCTTCCGCCTCTCCCTCTCTCAGAACCACACGGGGGGCAGCACAGAGATGGTCCTCAAAGCATCCAGTGCGTGAGTGCCTTGGGCTTGGAGAACTGCTATCCAGGGCCAGCGTTAAGGTCAGGCCCGTGCCTAGTGCCCACACCCCCTGCAGGCCCCCCTGATGAGGCCCCCCTGGAGTTGCTGCTGCTGCTGCTGCTGCTGCTGCTGCTGCTCCTCCTCCTCCTCCTCCTCCTCCTCCTCCTCCTCCTCCTCTTCCCAATGCAGCCTGCTGGTTTACCTGCCTCTTATTCTGGCCCAGACAACGGTCGATCGGAGGTGGTGAGAAGGCGGAGCAGGAGATGCCAGGGCCGACTCCCTTGCTGGCTTGGCAGTGAAAAGGTGTGGAGCGTGTGCATCTGAAGGTAGTGGGTGTTGTTGAGGAGGGGAAGCAAAAGAGGGCAAACGCTGCGAGCGTTTGTATTAGCAATAAGTCCAGTAACACTCCAGGAGCTGAAGAAATACTCACACACCAAATCTTGTGTATAATACAGATTGTTTACTCGTGGTCCAATATATACAGCAGCACAACAGTTTCCATATGTACAGTCCTTCATCAAATCTCTCCACGTCCAAATACACCACGCCTGACACCCACAGTAGCCATTAAACTAAGGCTCACTTTTATACATTTCAGACATCAGCCCAGCCCAGATTAATCATCTTATCATATTAGACACTTAGCAATAATCAGGTTGACCTTTCCAGTTCTATACAGAAAAACCTCTCTCTCAACCTTATTGCCTACAGCTGGCTGATATGTCCTTCAGGACTCTAAAACTTTCAACCAATCCACTTAGATATGGAATTTTCCTCAACAGGTGTTTGGGGCAGAATCGGGATTGTGTTGATGTACCACCCGCCTTGCTGCCCAACAGGCTCTTTTCCTGAGCTGGCCTTGGTGGTCTCGGGGTTGGCACTGGAATATCCGCCGCTAGTTGTGCTGGGGAATGTCAACACGCACACTGAGGCCAGGAGTGGTTCGGGACTTCACGGCCTCCAGTGCAACCCTAGTTCTGCCCCAATCAGACTCTGGCCACATTCCTTCCTTCAGCAGGGCACATGTGGCCCTGTTCTTCTGCGTAGCAGGGGGATGATGGGGATCTGGAGGGGAGGAATTTTCTATAGTTCTGTTGTCATGGGCAGATCGCTGCCTGGGGCTCAGAGCCTCTGCAGGGGCAGGGACCGATTCATGTGGCTTATCCCAGGAGACTGATGGATCTGGACGGCTTTCTGATAGCTCTTGGGGATTTTCCTGTCAGCTTGGCAGGCAATTCTGTCAAACCCTTGATCTCTGGAATGGAGAAACTGCTCAGGCAGCTGGTACGATTGCTCCTGAGTGTCCTCTCCCATGGAGTGGAGCCAAATTGCTGTCTGGTTTTCCAGGTCACTGTGGACCATGAAATGAGTGGGACATCGACTAGATCAAGGTCAGAACAAGTCCGACTGAACATGAGCTAAAGCTTATTTGAAAGCCTACCCCATGGCAATGGAGGCAGCAAAGAAACTGCATTTGTCTGCCACCACTACAGTTGCATAGTCACCTAGAGGGAGTTGGATAAATTCCTGGAGGAGAAAGCTGTCCATGGCTGCTAGTCCTTGTGGCTGTGTGCTACCTCCAGGATCAGAGGCAGCCGGCCTCAGTACACACCCATTGCACCAGGGCTATTGCACTCATGTCCTGCTTGTGGGTTTCCCATTGGAGCAGCTGGTCAGCCACTACGGGAACGCTTGACAGGCCTTTGATCTGATCCTGCAGGGTATTCTTCATTGTTTTGTTCCTCCTTATCAGAAGAGTTGGCTGGAGTGTCTCCTCAGAGGGCAGCATTCTTCATCCCTCCTTGGGTGCAAAGTTTAATCCCCATGATGCTGTCTATGACTTCCAAACTTAACTTTGGATTAAACTGGCTGAAGTTTCTAGTCCTGTGTGTGTGACTGTCTTTCCTCTGCTTACCCTAGGGCCCAAAGACAGGAGTGGATCTCCCTGCTAGCAGGCAACTGAGCTTCCAGAGGTCATGATGGGGGAATCTTCCCCAGGAGACATGAACAGAGTCCTACTTCGGTGTGCTGGATGTTGGGGCCCCAGATTGGTTCTGGAGCTCCATTTGGGAGCCTTGCGATTGGGCTGCCTAGAGGGCTTTCCCCCTTCCATCCTGGGGTACTATAAATGGAAGCAGGGTAATGGTGGGTCGCTGGCTGGCAGGCAACAGAGGCGGCATGGACATGGGGTGCCTTGTCTGCTCTAGTTGAGGGGCAGAAGCAGGTTTGGCTTCTACACACACACTCCCCACTGGAAAGAGGGGGCTCCTCTTCCTGTCCTGCAATCAAGACCCTGTTGTCGACTGCACCCCATCTCTGTCTTTGCCCATTCCACAGCGAATGGAGATTTCCCCTTATGCTCATTCTTGGTGGTGATGCATTTGTCAGGGGCTGGGGAGCAAAGGGTTTGACTACTTCCATCTTCAGTGGAATGTGTGCTTTTGGGGTGGCCCTATGTGGTGGTGGTGGTGGTGGTGGTGGTGGTGGTGTGGAAGACAAGGGCTCTAGCAGTGGTGCAACCACATGATCGAGGGGCTTGCATAGGAGGAAGTCTTGGGGAAGCTCACAGCTTCCTCCTCCTCCTCAGGTGCTGCCCGGTGGTATTGCATTGCAATAGTCTTGCCATCTCTGAGGTCCAGACCATGTGTCCAAAATGATGCCATGGAAACCACAGGGCTTCCAGGGGCTGGAATAGAGACTGTGCCTTCCTGCCATTTTTCCCCATACTTGGTGCTGTCTCTCTCCACACACACACACACATGTGCCCACACTACCAAATGATTGTGCGGCCCCTTTTGCATGTGAGGTTGATCTATCTATGGGCTGCTTTTGGAACAAGAAATCTAAACTCGCTTGAAACTGTCTCAGCCTCATGGTTGTCTTTTCTTCCCTCTGCACACCCCTAAAAAGGACCTTGGTCATTCTTGGAGGCTTCTGCACTTCTTTTTAAAACTTTCTTAAAACCCACCCCCCTGCATTGAACACATCTAAATGCTGGGCGTCAGAAGGGTTAAATAGTCCTGAAACAGACTTCAAAGCTATTTTGTCTCCGTCTTCAGACTGACCAAAGAACGCTTTGATAGCCTGTCTCACTGCAGGGCCGTGTTGGTTTTACCTGCCTCTTGTTGGGTTGGGAGTGGACAAAGCACAGAAGCAGTTCTGAAACTGAAGGTTGGGGTTGCGCGGGCTGTTTCGGTCTCCAGGATCGGTTTCCTCTGCACGATGAGGAGGTTCTGTCTCTGCTCCCCCTCCCTCTCCTTGCTTAAAAATAAAGGATCAGCCATGTTGTTAAAGGTGTCCACTTGTCTTCTTCAGTTGGTAGCATGGGCTTCAGTTGCCTTGGCCCCAGAGGTGGGAAAGAGACGCTGGCTGAAGTTTAGGAGGAAGAACAGCCACAAAGAGAGAGGATGGAAGCAAAGGTCTCCTCCTCAGTATGCTGCTTGGCCCTTTGGATAGGGATGCCCACCTTAGCCCATTTTCAAGAAACCTCCTTCCCCCTCTTGGCAAAAGATACTTAGTTCTAGAGGACAGCGCTGGGCAAAGGATTTCCCTTAGTCCAAGGTCGGGATGGACAAATCTGAGTTCTGCTCAGTTTCTCATTTTTCTAACCTTAAGCTTGTTTCGCGAATGAAATTCACCCCTATCCCTTGTCCAGCGGTGCAGTGAGGATGCAAGGTTTCACAGAATGCTAGATTATGCATAGTGTTGTGGAGCTCCACGCTTTCATAATTCCCCTTGGTTTAGGTGCCGCCCACAAAGCAAGACATCTTGAATGGCCCATGTTGCAAGAGGCCGATTTCTATGTAGTTGCAGAAATGAGTTTGCCACAGTGCGTTTGCTCTCCCTTTCCTGACCACTGGGGGGCAGCAGCATCCTGTTGCTGTGATTCATTTTGAATTTCCTGTAGGAGCAACATCTCTGGCTGCGGTGCAGTTACTTCAGAGGGAGGGTTCCTAGAAGTTAGATCTGGTTATACGTTGGCAGCCAGGCTGACAGGAAGCTTTCAGAGTCAAGCACAGGTGCTGGAGGTGGGCAAGGGAGGCCCCCGTGAGACAGGCCACCGTTCAGCAAGGTCCCATACTTGCCACGTTGGGTAGGGTGACCATATGAAAAGGAGGACAGGGCTCCTGTATCTTTAACAGTTGTAAAGAGAACGGGATTTCAGCAGGTGTCATTTGTATGCAATTAGTGCCTGGTGATATTCCCTCTTCATCACAACAGTTAAAGTTGCAGGCACTATACTAGAGTGACCAGATACAAAAGAAGGCAGGGCCCATGCAACTTTAACTGTTGTGATGAACAGGGGATTTCACAAGAAACTAATTGTATACAAATGACACTGGCAGAAATTCCCTTTTCTCTACAACTGTTAAAGTTACATGAGCCCTGTCCTCCTTTTCATATGGTCAGCCTAACGTTGGGCTTTCCATCCTCCTCCTTCCACCACCCTTGCAGAATGCCTGTATTTCTCCACATCTGTACTTACAGCTCTCCTCTAATTATAGTTAATTCTGGGTCTTTTTCTTTTTTTAATTAACAAGGGAGGCAGTAAAAGGGGGCTGGGCTGGCTGGCTCGCTGCCTCTTCTCCACACCCGCCTGCTTGCTGCTTAATGTTCTCTGGCTAAGCCGGGAGCGCCAGGCCTTGCACGGCTGCCAGGTGAGGAGGTTGCCCTGTTTGGCTGCCGGGACTGCGCCTTTTACTTCCTGGGGGGAGCCATTGGGTTCCCTCCAGGTTAGGGACCAGAGGCTGCCTTTTGACGTGGCCAGGGTTTCTTCGAGGCACTGGGGCCAAGTGTTCCCGTGGCTTTTTGCCACACATATTTTTGCTGCTCAGCAAGCATCCCCCCTCCTGCCCCAGTTGGAGGAATGGCTTCCTTGAGTCTCCCATCAATCCTGGTCACATTTCTCTGCAAGATAATTACAACAGTTGTTCTGGCTGACAAGTGGAAGGAATGTGGCAGGCCAACAACAGAGGGGCGAGGGGAGCCTGGACGGATGTGCCTTTGATTTTTTACAGGGGAGACAAAGAGCCCTGACTTTGATCTTGAAAGAGGAACTGGCAGCAATCCAAAGCCCTCGGATTGGCCCTGTGAGAAACGGGCCGCGCCCCTCAGAACCATTTCTGCTCCAGTCTGGGCCACAGGAATGTTGCCTTCAACACAGAGCAGGTGAGACAAAAGTTACGGAAGAGGTGCTTGCAGGGCAAACGTTTTCTTAGATGCCTCATGCAAGCCAGCCAAGCTGCATAAGGACACTTACTGGCTAATCTGGACTGGTAAAAATAAATCATTCACTATCGTTAAATGTATGCATTTCTTCCCACTACAAAAAGCCTTTGCCTGGTGCCAAAAGTACTTCCCTAGGTAGAGGGTTCCATCAAAGCGGGGCTGTCACAAAAAAGGCCTGTTCCAAACTCCACCCACCCACCAAGGTTCTCTTAGAGGGGCAGACAGGGATGGGCCTCTGAAGCTGACTTCCATGATGGGGCAGTCATATATTTGCTTGAGCTTCAAGCAGGGTGATCAATTGGAGCCAAAACAAATTCCTAAGAACACAGGAATGATCTTGATGGATTAGTCCAAGGTCTGTTGCATCCTGCACCCTCTCCCCAGCAGCTGGCCCGCCACAAGCAGCAGAGCATGGCAGACAAGACTGTCCCCAGAGTTACTTGGGCCACTCTGGTTTACTGCTGCTAAATGTGGAGGCTCCATGTACAGGTACGTCATGACTGATAAAACAAAGTAAGCTGTGCAGGGACATAAGCAAAATTCCAAAATCCACTGTCAGGAAATACCTTTATTAGGACCAACCAAATATGCAGAAAATTTTGGGCAACATCTCTAAATCAGGCAGATGTTACAAAAGGCGGGCAGGCGGAGGGAAGGTTGACTTGATGTTGACATCATGAAGTTGGCATGGTCAGATTCTAAAGGCACTTTTCTCCCTCCCTCATAATACTAGAACCCAATGGGGGTCATTATCCCATGAAGCTGATTGGTGGGAGATTCAGGAAAGATCAAAGACTTCTTCACACAATGCATAAACTATGGAATTCACTAGCACAAGATGGAGTGATGGCCACCAATTTGGACATCGTTAACGGGGGGTTGGATAAATTCCTGGAGAAGGCTGTCAATGGCTACTAGCCCTGATGGCTATGGGCTACCTGCAGTATCAGAGGCAGTATGCCTCTCCACACCAATTGCTGGGGAACATAGGTGGGAGACAGTGTTGCACTTGGGTACTGCTAGTGGGTTTCCATTGGGGCATCTGCTAGCCACTGTGTGAACAGAATGCTGGACTAGATGGATCCGTGGTCTGATCCAGCATGGGTCCTTATGGCATGGAGGAGAAGGCATAGACTTCCATGGATGAGGTTCCTCGAATAGGTGTTATGCAGGTTTCAGGTTGCACCTGGGACACGCACCCCCACACACCCGCACACTCCCCCCCCCCCCATGGCCTGTTTCCCTGTTTTTGGAAATGTAAAATCAAGTTGTTCCTTGGATTTATCTCCAGCCCTAAGGCCAAACAGACAGGTGTCTTTGGCAAAGAGCAAAAGAGAAGAGCCAACATAGAAAAGCTGGAGATTAATTTTGGGCAGTGCGCCAAGTAAAGAAGAGCCAACAGAAGCCAAATTTGGGTGGTGCTACCAAGTATTGGACGGAAGGGAACCTCCAAAGGTTAAAGTCCCATCTTTAAATGATCAACACTCATCCTTTGCTGATGTGTGTTTGGTTTGCTTCTCAACTGCCTGTATTCCACAGGAGGCCAGATGGCATCATGCACAGTTCCCAGGCAGTCCTCAGATCTGCTGTTGAGCTTCAAAAGTGGGATGAGGGGAGCACATCTGGCATTTTCAGACTCTGCCCTGGCCCTTCTGGACAAGTTTTTTTCTCTGATTTGTTGTTCTGAAGGCCTCAACACTTAGTGGCTGCCCCCACATCCTGTAGTAGCAAGTTCCAGAAGTGAGTGATGCACAGAACCCACCAATTTACCAACAGAGACACTTAACTGGGTGCATCTCCCACCACACCCAACATTTTCATCCCTGGTTGTGGATGCCCCATGTTGAGAGTGAGGAAAGAACCCCCAGATGGTATACATGGAAGAAAGAGAAGACCATTATTAGTAGTATTAGTATTACTCCTCCTCAAAGGGAGGCATTTCAAGAGAAACAGCCTCCTCCTCCTCCTCCTCCTCCTCCTCCTCCTCCTCCTCCTCCCTGCATCCAGCTCCATCCATCCTAGATTGTGTCCTATCAAACTCTAGAAGGACACGGCAGACTCTTCTGGAAGCAGGGAGGACAGGAAGACAAACCTTGTTATCTGTGGTATGTTTCCCATGGCAGCGGGGTGGGTGGGTGAGATAACACGTACTCACAGTGGTATTTCTAGCTTAGAGCCAACTTGCCCCCCCCCCCCGCACAGTTCTCACCCATGTTTTTGTTTTTGTAGCTTTTTGGGTTGTTGTAGTGGTTTTAAATGTATGTGTGTATTGTGTGTATGTTGTATGTTTTTGCTGTTTAAATTTTTGTATATTGTTTTTAATTGTTTTAATCCTATGTAAACCACCTAGGGAGCTTCGGCTATGGGGCGGTATAACAATGCAATAAATAAATAAATACATAAATATTCCTGAAACTATGTGGCCCAGTCTGGTCAATTTCACCCTCCAGAACATACTGCAATGGTCAGGACAGACCTGGTGGGACATGGCAAGATTCTGACTTCCTTGGGGCCGAACAGGCCATGTTTGGGTCCTTTTCTTCCTTGTTATGCTAGGAAAGTCAGTCTCCCCCCACCCCACCCCCACCTGAGCAGGTAACTTATCTGTCCATTTTTTTTAATGAGAAACGTGAGCGGACTGAGATGTTATCTTGATGGATGAAATGTGCAATTCTGAGCCGTTCTCTGTGTCAAAGCGTGTGCGTGTGGCGGGAGGAAGAAGTTGAAAGGGACCCTCAATAGCTCAGTCCCATCTTTTAAGACCTGGCAGCCTTCCCGTCAAACCCAGCTATTGGCCATGTAGGCTGGGAACGATAGGCAAGGATTGAACAGAATAGTTTGTGCTGAGGCTGGCAAGGGTCGGGGCTGCCAACTGCTCAGAAATATCCACCTTGGTCTGCTCTTGTGCCTTTAAAACAGCAACTTTGATATGTACAAAGCCAGGGCTGAGGCATGGAGGTATGATGCATCACCTACGAATGCTAGCACACCAAGATGATGTGCAGTTAACAGGCTTGTAACCCTTGTGGGCTATGAGGATTAGACAGGCTGGGTGGGCTTCTGGTACCCAATGCGTCTTTCCTTCTGGGCCACCACCTCCGAAAGCACAAAGGGGGGCTTTCTGCTTCCCACACGGCCAAGGCTGCTCCCACCCCAGCAGAGCAATCCTCCTCCTCCTCCAGCCTTCATTGCTAGATAGTTATTTCACAGCAAGGTGCGGTGGTGATCTCAGAGTGCTCCTTTGCGAAACGGAGTGCCTCTTCCTCTCCTGTTTTGGTCACAGCCGCGTTTCCCAATCTTGGCTTGCGGAGCGGGCCACTCCCCCGAGCAGCGGGTCCTGTGCTGCCTTCCCTCCTGTGTGGCCTGCCTCCAAAGGGTGAGAAAGGCAGCAGGCCTAACTGAGGGGAGGGAGAATCAGCCTGGGGGAAACCCCAAGCGGAACAAGAGCGCTTGGGCGTGGAGGCCTCATCCAGGCCGGGGCTTTGCAGGGAGACAGTGGTGGAAGGGGGGCCTCTCCCTTTAGATGGCATCCGTGGGGCTTTGCAAAGAAGGGCCCTCTCCCCAAAGCTATCCTGCGGAGCTTATCGGATGCCCGCCCCTCCCTCTCTGTCTCTCCCCCACACACTCACACTCTTGAAGGTGCTTGTCGCTCCATGTGTGAAATGCAGAGCTGGCAGCCCTAGACGGCAGGAACCACCACAAAAGTCTTGGCAGCTGCCCAGCTCCTCCTCCTCCTCTTTAACTCTTTGCCAGTAGGGCCGTGGGGGGGGGGGGTATCGAGGGAGGCTGGATTCCAACCTCAAACACGCAGCCTGCAGCCTCGCCCGTCTGCCATCCCAGCTCCCCACCCCCACTCTCCTCCCTCCCATGAATAAGAAGTGACACCGGTGGGGGGTGGGGGGTGGCGGCACACACTCCCAGGGCTTGTGAACAGTTCGACACCAAAGCAGGTTAGCCGCTTGAGCCTGATATGTATCAGCATCAGCTCGTTTATTTCCTTATTTATTCCTTTTCTATACCACCCTATAGCCAAAGCTCTCTTTAAGCTGCTGATAGTGTCAGAGGGGTGTGTGTGTGTTAGTATTGTTGATGTGCTAATGAGGGGCATGAGGTTTAATCCAGGGGTGCAGAACCTCAAGCCCAGGGGCCAAATCCAGCCCTCCTGGGGTCTCACTCTGGCTCTCTGGGGTTACCCAGATGGCCACGGCCCTTCCCCCAGTCATCTGTCACTGGGTGGCTTCCCAGCTTTTGGGCAGTTTTCACTCCTTCTAAAAGGCTGGAATCTCTCTAGTTCCTGGCAATAAGAGCTGTAAGCTAAAAGTTACTGGCATTTTTAGCCCTGCCCAACACTGGAACGCAGCCCCAAGACCTCCTCTGAAATAGCATTTGGCCCATCGACTGAAAGAGGTTCCACACTCCCTGGTTTAATCGGCCAATTAATGAACTCTTCTGCATGCACTGACCTGGGAGTAAGCGCCAGCGAATGCAGAAGGGCTGAAATTCCAAGCACACCTGTTTAATTGACTAATGGATTGGGTCGGACTTTTGCTGTTGGCTCTGCAAGTATTGGGAATAACTGTGGATTTTAATCTACTTTGGTTCCGGTGTGTTGCTGCAATATCCCCTGCAAAATAATGAATTCTTCTTTTTTAAAGGAAAAAAGAAAGAGTAAGTGATATATTTTGCTTACTGAATTCTAAATTGATCTCGCCCTTCTGTATGTCAAAATGGTACCTACACTGTGGTGATGTTAAAATGTACATTTTAACTTTAATCAAAGCGTTGATCAGTTAATCCTTTAAGAGGCAGATGGGTATCCAAATAAAAACTCTACAAGTGGTTGACAGCTCTTGTTTCTAATTATTTGTAAATGGTTGATGAATGTTAATGTCTGTTTTGCGGTGGTTGGCTGCCATGTGGAGGAGAGAGCAGGGTTGCAAGCTGCCAAGAGGGCTAAAGATGTAAGAAAGCGAGAGCGAGACTTCCCCGCAGGGCATGGGCTGCGTCTTAGCTGGGCACAAGACCGAACGTTGCTCCAGCGCGCGGAACACCTGCTTGTTAGTCCCACCCGGAAAGAGGTTCCATTGCCAGCAGCTGCTGTAATCCCGGTCTATCCGGGGCTCAGCGCTATGGGGCTTAGTTCCTGGCACCTGCTGAGAGAAGGAATTCCCCTGGCTCTTTGGTGGGGGAAACAGCACATCTGGGAGATGCATGCATCACCCACCTCAGCTAGGGCACAGAGCAAGAGTCTCTTGATGTGGGCTCCTCACATCTAGCAGGGAGCCCAGATGTGTAGGACCTAGTCACGGTTACTCAGCAGTGAGGGAGACGTTTACTACACATGCTCAGGGAAACTCTAGCAGTTGTGCTACTTCACATTTCTGGTGCTCTAAGCGTGTTCAGAGGAGGGCAACGAGGGTGATTAGGGGTCTGGAAACGAAGCCCTATGAGGAGAGAGTGAAAGAACTAGGCATGTTTAGCCTGGAGAAGAGAAGATTGAGGGGACATGAGAGCACTCTTCAAATACTTGAAAGGTTGTCACAGAGGAGGGCCGGGATCTCCTCTCAATCAACCCAGAATGCAGGACACGGAATCATGGGCTCAAGTCACAGGAAGCCAGATCCCGGCTGGACATCAGGAAAAACTTCCTGACTGTTAGAGCAATACGACAATGGAACCCATGACCTAGGGAGGTGGTGGGCTCTCCCACATTAGAGGCATTCAAGAGGCAGCTGGACAGCCCTCTGTCAGGGATGCTTTAAGGTGGATTCCTGCATTGAGCAGGGGGTTGGACTGGATGGCCTTACAGGCCCCTTCCAACTCTACTATTCTATGATTCTATGAAGAAGAAGAAGCGGCACAAAGGCACTATTTAAAAGATGTTTGCATGCACATGTCAGATGTCATAAGATCATCAGAAGGGCCCTGATGCTGAATCAGACCAAGGGTCCATCCAGCTAGCAGATGCCCCAATGGGAAACCCACAAGCAGGACATGAGTACAACAGCATCCTCCCACCCGTGTTCCCCAGCAACTGATGTACATAGGTTTACTGCCTCTGCTACTGCAGGTAGCCTAGTCCTACCAGGACTAGGAGTGCCACATTAAGCGGAGTTGCTCATCCTGCCCACGCCGTGTGATCATACCAGGGGTCCTTGATTGGCCCGGCTGTGGTGTGCTAATACTAATTGCATAGTCTCCAACAAGCTGGTTTAAACAGGAGGCTGCACCCAGCAGAACCCTGTATGCAGGGGGCCCTTTCTTGACATGTCCAATGTCCTGTTTCCTCCAGGAGTGACTCTGACCTGCTTCTGCCGGGGAGGTAGAGGCCACATACCTGCATCTTGCACATCCATGATCACATCACACAAGTGCCAGACTTTGTCTTCCTGAAGCCAAGGCCTAATTTCAAAGCATTTTTTTTGGTCCTCATGGCTGCAAAGATGAGTGCGAAAACACGGAAGAGCCAGGGCTGCTTGAGAAACTTCTACAAGCCTGAGGAAGGGGGGCACAGCTGGGAGGTCAAAGGTCTCCAGGGCATTGGCTGGCTGTGAGCCTCTTGCTTGGGCTTCAAGATGGAGCTTGATTTTCAAGAGGTTTTTTTAAAAATCTGCTCGTTCTCAACTGCAACTCTGCTTTTACAAACGATGGTCACTTAGGGTATTTTTTTACTGTTACGTCATTTTGGTATCTTTTTGGGGAAGTGGCTGACAACCTTCATAACTATCTATGAGCAGAGCACTTCTGAACATGGGCAGACAGACTTATTTATATAGCACCTGGCTCAGGGCTTTACAAAGTCCCAGCCAAGAGAGGGGATCTTGCCTATAGGGAGGCACGTACAGTCTTTTCTCTCACCACACAGTGTCACAGCAGCCTGCCCCGTTGGCCATGAGCTGGCTTTTGGGGTGGCCTGACTGATGTTTATGCCCCAGTACTTTTGGGCTTGTTTCCTTTTGACTCTCCTTGGTTGGCAGAATTATGCTCAGGTGGCCTCGGTGGCACGGAGTGCCTTCTACCAACTTCGGCTGGTGGCCAAGCTACGCCCCTATCTGGACAGGGATAACCTGGCTTCAGTTGTCTATGCTCTGGTGGTAACTTCCAAGTTAGATTACTGCAATGTGCTCTACATGGGCCTGCCTTTGAAGATGGTTCGGAAGCTGCAGCTTGTGCAGAATGCAGCAGCCAGATTGGTAACAGGGACCAGAAGGTTCGAACATATAAGACCGCTTCTGGCCTGCTTGCATTGGCTGCCTGTATACTTCTGAGCCCGATTCAAGGTGCTGGTTTTAACCTATAAAGCCTTACACGGTTTGGGACCACAATACCTGATGGAACGTCTTTCCCGACATGAACCTACCCATACACTACGCAAAACATCAAAGGTCCTCCTCCGGGTGCCTACTCTGAGGGAAGCTCGGAGTATGGCAACAAGGGAGAGGGCCTTCTCTGTGGTGGCCCCTCAATTCTGGAATGATCTCCCCGATGAGGCCCGCCTGGCGCCAACACTGTTATATTTTCGGCGCCAGGTCAAAACTTTTCATTTCTCCCAGGCATTTTAACAGCTCAAGTTGAGGTTTTGATTGACATTGTGGCCAGGCTTAACAGCTAAAATGTTTTAAAATGTTTTAATGTCAGCTGTTTTATGTTTATGGTTTTAAATTTTGTATATTGTCTTTTTAGTGTTCAATCTTTTAATTTTTGTAAACAGCCCAGAGAGCTTTGGCTATGGGGTGGTATATAAGTGTAATAAATAAATAAATAAATAAATAAATAATAGGTAACTCTCAGCCCAGTTGTTTCTTTGGCACATTCTGTTCTGGCAGCAGAACTCAGCCCTTTTCCTGGCATGGAATGTGGTGGCTTCATGGTTGTCCTGCTCTCAGGGCAACGCACTCCAGACTCTGGAGCGGTTAGCCATGGATTTTTCTTCTGCTGTGCTGCTGCGTTCCTCTGCCCTGCTCAGCCGCCAGCTGATGTGGAGTCAGCCTTCGCAAGCCCTGCAGCCGGCAAGTTTCAGCAAGGCCAGCACGGAGCATTTTGCTGCCTGAGGCAGAAACCCCGGCAGACCCCCTCCCCATTGCTCCTTTCCATGAGTGACCACAGGGCATGATCCACAGGCAGGCTCTCACACACCAGCAGAGTTGTGCAGGAGCACACGCTGCCATACTTCCTGCCAACAGTCCTGCAGGGTGGGCCCCAAGGATTATCTCCACCTTGAGAATGTGGGGGTTGGAATGAGTCTCGTTGAAGATCATCTGTGGGTCTCGATGCAGACCCTAATGCGGGAAAGGGGTAGATGGGGAAACTCCTTCAGCCTGAGGGCCAAGCTGATCTTGGAGAGGCTTGCCAAGACCTGCCTTCAGTGATGGGCGGGGCCGAAAGCAAAATGGGCGGGGCCGAAGGAATCAGCCTATCGTAACTTCAAGCTCTTCCTGCCAGTAACTAAGCCTTAGGAGAGAGACATCTCAGCCTTTGAGAATGGGGGTGAGGGGAACACACCCCATTTGGGAAGCCACCCAATGATCATCGGGGGCAAAGGGGGGGCAAGGGAAGAGAGGGTGGTTATCTGGGAAACCCCAGGGGGGCTGGATTGGGACCAAGGGGGTGGGGCAAGTGGGGCAGGTGGGGCCTCCAGGCCTGATCTTCCCCAGCCGTCATGTAACGGAACAGGCTCCTCTTCCCTATGGAGCTGCCTGATGGCTGAGGCTGCCATTGGGAGGCCCTGCACTGCATGTCGTGCCCAGTGGTGGTATGGAGGGTGGGATCATGGGCATGAGTGTCGTCGAGGGGCTTCTTCTCTCGTGGCCACCAGTGTCATGGGTCACCCTCTCGTGGCCACCCTCGTGGCCACCCTCATGGGTCACCCTCGCGAAGGACGTCTGCCGGATCCTCTCTTTGCTTGCCCTGTGCCAGCCTGGATCAACGCCTTGGTTCCAGTTTTGAGGCCACCTCTGAATGGATATGCTTGTGTTTTAATTGGGCTCCTGTGTGGAATCCCAAACTTGGGGGGGTTGGGGCATCGCTCTGCTGATTTTGGATATTGTGTTTGCATTATGTCAATTCTGTGAGCTGCCTGGAGTCTTTTCCAAGAGGAAATGCAGAAGAGACACGCCTGTCTTGAGATTTGGGCTCTTGCTCCTCGAAACCTGGCCAGGTGACTGTCCGCAGAGCTCCACCCCAGAGGTGGCTGCCTCCCAAGCAGACCAGGGCCTCTCTTTCTGCATATGGGCCGGACTCCAGCAGCTGTTGGTGCTGTTCTGCCTCCTTCCTTCCTCTGCCAACTTAATTCAGAGCCTGGTGGGGCAGCGGGTGTTTTTCGGACCCACGGACCCTGAACCTCCTGCTTCCATTGCTAAGGCCTGTCTCCAGGGCCCGGCTGAAAAGGAAGTGCCGAGCTCATCATGTCCAGACAATAATGCAGCCTGGCCATTCGCTGCCGGCCCTGGCTCAGCGCCGCGCTGGGAACTGGCTCTCCCATTCAGGCCTAAAGCCCCCACGGCTTTGAATGCTTTGTCAGCTTGACAAAAACCAGGAGGTTGGCTTAACACAGGGTTCCCGAAGTTTCCCTGCCCTCCTTTCTCTGCTGTTCCTCTGGCAGTTGTTTCCCCCAGTCCACCACCACCCTGTGCGTAAGGGGCCACGATCTCTAGCCCGGCGCTCTCACCCTTTCCTCATTCATATTTCGGAAGCTCTTGTCGAATGCTGTGACATTTTAAAACTGCTTTAAACCTGGTTTAAACGGAAAATATAGCTGTGTGCTATGCACATTCAATGGGGATCACTTCCCGTGCGGTTAGAGAGTGCTCCCTGATGTCTTGCCAGAATTAACCGTCCATCACTTGCCTGCACTTCGGGGAGCCCTTGACGTTTCCCCCTTGATGTTATGCAAACTACCGTACATTTGCTAACGCAGCGGGGCAGGAATAAATTATACTTGTGTGCTTCGTTCGCAACATCAAATACTCCCCATTCATTCATGCTGAGCCAATCCCAGCCGCTGCTTCGGCACACTTTCAGATGGTTAAAGGGGTAACGATCTTCTGTTGAGTTATGTGTGTCAGACCACCCAAGGCCACCGGCTCTCTTTCCTGGCGTTGGATCAGGCGCTTCAGAGACGTGGGGGTGCCGCTTCTCTCGGTTCCCAGCACCCTCCGCCCCACCCAGCAGCTGCAGGGCCTTGTCAGGATCCTCTGCGGGTGACACTGTGCCCTTCCCGTTGACTCACGCCAAGCCTGTCTGGCTGCCTCGTCCCACAACCCTGCACACCCCGCTGCTCTTGAGCTTCTGTCCTTAGCAACCGGCTGCCTCTTGCAAACAGAAAGGAGGGGCAGAAGCAGAGTCCACCTTGCTCAGAGCCCTTGGGACCTGACACGCCTCAGGGAGGAATGTGGACCGCATTCTTGGCCTGTGTGTGCAGGAGGAGGCAGGCAGGCAGGCGGGCAGGCAGGCAGGCAGGCAGGAAGTGCAGAGCTCCACTGCCTGGGATGAACATGGCCTCTCCTTCATCCTCGCGCTTGGGGGGTGTTTTTCTCCCAACCCTGGTTTTCTCAGCGTTGGACACTGGTATAATTTTACACAGCGATGCAAAACCATTCTCCAAAACAAACAACATTCCTTTTCCTGGAAGGCAAGACAAGATATAGGGGGTTTTGTTTTGTTTTTTAAAAAATGAAGAAAAAATGAAAGAAAACGCTGAAACAGGGAAGAGAGGCGGAGGAAATCCCGAGGCACATGCTCCCACTTTGAATTAACTTTCAAAAAATGAACACTTGTATCCTGCCATGGGGGTGGGGTTTTTTTGGTTTGTTTGTTTGTTTGATGTAACTGCCTGGATCCAAAGTTCGTTAGCGTTCCATCGCCCGCCTCCCCCGCCCCCCCCCCCCCCGGGCCTGGCCCTGCTCCCATGTTTTTAATGCACACAGATATGAGGCAGCTTAAACTCCAGGAAAAGAATGTGTCCTCCCCACGTGGAAAATACGGACTGAAATGCTGGTCGTAGACCGCGCTTCGCTCCCATAACACCTGGCTGTCATGAAAGGCCCAGGAGCCGTGGCAGGGCCAAGGGGCTGCACCGGGTTACCAGATCACTGTGCCTGCTGGATTTCTCCTGTTAATGACACAGGAGCCCTGCTGGCAAAAGGAAGGTGGCAACCTGGTGCTTCGTCCTGCCTTCTACCCACCATGGGCCTTCTGACTGCTGCGCCTTCCCCACCATGATAAGCGTGAACTCGCTCTGTTCCTCCTCATGCCTTAGGAATCCCTTTGGGGGTTGGCAGTGATGAGACAATCCGGAAGCTTCCTCCTGCTTGCTCAGCTCGCCTCGCCTCGCCCTGCCCGGCGAAGCTGGCCTTTTATCGCCCCTTTGAGATGTTTTGGGCAACCTCTGGTGAGTTGTGCAAAACGGCTTGCAAATCCAAGGAGGAAAAATGAGCCCCAGTAATGAAAATGTAATTGCAGATGTTCATGATTAAGGTCTTAATGGTTTTAAATTGCACAACACCACTCTGATGGCTTTTTAGCAAATAAGACAGTATATAAATGTTAATAATAAAATAAAAAAAATTGTTTATATAAAATTTGAATGCAATATTTTGCTATATATATATATATATATATATATATATATATGCATTTATATTTTATTCATATTTTAATGTAAAAAATGTCAACACTTCCCCAGTTAAGAATTTTTAACTATTTTTTTTTCTTAAATGAATTGTTGGAAGTTGCCAAGGAAAACATAACACTCAAAGGAGCTAAAACTGCCCCAAATAAACATCCATTTGTCCTTAAACAGTGCAAAGACAATATTAAATATATACACATCAAGACACCCACACCCACCCACCGACCCCATAAAAGCTACTGTCTCTTTGGTTTACAGAAATCACACTTGGGCAAATAAGACGATTTGAGGACTAGGAAGTTGATGCAACTAGAGAGCTGTTGAAGAGATAATGGTTTTAATGGGACCAAAGGCTTCCTGGGCATGTTTTCAGTGCAGAGGTTCAGCCCAGGAATGATAAAGCACAGCAAGTTCCTGAGCATATGCAGAGTGGCCCACTCTGTTCAGTAATGTAGCCAACACCACCCTCCACAGGGATTAGTCAGAGGGACCAACATCAGGCTGGCTGAAGTCTTGAGTGAACAGAAAGAACAGATCATGACTCCCCCACCCTGCTATCAGTTTCTGGTTGAGTTTACACCACATCTCTGCAAGGAAGTGACACCTGATTTAAAGCCAAGCGCGCAGGGCGAGTCAGAAACGAGGCCTGCAGGGCTGGGAGGCTCTTGGGGCCTCCTGAACCAGGAATCCGACTCCTGGTCTTGGGGTCTTTGCCCACACCCCTGGCGCTCACACCGGGGAATACAGCCAAGAGCACGGTTCCAGCGCCTCCTGTCATCTGAGATTAAGGCCATGGGGCCAAGATGCAGCCAGGCTCAGGCCTCAGCACCTGCTGGGCCCAGCCGGTGAGCCAGCTGCTCACTTCCCTGGCTCCCTTGGGCCACTCCGAAGAGCTGGCCCCTGAAAGAGCAGAGCAGCAGTCTGGGCTAACCAAAGCCCCCCCTCCCTTCCCCCCAAGGCCTCATTCCCATTTTTCCATTCCAGAGTGCGGGAAGGAAGCGCTGAGTTCCGTTGCTGCCAGAGCAGGAAGCGCTGGCAGGAACAGGCGGCACATTCCAGGCAGGTCGCACTCCGCATCAACCTCCTTTGGCAAAGTGTGGCCCAGCCGCTCGGATTTATTTGGGACCCTTCCCATCCTGCATTTTTTGGCCCAGTATGGGTTCCCCCAAAGCGGCTCTCGACAATAATATGATCGTCGAATCTTAAAAACAGAACAATTAAAACTAGACCAGCACAAGCGGGTGAAACAGTGAAGCAGAAAACAAAGCTTAAGCAATCCAGCCCTGCCTTGGAGGCTAGCCTTTGTCCCCGAGTGCCTAAGGGGGGGGGGGGATGGACAAGGGCAGCTTCCTGGGGGTGGGGGTGGGGATTCCACAACTGTGAGCTCACCATTGAAATGACCCTGTCCCCACCTTCCCCACCTCTGGAGGCACCTTCATAGAGCACCTCAGCACACCGGTAGGATCATAGCCTGACCCTGGGAAGTGTCCAGGGACTAGACAGCAGAAGGCAAGCACACCGTGGCTTCTGCGGGACTGAGGGCCACGGGGAGGCTGCACCCGGGATTTCCCCAGAACAACAGCAAGCCAAGAAGGAGAGGTCAACCTGGCCCATCTATCCGCCAGAGAAGAAGCCATTGCAGGGTCTCACTTCCTCCTCCCTGCCAGAAAAATACTCCACTGCAGCTGCCAGTTGCCCTGCTGGGACCGCAGAAGGGAGGGGAAAGGATGCTCGGGCCCCTCCCTCAGCCAAAGAGCCACCGATGGCTACTCCAGCCGCAACACCAGCCAGCAAGGATCAGCCGGGGCCCAAGCTGGATATAAATGTCCCCTTTGTGCTGGCCCTGAAGAACTGATCCCCCTCCTCTACCGTTCCCCTCCATCTCCCTGCGTCTCTGGGCCTTGTCTTTTTCGTTGGAAAGCCTGATGGCAGACAGCCTGCCTCTCTTTCCCTCTTTCTTTTATTTGGGAGAAAAGAATTGCCCAAGGAGAAGGGGATGAAAATGCAGACAGCAAATCATAATAGTGGAAGCAGCAGCCCATGAGACCTCAGGCAGCCCTGGATCATGCCCAGCAGCAAGGATGGCACCTGCAGAGTCCTTTTCTCATAAGTAAAACCAGTCCTCATGTTGTAGTAAGAAAGCCCCAGAATGGGTGCAAAGATAAGGAAAACATGAGATACATTTTGGGCTCATTTGGTGGGTCATTCTCTGCTGGAAACCGGAGTCATGAAGAACGACACCTTTTTGCTAGGCATCAAAGAATAGTTAGCCATAGGGGATGAGGTACATTCTCTCTCTCTCTCTCTCTCTCTCTCTCTCTCTCTCTCACACACACACACACACACACACACACGTACCCCTTCCTGAAACATCAAAGCCATAGATCTCTGGAAATAACAAATTTGCCCCAGCTTTGGTTCTATAAGGGCAAAGATCAACACAGGAAAATTTGCATTGCAGTTAACTTTCAGTGCTGTTTGTGTGTGTAAATCCAAGGGACACCTCTTTGGCAAGGGAGGGGCAAGTGGGAGGGGCAATCTGCATGTGAAAAGGCAGGAGGGGGTAGCCCCCATTTACCCCACCCCCTGCCCATCTTCCCAATAGCATTTTTGGCCCCCCAGCAGAGCTGCAGCTTTGTGGAAGTTTAATGACCAAGGAAACAGCCTTCCCTGGGATGCTTCAGCCCTCTTCCCGCCCCTGCCTCCCCCCAGCCATTCAAGACTGTTTGCTCCCCCAGCCATTAATAAGGACACTTCCTGGCCTCCCTCTTGTCAAAGGGCCCCCCTTAATGGTTTTACGAGAGGATGGGGTGCTTTCTTCTTCTTTTGAAGAAACCCATGCTTGTAAAACGTTCACCTCCCAGACCCTGTCACAGGAGAATTTCAAAGTTGGGCTTGTTATTGCGAAAGATCCGCCCTGCCAAGGAAGGAGGTCTGCATTGGGGGGAGCCAGAGCACTGAATGGGAAGGTCCCAGTATGAGTTAGGCCAGACTTCCTCAAGCAGGGGCCCTCCAGATATATTGGACTGCGAGTCCCCTCATGCCATGCTGGCTGGGAATAATAGGCGTTTCAGAACAAACAAGACTGGGTGATCTGCCCCATGTACTACGGGAGATGGACTGAAGTCCAAAGTTGCCCCAGAGGGGTTGCCATCCTGTGTGGCTGGACTTAATTGTACAAATGGGGGGGGGGGTTCCCAGAATCCTCTGCACTGTCAAACAAATGGAATGCTGGGTGCCATTTACTGGTGCGCCTAACAATATAAATGCACCAGCAGTCGACACGGCTCACAACAATCCCTTTGCAGCAGGTGATGTAGCAACACAGATGGCTTCAACCGACAGCCTCCCAACATGTCGGTCAGGCCAGACAGCCCCCCTCAACGGGTCCATGAAAGGAAGCACATTGAACCACAAGAAGGTGGCCAATCCCAGAATGCATGGCTTGGTATGGCTTGGCATGAGCAGCCCAATGCATACTGGGACAGCTAATTAGGCATCCCCTCTGTCCTCAGCATTCATCCATCTGTCCATCCTGTCATCACTGAAAGAACGAAACACCTTCCAGAGACCCTCAGTGGGGGGCCCATTTGAGGTGCTCTTTTTCACACCCCAAGAAGTTGCCCCCCAAAAATGGCAGGGGCCAAATATGTTAAGCCGTCCTTGTGACAGACAAGGCAGCACTAAGCCAGGGAACGGAAACAACGATGAAAGGTGACCAAAGGCAGAAGTGAGACTGATTTAGGGTTGATGCAGTGCAGGAGGTGTGTGCGCACAGCTGCTGCGGCCTGCCGGCACTGCCCAGAGGACGCACCACCTCCCTCTCGCCAGAGCCCTAAAATTGGGAGGAGAGGGCAGTTCAAAGGTTAACAAACTGCTTAATTGCTAATTGCTGTGCAATGGCCAGCCAGGCGCACTCTCTCTGCTCTGGACCGCCAGCTGTGGCCCCGGAGTGATCTAGCCACCTCTGCTCTGCTCACGTTCCAGCAGGCCATGAGGAAGCCACATTCCCTCAGGGGAGCCGAGTGCTTTACAGTCGTCCTGCCTGCCTGCCTGCCTGCCGCACCCTCCCTTCCCCCCTCACTCCTTTCTTCCTGCCTTTCCCAAAGGGCTCCAGATGAGCAGAGGGAAGGGGGAGTCCCTCAGCTGCACCCCAATTTTGAAGCTGTCCCTCAGATAGTAGCCACAAGGGCACCCTCTTCTCTTTCTATCTGGCTCTTGATGAGAGATCCATTGTCCCGGCACAAATGCCTTCCTTGGCCCATCTCCAAGGAGAAGAAAAACGATGCAAGCAGAGATTAAAAATGAGGGTTTGAGACAGATGTTCAAGGAGAGGGATCCATCCCTGACAAGTCCAGGTGTGGGAAGCAGGAGAGGGGTAGAACAAAAGACGGAAAGGGTTGAATAGATTGGTAATCTTGCCCCGGATCGGGGAGGGGGGAATTTGATTGCCACAGGCAATCACGTAACTGTGAATTCGTGATTCTCAAGCACTTCTGGGTTGACGTGAGCCCCATTCATTGTGTCCGGAAAGCCAGGGAGCCATCCAGGACCAGGAGCAGCAGCTAACAGCAAGAGTTTGCTTGTATGCTTCAACTGTCCCCTGCTCCCTGGGGCTGTTCTTTTCTGATACCCATTCCCTTCCGAAAAACACAGTCCCTGTTTCCCCTTGTGGAGGGAAGTTAAGAGTGCCTTTTAAAAATCCTGCCAGGATGCTCATTCATAAGTTAGAGCCAAGCTGGCTGGGAATGATGGGATTCCCACTCCAACACATCTGGAGGGAACCTCCTTGAGGAAGGCTGCATTAGAGCAAGTCGGATTTCAGCTCCCCACATGCCCTCCAGTTAAATCTTTGAAAGGAGGGGGGAGGAGGAGGAGGCTTCTCTTCCCCAGGGCACATGCCATGTCAGCGCAGGCAGACATGTCTTTATTGTGGATCAGGGGGCTCTTTCCCAGCCACCCGCTCCCACCACGACTGCCTAGCCAGCGAGTAAATGTGCTGCCCGTGTTCGAGTGGCAGCTAGTATATTAAAAAGTGCAACCAGATCCCTTCAGGATGAAACAGTGGCATTTCATATATTTATACTTGGGGAGGGGAGGGGGGAAGTAAGCTCTAGTGTACCGCAAGCAGAGAAGAAGGATGTGTCGTTGTGGCGGGGAGGTGGCTCAGGCAGCATCAGAAGTGTTAAAAGAGGGGAGTTATAGCCAGCTTTCCCCAGCATGGTGTCCTGTAGATGTGGTGGACTACAGCACCCATAATCCCCAGACAGTGTGGCCATGCTTGCTGGGAATGATGAGGGTTGTGGGTCCAATGCATCTGGAGAGCATCAGGCTGGAAAAGCCATAAGTGCAGGAGACCATCCGTCTTCACCTGTGAAATGTCAGTGGGACATTCGCAAGTTCCGTGCCGCACCGGAGCTCCGGGCCCCGTCCCACAGCCAGAACTCTGCTCTCTTTGTGACATTCTCCATTCACTCGGGGCCCTTTGAGAGTGAAGCTGTCCAAGGTCTCCCTTGGGTTGGAGCTGGCTGCAAGTGACAGGTGGGCAGGAGTGGGGAAATGTGAGGGGGGGGATACTAGAAGGAGGAGCTCCCCAATCTGGAGCAGGGGAAGGTCACGGCATTGCTGCTGGGGTGGCAAACACTTCCAGGAATGCTCCAGAGGCTGAAGTTCCCCGTGCGAAGAACTTCCTAGCCTGGAGGGTGAATTCCACAGGATGACACCATGAGTTCCGACTCAAGGTGTGCTCCCTCCCTGCAGGGCTAGAAGGTGGAAGACACAGTGCAGGAGCAGCCAGCCAGCCCTCCTCCTCCTCCTCCTCCTCCTCCTCCTCCTCCTCCTCCTCCAAAGGAGGTTGCAGGAAGACGCCCCTGTGATGGTCCCACACCAGCCTGCCCTTCCTTCTGGACCTCTGATGCACTCATCCCATGACCCCAAGGTTCTGGCACTTTCTCTGGTGACCCTTCCTTTATGGCCCAAGGTTTTTTTTTAATATTGGTAGGGTCAGGAGACGGAGCCTGAGGTGAAACAATTGGGACGGCGACAGAGCCAGCAGGTACTGGTTGATCCCTCTGGGTTCTCCATCGGTGTGCCAGCACCTCTGGAGAGCAAAGGCACAGAGAGAGAGGCGGCCTTCTTGGTGGGGGCTCAACTCTGACGGAACTCGCTTCCTATTGAGGCTCACCAGCATTGGAGCATTTATCCAAAGCACTGGAAGGCCCTGAATTGTCTTTTTGTGCTTTTGCCAATGTTCCACAGAAAAGATAAGTAAGGATGTGAAGAAAGAGAAAAAGAGACAGAAGGGTTCCTATGCAGGTGTTGTGAGAGGGAGGTCCAGGCATAAGGGCAGTAAAGAAGAAAGAGTGGATATGATGAAGGAGCAGGAGACCTTTGGACGGCTGAAGGTGATGGGACGGAATGAGGGAAGGTCCAGCGCAGGGATGTGTCATGCTATGAGAGCAGGACATAAAAAAACCAAGCTGGGTCCACATCCCTGCAAGCCAGCCTGTAGCGCACGCTGCAACTGGAGCTGTTTACGGTCCTAAACTGGGGGGTCACAGCACCAAGGGTGCAGTTCTACTGAGGCAATGACTGGACTTGGATTCAAATCCTTCCTCATCCAAGAGACTCTCCGGTTAGCTTTAGGCAAGCCACAGCCTGTTTCCGCTAACCTGTTTTCTCGGCCTTGCTGTGAGAATTAAAAGGAGGAAATTGTAAAGCACTCTGTGCACTGGGAAGAATGGCAGAAATTAGTCACCCAACTAACAAAAACAGCACGTCACTCAAAATCCACCCAGGGAACCAGGAACCCGCTCTTTGGGCAACAGCTGGTTGCACCGAAAAAGCACGTGACCTCTTGGCCTGGCCACACCAGTGACGCAGAGTGGCGTTTGGTATGATGAGATCAGGTCTTGGGCATTTTTGACACAGGCCCGAAAGGCACCTGCAGATGACAGAGAAACCTTGTTGCCTCATGGCAGCAAGAGGCAAGGAGATATGTGCCTGTGCCATATCCCCCTCAGCCCCACAGCCCATGTTCCACTAGGTGTTGATGCCTGCAAACACCCCAGGGTGTGTGTGGGGAGGGGGGAGAGAGAGACAGAGACAGAGAAGCAGTTGTCTTGCAAATGGATTGACCCCCACCCCCACCCCAACATAGTATTTATGTTGCAGATGCCCCAATGGGAAGCCCACAAGGAAGTCACGAGCGCAACAGCTCCTCCCGCCTCCTCCTCCTGAAATTCAGAGGCATCCTGGAGGTCACCCAGAGCCACTGAAGGTGAACGGTCCTGCACAGTCCCTCCCCAGCTTAAAACAGAATCTACATTCAACCCTGTTTAGGTTCCACATCTGAATGGCAGTTGCTGTGAATGTAGGACCAGACGTGAAGCGACGCCTCCTGTGCGCCTCCTGTGTTTGTTCATGTGGACTCAATGCTCTGCTTAGCTCACCTTGAAGGCTCAGCATGGTTATGCTATGTAAAAAGAAACCATCTAGAGGGCAGAAACCACCCCTTGCTGGTATGAAGGATGTCGTGAATTAAGCAGAAATGGGCAGGAACTTGAGCATCTTAAGGCAAGGAGTGCTGAGGCTCAAGGCTTCTTGGCAGCCACCCTCTGCCTTGGATGCTCTGTCCTCTAATCCCAGAATACAGGAGGAAAGCGTTACCTAGGGGCAATGGAAAAAGCACTCTATATATGCTCTGAAGCCTCCTCCTCCTCCTCCTCCTCCTCCTCCTCCTCCTCCTCCTCCTCCTCTTCTTCTTCTTCTTCTTCTTCTTCTTCTTCTTCTGTTATTGTTGTTTGACTTTGCTGCTCCAGAGGAGAGGCCACCTAACATTCTAAACAGGTTCTGGGTCTAAACCCTGCCCAGATTTAAGACCCAAGAAACACACTGAACTGGTTTATATATTTTCTGATGCAAACTCCAGGAAATCCTTCTGCTCAGAAGGAAGAGATCTTCAAGGAAACACAGACAGGCTGCTGAGGGTGGTGTCTTTGAGAAGAACATTTGCTGGTCTCAAGGTACTTCTGAAATGCTAGCAAGGTTTGAAAACCTTTTGGGGCCAAGGGGCATTTATCTCTCTGGATTCTGTCACGTACACTGTTGGTGCTGTAATAATCGCATAATAGGACCATGGGCTGTGGGCTACTCCAAATCCCTTACAAGCCTTGTTTTATGACGCTTTTCCCAACAGTCCTGCTGGGTACAGCAAGCGCAACCCGCTTGCCCATTTCACAGCCACAGAACTGGGGCTGGCACTGTGGGGTCAAAAGGTGCTCGGGAGTCCAGTTCCTCAGAAGAGCTGGAGTAGTCAAGCAGAAACTTGCTTTGGCTCCTTCCAGGGAAGAAGATTCCAGATCATGCCTGAGTAACTCGTTCTAAGGTTGCCCAACAGTTCTGAGGAGGAAGCACCTTGTGACAGGCGCATCTTTATGGATTGCGCCACACACAGCTACCTTGAAATGATTTTACAACAAAGGGAACCCCTTGGCAGGAAATATGTCACCCTGCCACTACATCGAGCCTTGGCCGACGACCAGTCCTGACAGACCTGATATCCTGCCTGTGCTTCTGGAGTTGTGGCCCCAGAGGTGGCCTCACCCTGAGCATTGTTAAGGGGTGGCTGCAGAGAAGACAGACAGATCTAGCCTGTGGGGCTAAGGTGACCCACAGAAATGAACAGGAAGAGCCCAAAAGCAGGATGCTGCTCACTGCTGGCTCAAGGTCTTGGTGGCCCCTTGGGCAAGGCCCCCTCCATGGGTCCCCTCCCCTCCTTCAGGGAATCTAGCTTCTTGCTGCTGTCGTCACCAGCTGCCATTGCTCTTCCTCCTCCTCTTCCTCTTCCTCTTCCTCTTCCTCCTCCTCCTCCTCCTCCTCCTCCTCTTTGCAACCCCTTGCTTGCTTGGCAGCCAGAGAGGCAGGTGGCAAGTAGGCAGTGGCGTCTCCTGCTTCTCTGTCTTCCCTACCACCGTCGTCTGGGCCAGAATGGAAGGCTGGTGAAGAAGCCGGCTGAGATGGGGAGCAAGTCCAAGGGACACTTGCTGGAGGACCCCTCAACAGGTGCCTGGCCATGCCTACCCTTGATGCCAGACAAGATTCTTCGCATGTGTATCTTCCATCCGTTTCAGAGCAGGAAAATGCCCCGGTTGATTGTGCTGCTTATTAACTTCTGGGACGAAAAATTGCCGACCGGATGTTCCACCCTAGGCACCAAAATGCCTTCAGCCATCCCGGCTTGGGGATTATCCCGCAGCCACTCTATGGGATTTGGCACAACTTTAACCCTACTGTATCAAAGGGCTTTGACATGGCGGCTGGCAGCTGTTGCCCTCGCAGCAGAAGCCACCCCAACAGCTGGAAACAGGGAGCTGCAGAGCTTCCCTGGCGTTCATTCGCTCCTCACTCAAGTCACCTCTTGCTTACCATCTGCACTCGCCAAAACAAAGTGCTGTTGCAGTTATGGCTGAACTTTTATGAGTGATTTGCCTGCTTTTGTCTGGTTGGGATGGTGTTTGTCCTGCGGGCCTCTCTGGAAGTTTATGGCCCGGCTCCTCCTTCGTTAAGGTTTATGGTGGCAAAACACCAGGCTGGTTAATATTTTAATAAGGGTCACCTAGAACTGAAGTGGGGGGGGGGGGGAAGGGAGCCTGAGGGCCGGGGAAGAGAGCAGAAGGGAAACAATCATTTCTCCAAAGTGTCCCAAGAAGGCAAAGGAGGCAGCAAATGGGACTTCAGTTCAATGAATCTTTGCATTTGACATGAATGGTTCTTAAAAGGCATAGAGCAGCTGCCCAAGGAACAGGGGCTGATCATTAAACACAAACACTACCTGTAAGAAGACAAACAGTGAAATGAAAAGGAGGACAATATAGCGGGAAGGAATGAAATAGATGCCCAGAACATTGCAATCCAGAAGGGTTATTGGAGCACCTCCCATGAGAGGAAAGGCAAAGGCGCAAGGGTTTAGGGCGAAGATTATGACGTTGAAGCAGCAAGTATATAATTTTATGACTTGTCAATATGCCAATTTATTTATATGGATAATCAAGTGATATCTATTCTTAGATCTTTCAATTGTCGTGTGATGTAATGTTAAGTGCATTTTGATAAGTTGTTGTGAAGAGAGAGAAGTAACTCAGGGGGTGGAGTGGAGATGATGGAGGCTTGTAAAATTATGCCTGCTGTGGAGGAAGTGGGTTTTTTATCGACTTCTTGTGATACTAGAATCCAAGGAGATCTGGCATGAGGTTCAGGAGAGACCGAAAGAAGTCCTCCTTCACACAACACAGAACCTGAAATGGAATTTGGCCCTTGGGGTGAAAGGAAGACATTCAACAGCCCTGCACTGCATCATTTTAGACAAATTTTCAAGGCACATCAGATCCACGGAGGAGGAGAGAATTGTGTCAATGGCTCTTAGCTCATCATAGCTAAACAAAACGCCTGTGTTTAGAGGGATTGTACCATGGAAAGCCCCTTGCTCAGGCCAAACATCTGGCTGGGGCTGGGTGGAGGCTGCCTCCTTCTTGCCATTCAGTGGGTTTCCTGGAGGCATCCTTGCAACCACTGTGGGAAGCCAGATGAAAGACGAGATGAACTTGCTTCAGGGCTCTTCTTGTGTCCATAACTTCTTAAATCAGCTCAGGCATTTCAAACATATAAGCTTAAAATACTTTGAACCAGAAAGGGGAAGCAAAATGAAGTTTGTCTGAGCTGCTTCAGCCCTGGGACCTATTTTGAATGGTGGGAGTGAGCATCTCAGAGCATGTGCGGAATGGATTTCAGAAAAACAGGAGCGGTGTAGCAGCTAGAAGCCTGAGCAGTTGTAAATAAGGCAGGGGGGAAGAAGCTCAGGCCCAGGTGGCTCTGCACCCTTTAGAGCTCCATCACACCAGAGATTTAGTGCACTCTCGCTATGCCTGGTGTGCGGATTTGCAGCACGGTACTCACACGATGCTGTGCCTGCCCTGCTAATACCCCGCCTCTTCCCCAGCCTTTCCTAGAATGCTAAAAGTCTGGATTATTTTCCCTAAGCAAATTTAATGTGCTCTAAGCCTCCGTGTAGTTTTTAAGGAACTGGGGGCTTGAATGGATTGCATCAGGTCCTGGCAAGGAAAAGCAATCTCTCTCAGCAACCGGCTCCGAGCCTCAATATATAACCCAAACCTTGCATCCCAGGCTTGAAAGCCTTTTTTAAAATCATACAACGGCTGAATCTCTGCAGAGACAGGATTGTACTCCCTCGATGCCCCAAAGAGCCAGACAAAAGGCTCATTCCAAAGTGCTCATCTGGCAGGACCTGACTGGAGGGAGGAAGGGAAGGGGAGGAGTGGAGTAGAGTGAAAGAGCAGCTATTCAGGTGAAAGGGATCATAAGCTTGATGTGCTTCTGCATCAGAGGTAAAAAAACACAGAGGCAAACCGGGGGGGGGGGGAATTAGGTGTAATGAAGGTCTTAGCACCCCTGCTTTAAATCATCATATCCACAATGTGAGGATCTAGGAATGCTGGTCCTACCTTGCAGGGCTTTTGTAAATAGGGATCACTGAGAAGAAGCTCTTTAAATTGTCCAGGGTCAGATTAGATGACCTCAGTCAGAACTGGTTGGCTCCTAGCGGTCTGTTAAAACAAACATCCCCAAAGCAAAAGCTCCAGGAGAGCAGGAATGTCTCCGTGTTCTGCTCCTGGAACTCAGCCTATTTCCATCCCCCTTGATGAGACACAGAGCCTGATAGCTAAACCTCGACAGAAGCTGTGAAAAATTCTTTCCATACCTCCCTTTAGCTAAATTCTTTGAGGAAAAGGTTTCTGCATTAGATCACCCAAGAGGAAGAGAAACAAAATAGGTTCTTTTAGAGGTGAAGAATAGATTACTGATGTCATCCCGTGTGTGTGTGTGTGTGTGTGTGTGTGTGTGTGTGTGTGTTTAGCTATTTGTGCAGAGTCCAGCTGGGGGGGAGGGGCGTAATTCCTTTTTGTGTGAGAGATTTCGCTAAAAGCGACCCATCACAACCTCTTAGACTGACCAAAGAAGCACTTTTTGATTCTTGCCTCTGAGTGCCAAATCTGAATGCCAAGTACAATTAAGTAATACGATCTGAATAAGATGAACCTAGTTTTACAAAATTTACCATTATTATCATAGTTATACTGTTTGTAGCTTAACTTGCAAGTTGTAATTTTGCTGATTATACTTTGCAATATTATTTTGTAAAAAGAAGGGTGCAATCCTGGCTGGGGAACGCTGAGGTTTTTAGGACTCTTTTGTCTAAACATGCATAGGATACATCTTAGATGACCTTGGTTTTTGAAGAGGTATCTAGATGTGGCATTTTTAAGGCTCAAACTGAATGTTGCTACCTGAGAGCTTCTTCCACCATTTGCTGAAGGGCTGTGATGTCATAGAACATTCACAAACATTCCAACTGCTCAGATTGAAAGTGTCAGCAACAGAATGTTGGCAGTACAGCTACCATGTAGGAGCCAAACTGGGAAAACCTAACATACAGCCTAGGGTCAGAAGGAAGGGGTTGTGCATCATTGGCAGGAAGAGCCTTGATTGGCAAGGGAGCTTTGGACTGTGGGTCAGAGAGGCCAAAGAAATTGAAAAGGGCACCCTGAATTTTACATCAATTTGAATTAATCAGGTAAATGTTTGGCCACTGAACTCTGACATGTTGACAACAGCATATCTCAAGTGTTCAAAGTAATCCACTACATTATCTCAGTAATCCTTGCAACAACCTGGTAAAGCAGGCCAGTTAGGATGTTTTAATTTAGATTGGTTTTGATTTGAATATTCCGTGTGTATGTTCTCACACTAACACCCTCTCTGATGCCTAGGGGACTGGTTCATCACAAAGCATCTAAATAAATAAGGAAATGGCTTAAATAACACTTATTTTACCCATCCCTGTGAAGGATTTTAGATGTGAAGAAAGTGGGGCCAGCCTTTGTCTTGAAAGCAAACCCACTCACCATCTGGCTCCTTACAAACATCCACCAGGTTTTCATACAGGTGTTGTGGGGGTGGGTGGGGTGGTTGCTCCACCCCCACCCCCTTGGGAGTTGAGAACATGGCATGAAGGTGAGAGGAACTCTAAAGATCAGGTCTGCAAGGACCTTTTCCTCAGCAAATACATCCAGTATGTGAATTCCTGGCGTGTGGTGGGCAGTGTGTGTGTGTAAGCAGTGGGAGGATATGACCTATACCATCCTCCGTCTCTGGTTGTGGGGGAAGCGCAATACCAAATCTCTGGACCACTGGGTAATAATTATAGCACTGTGTTTGATTTGTGCTGAATCTGGGTACGATCCACCAAGATCAGTTATTTTGCACGAGCCTCCTTTGGGGCGGCTGGATGATGCGCAAGAGCAGGGCATCACGAGGAAGAGCATTCCGGTGGGTCCTGCCCTCTGTCTAGGTCAGCCTCCCCCAACCTGGTGCCCTCCAGAGGAGGTGGGCTACTGCTCCGATCAGGCAAGGCAAAGTTGCATTACAGGAACGGTTATAGGAAGGTTTTTTTCGCCTAGTACCTTGCTTCCCACAGTCGCCACAGCCAGGTGCCACTAGCCAGCTCTCCGAGCGCGCATTGGTGAACGGCCCCGTGTGCCACCGGCTGCTCCACGAGGCGACGGAGGGGGCGGGGTAGGAGAGGCAAGAGCCGCGCTGCCTCGAGGGGCGTGGCCCGGGTGACGTCAGTGCGGGGCATGAATGAACAGGGCGAGAACTTTCCCACCGGCTCCATTCAGTTTTCCGGCCGGCGAAGGCGAGGCTGCGCTTGGGCTCCCAGACGGCAGGAAAACGAGCGAGCAGCCAGCCGGGCGCTCCGGCCACAGCATGGCTAGCCTCCGCGGGACCGGCGGCCCCCTCCTCCTCCTCCTGGTCCTGCTCCGAGGCGCCCAAAGCCACGAAGGTGAGTGAGGACCGCCTGGAAGCTGCTCGCAAACGGGGGGAGCTCTTTCCTCCCCCCCCCCACAGGATCGTCCCTCTCTCTGCCACCTGCTAGCTCCCCGCCGCCCTGTTCAGACAAGCCCACCCGGACGCGTGATGGGACAGGAGAGGGGCGCGCACCCCCCTCCCTTCTTGATTGCCCCGTCTCTGCTCGCCCCCGCCCCACATCGGGCAAAGTTATCCTGCGTTTCCCGCGACCTTTTCCGGGCTCCGCCGTTTGCCCTTCGAAAAGCGGGTGCGAAAAAGTTGTGGGATTTTTGCGTAGCTCGTTAAAAGTTGTGTTCTCTGGAATATCGCAAGCCAGTTAAGTGAAAGGGAGAAATCCGGAGAGAGGGGCATAGAGAGTGGGGGCGAGGGGCGGTTTGGGAGAGTCGAAGCGAAAGTTGGGGGGGGGGGAATGGAGGGAGGCGACGAGGCCGCCCGGTCCTCTGGAGGGTTCACACGGTCACCCCGAATTTCCTTAATCCTCGTTAACACTCCACCCTTCCCTTCGATGGGCCAGTGAAGGTGGGAAGCAGTCGGTGAAATGCATGGCGAGAACTGCCCGGGTTTAATCGCGGTGTGTAAATGGGACATGGGGGTGGGGTGCGGTGGGGGGAAGGCTGGAAGCCGTGGCCAGGCGAATTCTCCCCCTCCCATTGATTTTAAGCCTCAGCACTAGAAGGGTGGGATGGGAATCTATCTCGGTGCAATTAGGCGTGTCTATTCGGAAGTAAGTCCCCATGAGTTCAATGAGACTTACTCCCAGGTGTTTATCGGATTGCAGCCTAAAGCATGCCAGGACTCGGGTTTGCGCGGCGACATGGATCGGTAGGCGGAAATATCTGCGCCGGCAACTAAGGATTCGTTTCTGACACTCGTTGTCTCGAGATGGGTTGATGGAGATTTGGGGGGGGGGGGGGCTTGGTCTATGGATCGCTCCATGGAGCCTCCAGGCCGGGAGGCCTAAGTTTGAGCACTCGGGGTGTTGGCGACTCTCTGTCGGAGCTCGGTTCTTAAGCAGAAGGCGCTGCGCATCCTCTCGACGTCTTCTTTCTTGTATAGCAGCTCTTTGAACAGGCTGAAGGCTCAGATAGTTACAGGGCATTTTTAAAATTCCAGAGCCGGTTTAATGGAGGCGGCTTTTTGCGTGTGGCGTGTAGCTTATTCTGTGATTATGGAATGTGGAGGGGAATTGGCTACAGGCAGATAGATGTTCCTCTGGGGAGATCAAGCCATTGATAGTGAAGGGATTGTGACCGAAGAAGCACGCTGTGGAACTCTGAAACTCGCACTTAAATGAGGATGGCCCAAGAAACGAAACTCGGCTGCTCCGTGCGCATCGCCCATCCTTTTGGGGCGAACCGCTTGTGCTTGGATAGGAAATGGCATGCCCAGGTTGGAGGCTTTGAGGGATTTGGGATTTTGATTCAGGGCCGTTTGTCATATTCTGGGGAAATATGGTGATTCACACAACTTGGTTATACAACGGAGCCGCTGCTGTGCAGATGGTTCATGCCAGGTTGGGCAACGGAGGCAAATATTCTGATTGCCACAAAAGAAGGCTGGGTCCGGGAGGGGCACTGAATCAACGCTGGGAGACCGGTGATCAATTCTGTTTCCATCCTTCACGGGAAGCTCCTCTTCTTTTTTGGGAGGCTGTCCATTCTCCTTTAATGTATGCTATGAGGAACAGGTGAACACTTGGTCTCCCCTGCCCCTCCCCACAAGGCCTGTTCCTCCTCTTCTTGTTTGAACGACTGTGAAGAGTTTCCCCCATTAAGTGGAGATGGGTAGCAATTGTGGTTCCCAACTTGAGGCTTGTTTGAGCATAATTGGGGAAGCTGTGCCCGCTTTTGCGTGCTCAGGAATATGTGGACTGGGGGCAGACCCGTGAAATGTCAGACCCCTTTTGAAACTTAATATTTCAAGGCCCTGCCCTCTTTCTGAGTCAGATGGGTGAGTTACTAGGGTCTGCCACGATTTATTATTGCATTTATGTGCTGCCTTTTTTCCTACAAGGAACTCAAGGTGGAGTCCATAATCCTCCTCCTCCTCCCCATTTTATCCTCACAACAACAACCCTGTGAGGTAGGTTGGGCTGAGAGTCTGTGACTGGCCCAAAGTCACCCAGTGAGCTTCCATGGCTGAGTGGGGGCTAGAACCCGGATCTCCCGACTCCCAGACCAACACTATAGCCACTGCACCACGATGAGAATCTTCATGGTTGAACTGGCCCATGGGCCTCCTCTATCCTCCACCTCCTGTCCCAACATAGTGGTGGGGTGGAGACACACCAGCAGCAAAACCCTTCCAGGTTAGCCTTTCCATTGGGCAAGTCCAGACATGTCTTTGGGTGTGTAGTTTATTGGGCTAAAAGCCAGGATTTGGTATTTCAGCTTGGGGGGGGGGGGTTCCCAGAGCCTGTTCTCAATGGCAGGTATCTCTGGAATGTATGAAGTCGGGCTAATATTTTAGTCATACTAGATAAGAGTTCTTTGGAGCATGTACAGAAGGCTCTCTCACCTCCTTAGTCAATACAGCCAGTTCCTATAAAACTTGAACAGAATGGCTAAGCTCCTGGGATGTGGCCTGGAAGTAAGAATGGCTTATGATCACCCATACCAGTGGGTTACATCTCCCCTCCTTGTCTTCCCAAAACACTCCTCTTGCTGAGTCTCTGTGCTTCCCTGTCTCAAGCATATATTTTAAAAAGGGCCTGGCCACACACATATGTTGCTCTCCACCTGGGCAGAATTAAGGTAGAAGCAGCAATAGCAGAGCTCAGAGCAAAACCATGGAAAACGTTCCACGGGGGACTAGAGGGCCCCCACAATACCGAAGTCCAGAACTGGGAGGTGGAAGGGGTGTTCCTCCCTAAAGCTCACGGGGGGGGGGGGGCTGTCCCTGACTCAAAGGCAGATGTGTCTTGTTGCATGCAAGGGTAGTAGGTCTTTCCAATTCTGGCTTGGATAAGAAGCATTCCGGTGCACATCTGTCTACATGAAGGGCTTGCTCTTTGGTGCATGACGGGAAGCCCATGAATTGGGACCTCCAAAATGGGAGCATGAGGTGGCATGTGTATTGTGCATGCAGAAAAAGCATTAATATGATGACTTTAAAACCCAAGAGCATTGTAGCCTGGTTATCAACTATTCCCTAGGAACCAAAGTTGCTCCACCCGGGCACTTGGGCTTCACTGAAACTGCTTGAGAAGATCCAGTTGAAGCGAGATGGAGGCCAGAGAAGTGGCCCTTCTGCCAGCAGTCAGTCCTCACTCCCTCTCTTCCTCCAGTCCAACCATTTCAGCTGACTCGAGATGAGAGAACAGAGAAGGCTACGGTGGGCTAACCAGCTGGCCACTTTGGAGAGGATGTTTTGCCGGCCAGTTAAATGTGGATTATGGGTTTGGGTACAGCAGCTACCTCTGGTTTTTCAAAAAGCAGTGGTGGTGGCGGCAGCCACAGCAGCAGCATTGGGTTCTGCCTGTCTTTTTGCCCATTCATCAACTTCTTAAAAACAGCCACTGGAGCGGGAGCATGTCGGGCTGTCTGGTCGGGCTGCTGCTGCTAGACTGAGCCAGGCTTGCCCTGCAGCCCCACGGGGCTGCCTCTTCCAAACCTCAAAGCCAAAGGGCCCCATTTGGCTCGCTGCAGGAGAAGACAGGAATGTTAATGAAGAGGCAGGGATGGCTGCCTGGGCTCTAATTATGCTGGGGAAAGAGACCAGGAGGGATCTGTCCAGTAGGCAGTTCCTCTCCTGACCCACTAATTGTGGGTTCCTCGGACCATGGATGCTGGAGCCGAAGGACAGGCCCTCACGGGGCTTGGTTTTCCAATACAGCACCCCAAAACCCTCAGCTCCACTTGATTCCTGCAAGCCACTCTTCACAGCTCACCTTGTCATAAATGATCCTCCTCCTATTCTGATCTCTCAAATGGAGACGCCATGATGAGATTAAGATCAGAGTGGTTCTGGCAATGGAGCCGTGTGTGGTGTGGTGTTCTCTTTCTCCTAAGCTGCCTAAAAGTAATTGGCTTCAAACGCAAAGGATTAATTTAACCTTGGGCCAGATCCCAAGATGGTGTTCCACCTTGATGGGATTGACAGAGTGTGTGTTTCACCAGACAGGGATGTTTTCCCTGCCTTTTTAGTATTGCCAGGATGAAACAGCTGAGTTGCAACAACTTTGCAGCCCTGATCAGAACCTTCCCTCAGAGCCTCTGGGCTTCTCTCCCTGCTTTTAACCATGTTTGGTTTGAGGCCTACAGCAAGCCCACAACTTCCCGTGGCGCGGGAAACTCAGTCAGTGGCTTGGCTCTGCAGCCTAGTCAGTGCTTGTTTGAAACAAGAGGTCCTGGGGCTGATGCCCATTTGAACTGCCTTCTGCTCTTGGACCCTTTCTTGCTGACTCCAGATTCACAGGAACTAGTTGTGTCTACTGATAGGTAAAAGCACTTTGTGTATGCACAGACATTTTGGAAGTGTGTGTGTGTGTGTGTGTGTGTGTATGTGTTAAATTCAGGGACCCCCAAAACCTTTTCTTTCTTTTTAAAGTAACCTTTTACTGATCCCCTGTGCTTTGTGTTGAGTCCTCATGGATTGAGTAAATAAGATAATTGGTGTAAAGTGTTTTAAACACTTAATTCGTCAGATGAGAGCTGCCGGGGCTTGAGTTGGCCTTACACAAGGAACTCCCTCCTCAATCTCTGGGGTGTGTCTGGGGCCAACTGTGGCTTTTCTATGCCGAGAGAGGATCCTGCATGTGCTCAGAGAGGTTACTCTGTTCCTTTGTGCCCTTTCCTAGTTTTTGCAGCCTCTCTGGCATTAAGGGGAAGATTCTGGTGGTGGTGGCGTGCGTGCGTGTTTTAAACCCAGAACTTTGACTTTGGGCTTTGTGGTCATCAGGCTCAGCTGCTCTCTGTCCGCAGCGTTACTGACTGGCTGATTCCTGTGAACCACTTTGTCATAAACTCTCAGTCATGCATAGAATTGTGGGGTGTGTTTTTCTCTCTTCTCCACCTCTCCCCCCCCCCCTCTGGCTTTCCATGTGACTGAAAAAACAGGCAGTCAAAAAACGGAGAAGGGAGAAGGGTAACATTTAAAATTAACTCTGGAAGTTGGTGGGAAAGAAAAGCTGTTCCAGATGCTGCTTGCAAATATTTTGAGTGAAGAGCTCAAGGAAACCTTGGAGGACAGGTGGGTGGTGGGGGTTTTGAGTTGTTTTGGGCGGGGAAAGTAGCATTTGTTCCCTCCTCCCTTTAAAAGTAAATAAAAATAGCTGTAGATGCTCTGATGGTGGTAAGCAGCTTCCCTATGTCAAGACGCTTGGGATTGGGGAGCCAATGCAGTGTGTAGCAGAGTGTGCCAGCCTTAGGCCAGGGGAACTCTGGTTCCAGACCCCCTTTGGCCATGGGGCTCAATGGGTGACTTTGGGCCAGCCACACTCTCCCACCCCAACCTACTTCACAGAGTTGTTCTGGGGATAAATTGCGAGGGCAGGGAGAACCATGTCTGCCCCTTGGGCTTGTTGGGAGGAGAGGAGAGGAGAGATAGAGGTGTACTGGATAAACAAATGGGGGGTGGGGAGGTCCCAAGTGAAATCTTGGTCTTTCGCTTTGTGTGCTGATAGGCCGGTGGTGGGTTTTACACAGATCCGTCCATCAGCAGCCTTCCATGGCCAGAGGCCAGTTGACGATGGACAAATAGGGAAGGTCTACTCCTGGAAGACTTGGCCAGGAGGAGCTTTTGGTCTGACCCAGCACAGCGATCCTTGCATTAGCTGCTGGCAGGCTTGTTTAATATCTGGAATAGAACTTCACGCACGGAGGCAGTCTACTTCTGAACACCTGGCCCTTGGCCTCCCCTTGCTGTTTGGCCCCACAGCCTTCATGCTTGCTCTGGAAACCTCTGGCTGTCCTCTGTGGAAACCAGGATGCTGGGCTAGATGCACCGTTCGATCTGGACTTGACCAGGGCCGCTCTGGCCTTTTGAGAGAGCACTGGAAGGGGGCTGGGCTGAGCTTGTGGAAGGAACACCCTCTGTCCTGCCATGCCATGGGATCTGCTGGGGTGCAGAGCCTCTCTCAAGGATGTAGACCTTTCCCTATGCATGGGTTTGGTGTACTCTAAGGTAGCCTGAATGTGCATTCTTCATATCCTCTCCTCCAGTATTGGCTGATATTTCATTTAGTCATCCCTTTTGCTCTTTGTCCAAGCCTCTCCCATTCCTTGGGGCAGGATGCAAGAATTTAAAAATGACATGCATCAAGATAAGACTGAGGCAAGCCAGAATCCAGGCTGTCTCTGTCTCTTAAAAGCAGAGACCCTGCTGCCAGGAGCCCAGGTCAAATAAAAAGGGTTTTATGGCACTTCCAGAAACGTTCTGGCTTGGACCTTGTTGAGAATCCGAGGGACATGCACATGTCTACAGGCTCAAGGGAGCCACTGTGAATGCTATTTTGTCTGGATTTGGAAGAGGCAAGAGGACATCCTCATTTAATCTTGGGGCTTAATCCTGAGCCACTGGGACCACTTAAATACCTGTGCTTATCACTGGGATATGTAAAAACGGGAATGCCTGAAAACATGGGGAGAATATGCTCTGTACATTAACTGAGGGCAGCTTGTGCTCTGGGGACGGACTTTTGGGTTAACGACACAAGTAGACAGACAGATGTGCTGGGTCACACCAAAGGCCTGTCTATTCCAGTGCACTCTTTGCACAGTGACCAACCAAGTACTTATGGGAAGCCAACCTTCTCGTCTGGGTCCCCAACAACTAGTATACAGAGGCATACTAATTCTGATCCTGGAGGTAATATATAGCCATCCTGACTAGTAGCTGCAGATAGCCAGATCCTCCACATACTTCTCTAATCCCTTTTAAAAGCGATCCAAGTTAAATCTTACGGTAGCGAGTTCCATGATTTAACCATTGCTATAGAAAAAGTATAACAGAGGGAGAAAAACTGTTCCCTCACTACTTTCTCCATCCCATGCACAATTTCTCAGACTTCATCAGCATGTACGCAAAGAAGTCAGGATGGGGGAGGGGTTGGCCCCAATGTGCCTCACTTCACATTCGCACTTCCTTACTTTGAACCTTGTGGGGGGGGGGGTCCTCTGGAGAGGCTAGCGCTTCAGCATCTCCTCCTGTTTTAGAAATTAAAGCAACCTGAGATTGCTTTGGGCTGTAAGGAAGGAGGTGTTAGCAAGGCGGGGAGTGCACTGATCCTGCCTGGGAAAAGGAGCTTCCTGCTGCTCCAAAGTACAAGAACCAAGCCAGGTGTGACTGAGAGCAGGAGGGATCCTCCCTGAAAGAGCAAGAACCTCTCTCTCTCTCTCTCTCTCTTTCTGTATGTGTGCAGGAGTCTGTGGCACCAATGCCCCCCCCCCATCCTCTCAGAGATGCGCCCGGCTTGTTTTCTGTGCTGGGATGTGACGTTAATGAAAGGCTTGGAGCTCTGGCAACCAAAACCAGGCGCTCCGTCCAAAGACTGCGTCTGGAAGAGATTTGTGGGGGGAAAGAATCTCTACAGAGTGGAGTGGCAGGCACAATACGCCCCAGGGGCTGCCAGGCTGTTTGCCTGGGATGAGCGGGGAACGGCCCAACCACTGAGGAGGATGCTGTCTCTCAAGGCCAGGTAAAGCAGGAGGTGGGAGGCACAGATCAGTGGGCAGAACACCATCCTGCTTTGGTCCTCGGCAGCCTCTCCGGTTAGAATGGAGAGCAGGGAACAGAAGGAATTTGGTGAGCCTTTGCTGTGATCGACAATACTGGCTGGCTAGATGGCTGGGGCTGGAAGAAAGGCAGCTGCTTGGGGGGAGGGGGCAGAGGCCATTGGGCAGAGCACCTGCTTGCTTGCAGAAGGTTGCCTGGATCAAGACCTGGCAGCACCTCCACTTAAAGGAACTTGGCTAGAAGGGCCTTGGAGATGAAGCCCCAATGGTCTGACTCTGTTTACAGCAGCTTCTAGTGCCTGAAAAGACCTCTAGAGGCCATGGATTGTTGCGCCTGCTGCCCCCATCCCCCCAAACCCTGGCTCCCTTTCACCCTCCTCCAGTTGAGCACGTTCGCACAGTGCACCTTGAGACTTCTGCTTCGGAGCACGTGCAGAATTGTCCTCTGGGGGCAGACCCTGCCCTTGGCTAAGCTGGCCTTCCATTCCTTGGGGACCACCTCCCTCCCTTTCTCTTTGTGGAGCCCTTTGCTCTTCTGCTGCGGAGCTCCCACCCTGCTCCCAAACAACCAGCCTCTGCTTCACAGCCTTGGCTCTTCCTCGGATACAGGACAAATATACAATAAACTGAAGGAGCTTGGCTATCAGATAAGTTAACTGGATGTCCGACGTACTTTGCATGGCAGCTTCCTGCCACGACGCTTTGTTCACCAAAAAACCCACACCTGAAGGCATTGCAGGTGACTACAAGGGCTTAACAGGAGACAACAGAACAGCACTTGGAAGAGGCTGGCTTTTGTGTTTCTGCATGAGTCACTGGCCTGTTGAGGAGGCAAGAAGCAGTCAGCACCTCTGAGGAAGGTAAACCTGCTGTGCCTTTGTACTGGTGATCATACCTGAAGCAAGGTGTAGCAAGGTTTCCCGCCCTTTAAGGAGCAGAGCATGATGCAGAGAGATGACAGGCACCCTCCTCTGAGCCAGGTCCCTGAGGCTCACAAGAGATGTTCTGTGTGTGTGTGTGTGTGTGTGTGTCCTACAGTGCTGTCTCAGCACTCAGTTTGGGAATTACAGAACAAGCTTATCTCTGTGTATCCAAAAGGTTAAGGCAATACTGCTCAAAGGGACAAGCATTTCTTGATCTGACAGAGTGCAGGAATGTTTGAAGTGTTGCTCAATGGGGAAGTCTGACTGAGCTCAGAAGCATTTATCTAAATTAGGCTTTCCCAACCTGGCACCCTCCAGATACTTTGGACCCAAACTCCCAGCATTCCTGACCATTGACCATGCTGACTGAGGCTGATGGGAGTGGAAGTCCAAAGCATCTGTAGGGCACCAGATTGAGGAAAGCTGATTTAAACTTTCAGCTGACGGGGGTGCGGTGGGGGAGTGGACTTCTACAACATAGCTAGCATTTAAAAACTGCATCGGGCAGAGTTGCCCAGTTTGTTTTCTTCCCAACCTCCCCTTCTTCACCCTGTTAGTTGGGATGGAAGCCTGCTTGCTAGGCAAAGGAGGTGCGTCTGGAAGTTTCCCCAGGCACCTTGGATAGAGCACAGGCTACATCAAGGAGTGATGCCCATGCATCGTCCTTATTCCCTCCCTTCCGGCGGTGGTGGTGGCCACCGCCGTTGCTGCTTCTCTTACTTTTGGCTTTGGGGAGGGCTGCTGCTAGGGGCCTCCTCATTCGTGGAGTAAACAGAACTGCTTAATTGATCGAGGCACCTCTTCTGCCATCCGGTTTTGCTGGATCTAGCCACTCTATCCATTACATTTTGCTGCCGTCTGAACCAAGCTAGGAGCTCTTTTGGACGATGGGCACAGCTGTTCAAGTTGGGACACCACAGCAGCCACCAGGAGACTAAGAAATCCCCGTTGTCTTGCTCAATTGTACTTGGGCTCTTTCAGCGTCCTGGGGCACGCTTAGCCTTGCCTGACACAACAGGGAGTTATGCACACCTGGGTCCCATCCGAGTAACAAGGCACGGCGGTGGCGGCTTCAGGAGCCTGCCACCCATTTTGTGCAGGCGTGAACACTTGACTTCACCCACGCAAGGAAGGGCAGGACTCCAAGCCTAGGAGCTGGCTCTGAGAAAGGCTCTCTTTGTTGCTCTGGATCCACCAGAGGCCTGCGCTCCCTGCCCTTGGCCTCCCAGGCAAGCACATGCCCAGGACCTGATGTTCATGGAGGAGCAGTGAAGGGAACTTGGGTGGAGTGAGTGGGGGACATGAGGTCAATTTGGGCAAGAGGTAAGCCCTTTAAAAACTTGTAGAGTAACATGGAAAATCAGTGTCTCTGAGCATGTGCAAAGTTGCTCCCTTCCACAACTGAGTCATTTAGGATTTGGAGGCAGGGTTTCCAGGTCAGAAAGTAGATCTCTGTTCTGAAGGGTTCAGGGCTTATTTTTCTTTTGTTCTTTTGCGAACACATTTCTGTACCACCCAACAGCCAGCATTCCCTGAGCAGTTCACAAACCAGAGTTGTCCCATGCCCCTTCCCTTCCCCCTCTCCAATCATTCCTTGTATGTTCTATTTTCTCTTGGCACAATAAAGTTTCTTCCCAACAGCTAGACCCAAACCCCACAAGCCACCTTTTTATATGTCCCCTTTCTGTTCTGTTCTTGTTTCAAAGTTGCCCTGTTCTGGCATTGGATAGCCCCAGCTGTTTGGTAAGTGTTCCAGGCAATGTTTAACCTCCTTCTAAGCTCTTGTTTTATGGCATCCAGAGATCAAAAGGTTTATTTTGTCTCCTTTCTGTAATATAAAGCACTCTTGTGGGATTGGGATCCAGCTGGGTAATAACCCTCTTTTATGTATTGTGTGTTCTTTTCTCTCTTTCTCCAGTTGTCCTGCTAGACTTTGCTAAGGCACAGGGAGATCTGGGCTGGCTCAATCATCCCTATGGCAAAGGGGTAAGTCCAGGTTCTTGAATAAAGACTGATGTCCTAAAACATGTTGGTGTCCAAGGTAGAGAACTCAAACCCGTCTCTCTGCAGTCATAAAAATATAATTGATAATATGTTACCCTTTTGATAATGCTCCCAAATATTAAAAGACAGGTAAAGTGATTTTCCTAGAGCTTGGGAAATCCAGATGGAATTATTGCATCTGCAGATACTCAATTCAAACCAGAGACAAAATGAACAGGGGGGTTGGGGGGAGTAACATTTTTGAGCAAACTTGCATTTCAAAATTCCCCACAAAATCGTTCTGAATAGGATTAATTGCTGTGATGGATAGTACTGGCACAAGTAGCTTTTAAAAAGATTTTAAAAATTAGTGGAGGGCAAGTTCATCACTGGAAAGTAGCCTTGATAACTGAATAAAACCTCCATGTGCAGAGGCAGTGTATCTCAGAGTAACTGACTCTTGGGAAGGCCGGCGGGAGAGCTCTATGACCTTCATATCCTGCTTGTTGATTTTCTGGGGTATCTGGCTTGCTGTAATTGAAAACATGATGCTGGATGAGATGGTCCTAGCAATCGGCTTGTTTTTATGGCATTTTTTATTGACATTTTGTTTTTAAAGCTGTATTTCACTATTAACCACATCGAGTGCCATTTCTGGTGGAAAGAGAAGGATATAACTTTAATAAATAAATGGCATTTGAACCTGCCTTTTATTTATAGCTGTAATGGTATATAAACCTATATTTTAAAGCCATTTTTGCTAGTGCCTACCTGAGTTCCACAGGCTATTTGTGCACTGCATAAAGAAATTGTTCCTTTAATGATGATGCCTCTCTCCTCCCTCCACCAGTGGGATCTCCTCCAGAACGTCATGGATGAGTCCCTCATCTACATCTATGCAGTCTGCAATGTTATGGACGGTGATCAGGACAACTGGCTGCGGACCAACTGGATCTATCGCGGTGAAGCCCAGCGCATCTTCATCGAGCTCAAGTTCACTGTCCGAGATTGCAACAGCTTCCCCAGCGCGACGGGCACATGCAAGGAGACCTTCAACCTCTTCTACGCCGAGTCAGATGTGGATTACGGCACCAACTTCCAGCCGCGTCAGTTCCGCAAGATTGACACCATTGCTCCAGATGAGATCACTGTGCGCGAGGACTTTGCATCCCGCAATGTGAAGATCAATGTGGAGGTGCGCTCAGTGGGGTCCCTCACTGGCCATGGCTTCTACGTTGCCTTTCAGGACATTGGGGCTTGCGTGGCCCTCCTGTCTGTCCGGATCTACTACAAGAAGTGCCCAGAAATCTTCCGCAACATGGCAAGTTTCCCTGAGACCATCGCTGGTGCCGATTCACAGGCCTTGGCCAAGGTGCATGGGACTTGCGTGCCAGATGCTGTGGCCAGTGAGGAGCCATTCATGCACTGCAATTCGGATGGGGAATGGCTGGTGCCCATTGGAAAATGCCTTTGCCGTGCGGGGTACGAGAAGGACGGGGGCAGCTGCAGAGGTAACTGCTTTGATCTTTTGTGTTGCTGAATCTCTAGCCTGTCTTTGCCCCAAAGCTCAGAGCCAAACAACAAGGGCAGAGCCCAGTAAATGAACTACCAGTGGACAGAAAATGTGGCGTTACTGTTACTCCGCGCCTTCTTCAGCCTAGTCATTCAAAGCCACCCCCAAAAGTGTCCAGGGCAGAGGCTCCGACTTCAGATTTCAGGGCGAGGAGGAGCATCTTCATTTCCTCCTCTTTTCCTTTCCAAGGTTGTCTGATTGGACCATGGGGGTGAGGACAAATATTGACAGGAAACTGTTCTGTGAATTTTTCTGTGCCCCATTGATCTGACTATTGCCAAGGCTGCTTCTATGACACTTCCCCCACTCCTCCTGCCCCAGTCTCCATCATGCCTGGACACGTTGTAGGTCCAGCTTTGGCAAGAAGAGCCGTTTCTAGCGATCTCATTTGCAGGATCAGTACCCCCTCACAGCCATTTCCGGATGTCTGGTCCGAGGCTGCTCTGCAGGCGTGCTGTGGCTTTCCTTTTTCTAGGCCCCTGCGGGAGGCCATACAAAACCATGCAGCTCCTTCCCCTCAAGCCACTGGCTGTGGCGCAGCAGAAGGGAGGCACCGTCTCCCGGCCCAGGTGTGCCGTCTCCTGGCTGAGTTCCTGCCTGTCAGGAAGAGGGCAGGGAGGCCTTGGGTGCTGCAGGTGCCTGGCAGAGCCCAGCAAGGCGTCCTTGGGGGAATTGATGCTTCTCTACTGTTGCTGCTGCTGCTATTGCTGTGCACCAGGTGCTGTACAGAAGGGATGCGGCTCCCACCCCCCCAGCCCAGCCCAGCCCAGAGGATTTAAAGCGAGGAAAGGGCTCAGGGTTGTCCCTGAAGAGTGGCATCAGGAGAGCCTCAGGTGGCCTTGGAAGGCCAGCTAATGTGGCACGGCATAATTGCTCTATAGAAGAGACACCGGTTTATAGAAGGTGAGGCTCGCTGCTGGATCGAAGCGAGAAGGCAGCATGATCCCTCGTCTGCCCACTACACCCCTGCACCTTCGCTCACCTCCTCACTGAACCCCCTCTTTGCCGAGCAGGGAGCCCAGGGGTGGGAGCGGGTGGAGGCGAGGCACAGCGGCTTCGTTTCAGGAATGTGCCTGAGTTTTGCAGAGGGAGAGATAAGACCCTTCAAGGTTATGGAGTGATACTGGCCTCTTGAGCAAGCCTTCTTCCCCCCCCCCCCCCGCCACCATCCATGTCTTTTTCCCTATCAGGCTTACCTGACAGAGGCGATGACAGCACTCACTTCCCTCATGCCGCCAGCCGGTTTTGTCACCAGAACCAAGCAGGGAGGCGAATTATGGGGGATGGAGTTGCTGGCGACCTCTTCCCCAGCCTGGTGCCCTCCAGGTGCGTTGGACTCTGCAGCTCCCATCATTAGCATGGCTGTAGGGAGCTACAACTCAGCACATCTGGAGGGGGGGGCACAGGTTGGGGAAGGCTGAGAGCCATACATGCTTTGTCTATAAAAAGACACCCTTCGTCTCACAGCACATAGTTAAACTCTGGAATTCGCTACCCAAGATAATCGTAATAATATTTAATAATAATATTTATTTATAACCCGCCTCTCCCTCTGGGTCGAGGCGGGGAACAACAACAAATACAAAACACAAAAATCACAAAATAGTTGAGCTATTAAAAACAAATAAAACCCAATACATCATTAAAAACATCTTAAAATTCAACTGGGTAGGCCTGCCGGAAGAGAGCAGTCTTCATGGCTTTCTTAAATTCCAGAAGACTGCTAATTTGTCTAATCTCCTCCGGCAGACCATTCCACAGTCTGGGAACGGCAGAAGAGAAGGTCCTCTGGGTAACACTCGCCAGCCTAGTTCTGGCTGGTTTGAGTAAGTTCTTCCCAGAGGACCTGAGTGTGTGGGGCGGATTATATGGGAGAAGGCGATCCCGCAGGTACCCTGGACCCAAACCATGTAGGGCTTTAAAGGTAATAACCAACACTTTATACTTCGCCCGGAAACTGATTTGCAGCCAATGAAGCGATTTTAAAACTGGTGTAATGTGGTCACCCCTAGATGTATCCATGACCAACCAGGCTGTGATATTTTGAACAAGTTGAAGTTTCTGGACTAGGCACAAAGGTAGCCCTATGTACAGCGTATTGCTGAAGTCGAGCCTCGAAGTTACCAGCGCATGCACTACTGTCTTTAGGTCTTCCAACTCTAGGAAGGGGCGCAGCTGGCGTATCAGCCGAAGCTGATAGTAGGCACTCATGGCCGTCGCATCTATCTGAGCTGTCATCTGGAGCGACGGATCCAGGAGTACCTCCAAGCTGCGAACACAGTCTTTCGGGGGGGTGTAACCCCATCCAGAACTGGTTGACACACCTCCAAACCCAGGTTGGGGCCTTTGACAGCAAGCACCTCCGTCTTGTCTGGATTCAGTTTCAGTTTGTTTTTCCTCATCCAGTAATGGCTTAAAAAAACCCTAAGAGTGATATGACTAGCGCAAATTTTATTTAGTATTCCATTTACAGTATATCCTGCCTTTTGTTTCCTCCGAGGAACCCAAGGCAGATACCTAATCTGGATGGAGAGGCGGGTTAGAAATGAAATAAATAAATAAAAATAATAAAAATAATCTCCCTCCTCTCCATTTTACTTCACAACAATCCTGTTAGGTAGGTTGGGCTGAGAGTCTGTGACTGGCCCAAAGTCACCCGGTGAGCTTTCAGATATCAGCCCCACAAAAGGGGTTCCCTGTGGGGAGGCAGTCCCTGTTTTATCTGAGACAAGGAAATAACCCACGGTGGGCTGTTGTGACATACTAGTAAGCAATGCCTCTGACCATACATAGGGTGCATAGGGTACTTCACCACCAAGTAACTGCAACTCCTTACCCCACCACATGTGAGATATAATCCAAGGCCTAATATGTGGTTTCCTGGCAACTCACCTTGCCTCCTCAAATAACAAGTACTATCTATTTCCCATCTAGTCTGGCAAGGGGGCTGTGTTGTGGTGGGCCTGAAGGTGAACAGAGGGGTCCTCTACGTCTGCTTTTCCCTTGCCCCCCCTCAATGGCATTTAGCCCCCTCCCAGTGCTGGTCAGTAGGCCTAGCCTGGTTGCCATGACAACAGCCATCATTGTGCATCCCACCTTCAGCATCCGCCTGGTGTTAGAGGAGGTACCTGTGCAGTCTGGATGTTTCTGGCAGCCAGAGAGGGAGAGGAGTGGCCTGGCTTCTCGGGGGGGGGGGGGCTCTGGGAGCCAAAGAGAACCGGTGGTGGTGTTTTGATTTTATTTGTCACCACCACCACCACGGCATTCAGTGGCCCGCCTGGGAGGATATTCTCCAACTTTGATTGTAACAGTAGGGATGGGAGCTCAGTGGCCACATGCTTGGTCTCTGGTGGGGAAGAACAGAGAGCAATGTTTCCCCTATCACCTTTTCTTTGAGCATGTGCTGAGGGCTTCCTGCATGTACCCCGCACATCTACACAAGCCCCTCTGGTCTTCCAGAGTACCCTCTGTGGTTGGCTGCCCCAGGCCTCCTTTTCCTCCTCAAGGAATGCCTCTTCCCCCTCCCATCCTTTCCTTCCCTGAAGGAACCATAAGCCCTGCCTCTGCTAGAAATGGGTCCGAATATCGTCCTCCTCCTCCTCTGACAGTTCTTCTCTGAGGGAAAGTGTGGCGTTTGTACGCAGACCACAACCCCAGCCATCTTCTTCCCCCCACCCATTCCAGCCAGGACCCTTAACAAGAGCGTCTCCACAGACACTGGTTCTCTGTCCTGTCTGAATGGAGGCATTGTGTCCATAAGAGCGAGAGAGAGTATGTGTATGCATGTGTCTACGAGGCTTGGATAGGGACCCCGCTGGCTAATCATCACCCTCATTAAAGCAGACAGGCTGTTGGGGCTGGGAATGGAGAGGGCTGGCGTGTCCTTTTGTCCCGTCCAGCCGCACTCTCTTGACTGTCTCCTTGCTCCTCCAGCCTTGATTCATGGCTCTTAAATGCCTTGCTCTGCTCTCCAGAAGCAGCCTCGGCTATCCTTCAGATCCTCCCTCGTTGGCCATGAAATAGGTCCATGACATCAAGTTTCTGGAGATGCAGTATGGGACAAGCCAACCTCAGTTGGTGTTGAACTGTCACCCACGTGACTCTCGTCTTTCACCTAGTGAGGAGCGCCATGTAACTCAAGCTGGCCTACTCTGTGCTTTCGACAGCAACGTTGCTCATGAGAGGGCTGAAAACGTGCCTCTCCCAGTCTGCTGGGGGTGCAGGCACGTCTTAAAAAGAATGGTTGCCCGGTCTCTTGTTGCCTTTTAGGGTACAGTCCATGTCCAATTTGTAGGTCCTTGCTGAGTTTGTAGCTTGTGCCACAGGAAGACCAAGGGATCCCCAGTCGTGGCCCCCAGGACATCCATATTTCAGGGCCAAGATACACAAATGGGGGTGGGGGGAAAGGCCTCTGGCTGATGAACTTCTCTCACACCTGGATTGTGTGGCAAGGTTGCCCCCGCTGCCTTCCTCTCCCTCACCCCTTGGATTCCTGGAAAGTACATCTGTTCCAGCAGAGAGGCCTTCTAGCAGGCTCCTCGGTGCTGTTCACAGTGCAGAATGAAGCTGTGCCGGTCATGGCGTTTGAGACTGCTGGAGCCAAAGGCTTCAAGAGAGACGGAATGATCTCGGCACAAGGGGGAAACGCATAGTCTGGATATTGTGGCAGGTGGGTCAGGGTGTAGGTGCCAGGGGAAGAGGGCAGGCTTCTGTTGGCCTGGCCACCCCCACCTGCACACTGCCACGGGCCGTTGGGCTGTTCCTGTCCTCCCTCCCCAGCCAATTAAGTTAGATGCAGCAGCTTCCTCCCGCCGAAGCCGGGGCGGAAAAAGGAATTTGCCCTTTTGAGTAAAGCTACTCTGACCTCCCATCCCTCTGGCCTCTGAGAAAAGGGAGGCCCATGGGCAGGAAACAAAGGCAGTTTATCTCCAGGAATAAACAGGGATATTCTTGGCTTCCTGTGTACAGCCCCCTCCCCTCCTTTTTGCTTCCTGCTACCAGGTTCTCCACAGCCCCCAGTTGTCCCTCCCCTCCCCTGCTGTTTTGCCTCTCCCTGCATTGGCCTTCAGCAAGCTAGATGCCAAGGGGGGCTGGGGGGGGGGGGTTGATTCCCTTGGCAACTCAAGAGGCTGGCTGTGTGAAGATCCTCCTTTCAAACAGAACCCTCCAGAAGGCCTGTTCCTCTGCCCCTCATTCCCCCACCGCTGCTCCCTGGCATGCGTCCCGTTCTGCTGCCCCCTTGCGTAGAGAGCCTGAGGCCAGCAAAGGGTTGGGCATTGATGATGGGCAGCCAAGTGGCCTCCTATCCAGAAGGTGAATGACTGGAAATAGTCAAACCCCACTGGCATATCCATGCACAGGGAGAGTCAAGGGAGATGCCCAGCAACCATTTAGCATGTAACACTCCAGCTATCTGGATGCACAGTTTTGCATGTATGTTTTTAGTAACTGGTTTTAAAAGGCCCTCCCCCATTAATTGGGGTATCTTTACTTTTCAAGTAAAAGGTTACTTTAAAAATAGTAATAGACACATTTATTAAAAACTGCAAATGGCACGAACCATCTTAAAAGAGGCTTTCTGCATTATTATCACAGACAAACAGCAGGGAATGCCTCTTCTGGGATCATATCGGCTGCTACGATACACACCTGCGCATCATCTAAAAACAAAGAGCATGTTCCTTGCTTCAGAACTATTGCGTTGACCCATATGCAAATTAATTTTCTTTAATTGGGTTGCAGCCTGTTTTTAGTTCCCAACAAGTTAATCATTTAAAACAGTCACGGACTATTCATGGAAAGACACCACATAAAGAAGAGGAAGTATTCACCCTGTGATCACCGTCCCATAAAGTTCCCTATTAGATGCTGGGATACAACATATGGGAACTACGTGTCCCAGCATGCAACGCTCCAAACTGATAAATGATACAGAATCGTTCTAATTCAAGTTTCTAAAATGAAGAATCTTTGTGGGGGTGAATTGGACTTCTGTGGGTTTTAGATTGCTGTGGAAACTCTACAGAGCAGGTGGCTGGTAGTGCACACCTGGGCAACTTCCTAGTTCCCCTGTCGTGATCACCACCACGCCCTGTTAATACCAGGAAAGCAGCTGCTGGCACACTTGTCTGTAGAAGCCCGGGGAAAGCCTCAACCTGCCTGCTAATTGCACGTGATCCCTTTTGCCTTGAGGCACGGAAGCAAATTTTGGCCAAGGATGGCTTTGTTTATCTTTTGGGGTGGATGGGGGCTTTTAACCTCTTAAAATAGAATGGAATGTCCAGACTTGTTGAGATGATGGTTAATGGATGGTGGTGGAGCGTGTTTAAACTCCCTCACAGCTACACTTCTCTGGTATGAAATATTGTGTGTTTCCTCATTCCCAAGATCACGATAGCCCTACCAGATGCATAGATTTTATAAAGAGAGGTCCTGAGGCTCAAGCATAACAGCAAGCCACCCCCTCCCCAATTCCAGCTGTGAGAGGACTGGGGCCAATGTTAGAGCTCCTGCTTTGCATGCAGAAGGTCCTGGGTCCGGTCCTCAGCATCTCCAGGTAAGGCTGAGAAAGACCATTGCTTTGAATCCTGGAGAGTCACTGCTAGTCAGTGTAATGCTGAGCTGGATGGACCAGCGGTCTGACTCTGTATAAAGTAGTTTCCTCTGAGTTTCAAGGTGCCTTGTAGTGAAATAAATGCCCTCTGCATATGTCCCAAGGAACCCTATTTCATTGTAAGCTCCCCTGATTACTGTTTGGGAGGGGAGTAGAAAGTTGGGGTATAAGTCATCTTCTAAATGAATAGTTCAAGGAAACTGATGGAAAAACTGACAATTCTGGAGCTTGGCTTTTGTGGTGCTGGCATCACACAAATCTTTGGTGTTTGGCATTTCCTTTTGCAAATCCTTTTCTAGAGTGAGCTGCAGAGTTTCCTCCTCCTCACCACCCTTGCACCCTTTTTCTCTTTGGGAAAATGAGGACCAGAACCTCCTCTGAGTATCAGCCCCTCCCTCCCCTGCCTGCCTTTAGTAATGTGACAGTTTTACTGCTCTCTCTTTGCTTCTAAGAAAGCTGGAGACCACACACACAATATTGATCGAGGTTCAGAATGGGGATGCAGTTTCTGGAGAAGCAGCTTTCAAGAACCAGACCCTATGTATGTTGTTTTTGTAAATCTCTTGAGTGGCAGTAAAATCCCAGCTGGGGCAGGATTTGGAAACACAGGAAAATGTTTCCAATTATTATAACTGCTAAGTTCACGGGTAAATTGTGTGAAGGACATTTTGTGGCTTCTGTTCTGGGGGCTCAGTTATGGCCCACTGGTACCAGGAAAGGGTGATCCTCCTCCCTCTCTCGCCATATGCCCGGGCACTGCGATTGCAGCCAGACAGGGGCAGCACAGGGCTCTATCCCCATTAGAAAACTTCTTTTGGGAAGGTTGTGCAAGGGTTTTCCTTACACGCCCTCAGGGTCTGATACACTTGGTAATCTGGTACGAATTGCTGTCCAGGCCAGACTAGCTAGTGACAGGCTGGGAAGTCCCCTTGCAGTGTGTGGCTTGGCCCCATTTGGGTAGTAGGGAGGTTTCTGTCTTGTAGGCAGGAGTGTTTTTGAGTAGACGGCCTCTTAGTTTGCCTGATTCCAAGTGGAATGGCGCTTCTCCCTAAGGCCACCATTGCATTTGCGGCATGGCTTGTAGGGTGTTGTTGCCACAGCCAAAGAGATCTTGTGCTGTTGCCATAAATTGAGTTATGGAGTGTGGGATCCAAATGGAAGCCCAAAACGTCCGACACCTCTTCCTTTGCGGCTCCCTCAAGGAAGTGACGTGTTCTGAGGGACTTTGGGGAGCAAATCTGTTTCTTATGGAAGAATGTGCTCATCCAGGAAATAAGCATGACTGACTGACTGACTGACTGACTGACTGGCTGACTTGGGTGTGGGCATCAGCAGGATGGGATTTTCCTCTGCAGCCCATTCCACCTCCCACCTTTCACAAATGTATGTTCACCGTGATGTATACCTAGATAGATAGAATGCATGCTGTAAAACTGCAGCAGCAGCACAGCAGAGGCTCTGATCTGTGCACACTTCACCTCAGACTACCTTACTATTCCATTAAAAACACAATGAAAAACAAACAGGTAAGTACAGAGTACGGATGAAGTTGAAATACGCACAGTTCTCTTCTCAATTAATAAAAAAGTTGAGATTGCAAATAGTTTGTCAAGAGTGCCTCTGAGCATGTGTGTACCCTATGCTTACACTACTAGTAGCCTTTAATTTTCAAAGCACTTGATGATCTTTCTGAGCTTGCCTTTTCCTTAAACTATTGTGGAGGCCAAGAGAGAGTGCCTTGTTTATATTCAATGATGAGTTAGTGGCTGTAGTCTGATTTTAATCTAGCTTTTCTTTATGGAAGCCATCTCTTCTCTGTTGTCTGTTGCTCACATGGGTTGTGATTATGAAACTCAGGAGGACTAACCCACCTGCCCCCTTCTGTTCTCCTCCTTACAGCTTGCTCACCTGGATTCTTCAAACAGGATATCTCCAATAACGCCTGTTCCAAATGTCCTTTGCACACATTGCCCTCTTCTGAAGGTTCCACTTTGTGTCCTTGTGAAGAGTCCTATTTTCGGGCACTGAATGATCCTGTTTCCATGGCATGCACACGTAAGTAGGAGGTCTGAGTGGCATTGTTGCCCATGTCCCAGGGAATGATAAAGGCTTATTTTCTATTTTTCCCCGACTCCTAATGCTGTGTTCTGCTGAGCTGAAAATGCTTAACCAAACTCATGTGTAACCATATTGTTTAGCTAGTTTGAGTACTTCTACATCTGTGGAAGCCACAAGTGTATATAGGTTTCATAGCTGGGAAAACACAGAGGGCAAATCTGTTGATGCTTATTCACTCTGATGATGTGAATCTGAACCTCCATGTCCAGAGGCGGTCTGCCAATATTTATTGAAACGATCCTGGAAACTAACAACAGGAGACAGCTACAGCAGTCTTGTTCAGCTTGGGTCAGTCGCTGGAGGGGAAGGCAGGATGTGATGACTGCATCAGGCTCCCTTTTGGGCAAGGCAAGCTTCTTTATGAGCGATAGAAGGCCATGAGAGATGGCAGAAAGGGACCACGAAGAACCACAGCTAGGATCTAGGAAGAGCAGCAGCAGCAGCAGGGGGTAATCCAAAGAATGGAAACCAAGAAACAGGAATGTTAACAGAGTTAAGCTGTTGAAATGGTGACCTATTTGGGGAGTGGGCTTCTGCCCTGCATCAAAGAAGCCCATGTATTTTAAAAATCAAGCTTTTGCTTTCTGCTCTGCAGAACCCCCTTCTGCTCCTCACGGTGTCACAGCAATCGGTTTGGGCGCTAAGGTACAACTGCGCTGGTCTCCGCCCCGGGACGCAGGAGGCCGTGAGGACGTCACGTACAGTGTGTCCTGTGAACAGTGTTGGCCAGAGTCAGGGGAATGCCGCCCCTGTGATGCCACTCTCCGGTATTCGGATAACCACCGCAACCTCGTCAGCACCTCCGTGACTGTCAGTTATTTGGAGCCACACGTTAACTACACCTTCACCGTAGAGGCCCAGAATGGAGTGTCCTCCTTCAGCAAACAGCATAGCTACGGTATCACCAGTATTAGCGTCAACCAGACAGGTGAGGATATCCACTTTTATGACTGGGTTAAAGTGATGCAAGTGTCTGTTGTTTGGTTCTGGTATACAAGGCATACAGTACAACTGCATCTTTTCCATGGCTGTTGCCTTCATGCCCTGCTTGTGGGCTTTCCAGAGATACTTGATGGGCCGCTGGTCTTACCTTGGTCTGATCCAGCACAGCTGCTATTATGTACAATGTAACAGTGCAGATATGTTGTTCTTTTTAAAAAGAAAAGAAAAAAACTCAGTGAGCTGGTGGAGCCATATAAGTCTAGGGGCAGATGTGTGAAAGTGGCCTTGTTTAATGTATTTAATGTAGCAAAACATTCAAAGGACTAAGATGCCTCTCTACAGATAGGGTGAGGCTTCTGAATCTGCAAATTTGACATGGACCTACAGTTATTGACTAGTAATTAGAGCAATTCAGGTAACCTGGCAAAGGCAATGATGTTGCCAGAGAGGGTGTAATCCTTTGCCCATTGACCTCACAAAACCTCTTTCTTCTCCTTTTTCTCCATTGTTCAGAACCTCCCCGAGTGACTTCGGTGACCATGGACAGCCGAACTGCCACCAGCCTGACTCTATCCTGGACAGTCCCACCCCGGCAACAGAGCCATGTTTGGAAATACCAGGTCACTTACAAAAAGAAGGTCGGTCGGGGTCTCTCTCCCTCTCTGTCACCTCATTTTTGCTTTGTCCAGCCACTTGCAAGCCCCCTTCCTCTTTCTTCCCAGGTTCTTGCATGCTGGGGCTGGGGGGCTCTATGTTTCCCCCCGCGTGTGCTGACATTTCACAGGGGAAACTCAGCCATGTGGGTTTGTGTGTTCCTTGTTTTGCAGAAGGATGAAAACAGCTACTCGGTGCTGCGCTGTGAAAGGAACTCTGTGACCCTGCCAAAGCTGACCCCTGGTACCAAGTACGTGGTGAGCGTCCAGGCATTGACCCAGGAGGGCCATGGGGCCCGCAGCGTGGAGCATGAATTTGAGACACTTGCTGAACGTGAGTCCTTGGGAGGGTGAACATTGTTATCATCACAGGGGTAGGGAAAGTAAAATTAGGGGAGAGGGGCCTGGGCAAAGTCACCAGAAGAGAACCCAGGAAGACTGGCAATCCGCATTTCCCCTTCTCCTGCACAGGCTCTGATGGCTTGAATAGTGCTGCAGTCCTTGGGGGTTCCATTGCTGGCTGCATCTTCATGGTGCTCTTGGTGCTGGGGCTTGGCCTGTTCATTTACCGGAGGTATGTGTTTTATTTTTAAATTCTCCTTAAAAGCTGGAGATGGAAAATAGTTCTAAAAGAGCTGAAAGTTGTGAGAGGCTTTTTGTTTCCCATGGAGTGTGTGCAGGCAACTCTTGTCGCCCTCTCACCTCCAATCTTAACAGGATTTGCCGGTTTTGAAACGATACCGCAGCCTGTTTTTTCCAGAGGCAAAAGTGGGATGGGTGTACATGGTTCCAAAGTGCCTTCAATTTTCTGTCTCAGCCTTCTTTCCAACTAGTGTATTTTCCAGATGGCCCCTGGGAAACCTGGCCCCTTTCTTGTTGGTGCTTTCCTCTGCTGAGAGGTCACCAAAATGAGGAGCGGGGCAGGGGGGTTGCAATGGTTCTTGATTTAGCATATGGAAATGTAACATTCAGTTTTTAGCAACAGCTATCTGAGGTCACTGTCAAACTAGACCCAACATCGGAGGCTTTGGAAACTTTTCCATCGGTTTAATTCCTTTTGTGTGTTGAAATGCAAAGCCTGCCATCAAAAGCTGAAGGGAAACTTGCTGCTGAACCAGAGTATCTTTATACCAGCCACTTTTTTAAAGCAATGCATTTTTCACTGATATGTGTGCAAGCACATTCAAAATAGATGCAGTATGCCAAAATTGAGGAGCGTAGGACCTTAAGATGAGACTGTGAAGTAGCTGAGGTTGATAACTGAAGTCTCCCCAGTAGAAGAAATTGTAAGGTGCATACAGTGCATTGGTGACTTTACACACAAAAAGTCAGAAGGCTTTGATAATGGAGTAGGACAGAACTACACGAAGGCTGCAGGGACCTTTATGTCTCTCGGAGGGGGTATTCTATAGGAAGAGCTGTGAATTGCAATGTGTCTCAATCCACCCCTCATTGTCATTTAGGAAAAAGAACCTGAGGGCCCGGCAGACATCAGAGGACGTTTACTTCTCAAAGTCTGGTGAGTAACGGTCACTGGCCAGATAAGTGTACTCTGCACACTAGGCAGAGTTTGCCAAATCCGGGATCTTAAATAGAACAGGAAGGGTCCAAAAGCCAAGATCGGGTGGTTGGTTTACTATTAGCTAAAGGGAAGTTTAACTAAGCATATTTCCATGCTGTTGGGATCCTACTTCATCCCTAGTGCCAGAGAGGAACGGCATAAACGAACGGAGGGTGAGGCTGGGAATGGACTGGCTTTACAATGGTCTCTGTTCACAAAGCCAACAGCCTCTCCCAACTGCATTGTTCCATGTTATCTTCTTTTCACTCCTTAGAGCAACTCAAGCCCCTGAAGACTTATGTGGACCCCCACACCTATGAAGATCCCAACCAGGCTGTTTTGAAGTTCACAACTGAGATCCATCCTTCATGCATCTCCCAGCAGAAAGTCATCGGGGCAGGTAGGATACTTCCCAATGATCTCACATGTTGTGGTTGACTGATGGGGAGGGAGTGAATGACTGGGTGTGTATGTTTTCTCCTGGTGCCGTTATGCTTGGATCAAGGAGGAGAAATCTTTCAAAGGGAAAGGAGAATGCGGACTTGAGCATTTGGGCTGAAGCCACCTCCAATCCTTCCCCTGCCCCCAGTCGTTTTTTGAAAAGATGAGTTCAGTTCTTCTGCTTTCCTCCAATAGGTGAATTTGGGGAAGTCTACAAGGGAACCTTGAAAAATGGCAAAAAAGAGATCCCAGTGGCCATCAAGACATTAAAATCAGGCTACACGGAGAAGCAGCGCATTGACTTCTTGAGTGAAGCAAGCATCATGGGCCAGTTTTGCCACCACAACATCATCCGCTTGGAGGGAGTCATCTCCAAATGTAAGGACTACTAGGTGGGATGGAAGGGCTTGATGGCCATTGATGGGTTCCACTTTCATCTTGTTCACTACTGGGGCTGTGCAAGTTCCAAGGTACCAACTCCTGGGGAACTACAGCACTGATTGAATCCTGTTCAGATTTCATAGGCTGATTCTCCCGTCTTTTCTCTTTCCAGATAAACCTTTCATGATCATCACAGAGTACATGGAGAATGGTGCTCTGGATAAATTTCTTCGGGTAAGAGCAATTCTCGTCCCTGCCAGTCCTCTTCTCATGTAGAAGAGTGAGCTAAAAGTGGCTCTGTCTCTCAATAGATCAGTTGTTCCAAATCCCCAGAGTACTCCTGGCACTTGCCTGAGCTTACCCTAAAATTCCCTTGGGAAGGGGTCAGGAAGCTTATTCTCGTATTGAACTGCTCTGCTCAAAAAGCTCCTCCTAACATTTAAGTTGCATGGTCCTGAATCCTTCCCTTCTTGCCTCAACAGGAAAAAGATGGAGAGTTTTGCGTCATCCAACTGGTGGGCATGTTGAGGGGCATTGCATCTGGGATGAAGTACTTGGCCAGCATGAACTATGTCCATCGGGATTTGGCTGCCCGCAATATCCTTGTTGACAGCCAACTGGTCTGCAAGGTGTCTGACTTTGGTCTCTCCCGTGTCCTGGAGGATGACCCGGATGCGACCTACACCACTAGCGTAAGTGATACCGGGGCTAAGTCATGCCCCTGCATTTCCAAGGAAACTACAAAGTGTGGGAAAGGGGATCCATCTTTGCAATCAATTTTTCAAGGATGGGATGATTACCATGACTGTGCCAGGGTTGGCATTTGGAGGAGCTCTGTGCATAGCATAGGAGAAAGAAACAGGGAAGCCAGAAGGGAGGAAGGAATTCTTGACTAGTTGGCAACAGCTGATCAATGAAAGAATTGCATGCTATCGCACGTTCTCCACTGGGAGGACGTCTGGTTGAGAGTCCAGCATAATAGGGAGTTAATGGGAACCAGTCCAAACTTGAGGAACACCTGAAGAAAGAAGAGGAAGAATGGAAGGTTTCCCAGGCTTCTAAGGTGGCTGGCTGAGGTCTTTGCCCTGGCACCGGAAGGATCTGACTTCCAGTCATCAACATCTGCCAGTTTGCCAAACCTTGTTGACACTGCTTCCCTATCAGGCACTGCCAAAAAAGTGTAAAAATCTATTTTCAGAGCCCAGGAGTTTGAAAATACTTTCCTCCCCCAAGTCAGATATGCCACTTCTGGAAACAGAGGTTGTGAGGCTTTGTTTGTCATCGACAGGGCGGGAAAATCCCCATCCGATGGACGGCACCTGAAGCTATCTCTCATCGCAAGTTCACCTCGGCCAGTGACGTCTGGAGCTATGGAATTGTTATGTGGGAGGTGATGTCCTATGGTGAGCGGCCTTACTGGGAACTCTCCAACCACGAGGTGAGCTCTTAGATGCTCCTGCCTGGGTGCTCTCTGAGGGCTGGATAGCATCCCTATTGGTGACCAAAATGTTGCTGGATCTCCTTACTTTGGGTTTTTATGGCCTATGAAGAAGTAAACCAATTCTAGGAAATATGGTCCTAGTTTTAGAAAGCAAACAGAGTTCCAACAGGTCCATTCATCAAAAGTTCCACATCTTAATGAAGGCATTTTTTTTACCCCCAACATGGTGAGCAGTCTTGTAATATGGGTTGTGTTTGTCCATCAGTCTTTCTAGAAGTTATCTGTGCATCCATCCAACTTGCTTCTGGTTGAAGCTCAACTGCAAAAATAAGGTGATGGTCATTATTATCCCTCACATGAGCTTAGCGCTGGAGCGGGTGGCTTGCAAAACTTCCTGACTGCCTTTGATAGTGCATTTTGTGTTACAGTGAGAGACAGATGAGTGCTCTTCCCAGGCTCACCCAGCTGAATCCCCTCCCTGCTGCTCTATTTTCTGTTACTTTCCTTCCCAAACAGGTGATGAAAGCAATTAATGAAGGCTTCCGGCTTCCTGCACCTTTGGACTGTCCTTCTGCCATCTATCAGCTGATGATGCGGTGCTGGCAACAAGAGAGAAGCAACCGCCCCAAGTTCAACGATATTGTTAGCATCTTGGACAAGCTCATCCGTGCCCCCGAGTCTCTCAAGACTTTGGCCGAGTTTGACCCTAGGTAGGCATTGCTGCATGTACTGTGGGCGGAGGCCCCTGCTCTCAGAACCGTACATTCTTCCTGTAGTTGGGAACATTTCCTCCATGTCCTGAGATGGAAGCATGTAAGAAACAGGCTGTGGAATAAGCTTCCAACTGGTAGTTCTCCTGGATTCTCTCCGGCCACCTGCCCTCCTTCCCCCATACTTAGAGAGGACCTGACTCTAAAGAGCTGAGGGTCCCTTTTTTGTCTTTGAAGGATCTCCATCCGCCTACCTAGCACCAGTGGCTCAGAGGGGATCCCTTTCCGAACTGTAGCTGAGTGGCTGGAGTCCATCAAAATGCATCAGTACACAGAGCACTTCATGGCCGCTGGGTATAATGTCATTGAGAAGGTGGCGCAGATGACCAATGAGTGAGTGTGGCTAACAAATACCAAGCCCTAGGCAGCTTTCGCGCTCTTCTTCCTCCAGTTTTGCCCACATGCCAGCTGAGCAAGCTTTCGCCTTCTGTTGTGTTGTGCTGCTTCTTTTGAAATCTCTGAGACAAGAGGTGGCTGGAGCCCATAATCCTCCTTCAGAAGACTTTTTTGGCTGTGACCATTAGGGTCCCCTTGATCCCTCCCCTGTTTGCAGTGAAGAGAGAGGCTCCTCTTTGCTCTGCTTTCTAGGGGGAACATTCTGTGCCTGCAGGGCTCAGTTTTCCATCTAAATTAATTTATACATTGATGTCCTGCTTTTCTTAAGAAAATAATGAACTCAAAGTGGCTCTGTATGGGAGCATCGTCTCTCAATTACTGGGGGCGTATGGGGGTCTCCCCTGGAAACACATGGCACTGGCAAAGCTAATCTGCTCCCTCTTGTTGTTCCTCCCCTCTTGGGAGAGGCTGATCCAAGCATGCGCCCTATAATGAAGCCACTTTATGGGGCCAGAAAAACCAGGAGTGGCTTGTTAAATGCAAATGGTTGCCCAGCCTCCTTGGAGCACTGCAAAGGGAGTCTGCACCATCTCTACACAGGGATTGCTGGGAACCTTTCCGTGGCATTCAAACTGTGGCTTCTCATATCTTGCTGTGGGCTGCCTTTTTAATGATATTTTTCTTCTACAGTAAAATTGAAGGCATTGAACGTCAAGATACGTTTTGGGAGTAAAAGGGGATGGGATGGATGTTAAATGAGAAGAGACTCATCCCAACTTTTCCCTCCTAAAATCACAATATACTCTCACCACCTCTTCCTTTCTTCCCACTCTCAGTGATATCAAGAGAATTGGAGTGCGTCTACCAGGACACCAAAAGCGAATTGCCTACAGCCTCCTGGGATTGAAGGAACAAGTCAGCACCATTGGCATTCCAATCTGAGGTGGACAAATCTCACCACACATGGGTGGCTTTGTCGCCCAATTTAACTACTCGGTGGCCAATCCAAGAACCATTTGGCAAAAATACTTCCTGGTACATACTTGAAGTGCAGAATCCAAGTGACCTCTCTTACCAAGGGTGCTGCCTCACAAAGAAGAAGAGTCGGATGTCTGCCTTTCCTCCTTTGGGCTTCCTGAGCATTGCTCCATATTTATTGCTTGGCTTCTGTTCTCGCTTATCTGCTAGAAATGGCAAGTGCTACCCGATGGTGCTGGAAGTCTCCAGGACGCGAGGGGGCAGATGGTGCTGCACCCCCTGGCTGTGTGTTGCCAAGCAAAACTGCCCAAAGCCACATTTCATTCCTCCTGCCTCACTCCCAGCTTGGATCTCTCCTGGGGCTACTGAATGCCTAGAATGCTGCCACCCCCTCCTCCTCCCCGTCATCTCGCTTCCTCCGCTTGCAGCCGGCACAAAGTTAGCCGAACCAATGTAGAGCTGTTTGTTTCATTGCCAGTGCACCCAAATCGACTCTTGGAAACTTGCTAGTCCACTGGCCTCTGCTTATTTCCACATTCAGAAGGCCCTCTCCCCCCCCCCTCAAAAATGTCACCACGCTGGTTTTGTACGTGTGTCTTGGTCCTTTGCTCTTTAAAGGAGAATGAAGATGGGAGAACTCTATAAATACAGCTTGGATTGAAAGCCAAACCTGAATTGGTTAGGACTCTGCAAATTTTGGAGATTATAGAAACATCCATGGAACTATGGGACACCAGCCTCTTGGGTCTGCATTTCTCTGTTCAGGCACTGAAGGGCTTTTCCTTTGTTTTAATGTTTTTAAGAAACCCAACCTGGTTGTATGAAAAATGAGGCCTCACACAGACTCCACGCTGGCATTTGTGAGTTCCAGCTTTGAAGTGGTTTTGCTGTGGATGACTGAAAATGACGCTCCACAGAGTCATCACAATTGTTTCCTGCCCCCTATTTATTCATCTTTTCCAACTGCTGCCCCTTCTCCCCATTCCTGAAATGCACTCTTGACTTATTGATAATTGTCCCTCCTTCATATTACTGCTTTCCTTTTTTAATTCTAATTTATTTTTTTATATTTATTGTTTTTTAAAAAATGGAGACTTGTTGCTATTAAGGATAATCATGCACAACTTTTTTAAAAAATACTTTTTTATGTGCAGGAATATTCTCTAGCTTTAATAAAATGTTTTTATTCTTTGTTACTGTGTGACATTAACAGGGAACAAGGTGGAAATACTTTGTTTCTTTTAAGGACCCAGGTGATTGACACTGTTAGGCCTCACAACCAGCTCCTAGAAGTTTCTAGGTCCAAGTCTTGGCTTGGGTTTCTTCCTCTCCCAGTGGGAAGCAAGTAACCATAATACTAGAATTCAGACTGGTCACTGAGTGGCAAGAGACTCAGGTCAGGTGAGAGAAAGGACGTCGTCATACAATGCATAATTAGTTTAATAGAACTTGCTACCATACATGCTTTATTAAAGGGATGAGACAAGATCTAACAGCTCTTTTATATTTCCACACCCTTGTGGGTGGTAAGCCATGGAAACTGGCAAGCCTTAACCACACCGGTTAATTTAGACCTGAAAGTAGACTCCTCTGGACAACTGTATTTTAAAAACTTCCTCAGCATCACCCCTTTCAAAGTAAGCTCACCTGCTATCTGTACCTATTTACTTACTCACAGTTTCTGCTTTTTTTCTATGTAGTGCTTAGAGCAGCCTCCCAATATGTAGGCAGCTGCCTGCTACTGCGTTGGTCCATCTAGTCTAGTACTGCCAACACGGACTGGCAGCAACAACTCTCCAGAGTTTCAGGTACAGGTTTTTCCAGCTCTACCTGGAGATTGAGCCTGGGAACTTCCACATGTAAAGCAGGTGGTTCTGTCTCTGAGCTATGGCCCCTCTGACTGCTAGATCCTGAACAAAATGTATCATGGCGGGGGCGGGGAGAAGACAATGAGACGGCCAGCACTTGGAGATGTCCATGTTCAGAAATGCCATGTGGGAGGGCAACCCTTCCGGAAGAAGGAGGAGGAAGAGGGGAGAATGGGTCGTCTCTTTGAAGGTTCCTTCCAATAGACGAAGAGTATCTGCACACAGAAAACTAGCCAGCCTGGACCCTTCTCCCCGGACCGTTGCTACCTTTCCACCTGGAGGGTGCTTCTGCGCTCAAGCATTCTCTAATGCTGCCACATCCCTCCCCTCCCACATCCACTCTCTTCCCCATGTGGATCAATGACACTCTGTACAGTACCTGTGAGTCATGTTACAATAGTCATACTTCATGACATGACAGTACCTGTCTGCACAAGGTTGTGAAACAACTTTCATGTTTTAATTCCACGGTGAACACCAGCCCTGGAAGGGAAGAGGTGGCAGGCCTGACAAAGGGAGGAGGCGGTGGGGGCATGTCGGAGTGGCACCCTGCAAATCAGTCCCAAAGCCTCTCTGTGGAGGGGGGGCGGTGGCGGCAGCGTGAACCGTGTGGAGCCGCCTCTCCCTGGCGTTTGCTGCCAAGCGGGAGCAGTCCTCTGCTTGGCTCCGCCGAGCCTCTGCTGAGTCAGTCCTCCACTGGCTTGCTGGATTTTCAAGTTGGTGGCATTTTGGAGATTGCAAACTCTGGAGGCATATGGGGAATATGGAAGCTGCTGTTTACAAATCACCCCAAAGCCTCTGGGCTTGGTTGGAACGAGGAAGACAAAACTGGTGTCCTAGGGAAAGGTCGGCAGCCAAGGCTGGAGTGGGAGCTGCCTTAGATGAGGTGAGTCTATCCCCCTCCGGATCTCATCACCTCTGACTGGCGACAGGTTGTCAAGAGACTTACCCATCATTCATGTAACTGGAGCCGATGCCAGGGGGTTGAGCCTGGGTCCTTCTGCATGCAAAGTGGGGGCTCTGCCACTGAACCAGGCTCACTCCCCTGAGGGAGGCAACCCAAGTGGGCTGGGGATGAAAAACCAGCTGTGAGGGGGCAGACGAAGTGGAGGTTTGGCAGGCTAGCTGGAAAACATGGCCCACTGCCTGCCTGCCTGCCTGCCTGCCTACAGAGGAGGAGGAGAATGTATGTGTACGTCTTTCTCCTTTCCTTTGGGGTCTCTGTGAGGCAGAGTGAGGGGTCTCTACCTCCTAGAACAACTGCCCACAACTCCCAGGGCTCAGCATTCCCACGCAGTCCAGCACCATGGTTGCTGATGGCTCCAGGCAAACGTTTTTCTTACAGATTTGTAGGTCCCTCTTTGACCACAAGGGTTAATGCCTTAATTGAATTCCCCTCTTCCCACCCCCCACCCCTCTGCTCCCTTAATCTTCTCCCCACCCTCCGCAGCCCAGGGCCCCTTCCCCCTCTGGCCCCCTCTTCATTGTTCTCCGACTGTCTTGTGATCTACAACCTGCTTTGTCCCTCTTCCTCGAAGCAAGTAGCTCCTTTGCATTCCAATGCCTACTTCCAAGGCAGCATGTGCCATCAGCCAAGATCTGAGAGGCAGAACAACAGCTGTGGCAAAGGGAGGGAGATCATTATGGCGGAGCGATAATGCTGAAAATAGACCTGACTGGGTCAAACTGTATTCGTCATGACACACGTACTGGGGGCTTTTTATGCTGCCTGATATTTCAACGAGCAGTGCCTCCTAAACACAAAAAGCATATTTCCCACTACTAAGAACCCAAGGCTGCATACAGCAATAAAATAGCCATCAATATGCAAGAGATATAGATCAACACCAGCCAGGGGGAAACCACCATAAATGTAACAAGCTCAGAAGTCAACTAAATAGCAAGAATTGTACCCCCAAGCACCCCCACAGGGAAGCCCAGAAGCAACGCATGAAGGTGAGAGCTCTACCTGTCTCCCCGGCGTCTGAGGTACACTATCTCTGAATGTGTGTGTGTGTGTGGGGGGGGGTCCATTTAACTATTGTGGCTAATAGCTCTCGATGATAATCAAATCAAAAACATTCATTGCTCAATCTACAGGTCATTGCAACATTGATGATAATGAAAAGGATAGTTTATTCAACTTATTATTAGCCCTATAGCCAAAGCTCACGAGGCATCTTTGCTTGGTATAGGCCATGACAAGCTGCCTGTGGCTCTTCCGCGATGGTACATATTCCCATATCAACGCTGTCAGGAGGTGGCTCAAGAGAATCCGCTACCAGAGCCAAGACAAATATTTGGGTTGAAATGTACAAGGATGCAGAAGCGTCCCTCAGGGTCTGCACCCCATCTAAAAATAATAAGCTCCAGGCTTTGTTGGGTCTGTTTTGCTTCATCCCTGCTGGAATAAGCAGCGGATTTGGCAAGGGGATGTAGCTAGTCCCAAGGGGCAGCAACGGCAATTATTCTCTGGGGGAGTTTAGAAATTCTGGCTTGTCTTGACTTGGGGAAGAGATGCTCTCTGATCTCCTGAGCCAGTCCGAGCTAGAAAGGCTCAGCCACTGGCTGGTAGGGGGAGAAGGGAAGGGGGCTTGGGCATTGATAGTGCAGCGGCATCTAGGCTTCTGACAGCGACTGATACTCAGAGGAGGCAGGCTGCCCCTGCTGTTGTGGCTCATTGGTGTCTGTCTCCCCAGAATTTCTCTCTTTCAAGATTCCTTCTGAACCCGTCCAAGGTGGGTCCAGCCAGGGCAGCATCCTGTTTCCAAACACATGCTTCTGTTTGTCCCTTCGAGAATGACTCCTCGGATAATGCCCTTGATGAGTCTTGATCTCTTGCCCAGCAAGCCTCAAACGCTCCCTGGAATCCACTGGACTTCGCTTCCCAAGTAGAACATCCTGGAGACCTCTCCTTGTCACAGAGTTATTCCAAACCTGGGAATAGTCGCTCAAACCCATTGAATATATCCTGTTGGGGGAAAGAAGCAGAGCTGTCTCCTGCATAAGACTGGGCTGTGAATGTGGCCCACAGCTCTTTGCTCTCCTTAGGCTGCAATCCTATGGTCCTTGGGAGGGTGTCACAGGAGTCATAGGATAGATCCTGGAGTGGGAGGTTTGCCATCACTCCCCCCCCCCCCCCGGCCACATTGCAAGCACAGAAACCTCTGTAGCCATTGCCTCACTGGCATCAACATTCCAAGCTTGGAGAGGGGACAATGGGCCATGTGGTAGAGGCGCAACCGGGGGGGAGGTTTGCATTCACAGGAACCAAAGCCGCACCTTACCCCACCCTGGTTCCCTTGACATGCCTCCAAACCGGCAACAAAACTATGGAACCTGGCATAGTTAATTTGCCTCTCATTGGAACGGAGATGGGGATGGACAAGACAACTGAAGGGGGAAGGAAAAATATAAAATCCCCCCCTCTTCAGCCTTGCCAGCAGGGCAGAAGAAAGAGCATTTTTGTCTGCCTCGGACTCTCCCTCCCTCCCACGGTAGGATTGCTCTCCCCACTAGGCATGCCAATGAGGTTTAGGTGTACATGGAAACAACAGTGCCTCCACGGTGCACTGAAAAGGCATCATTTATAAGGTGCACATATTTTCAGTGGACACTCTTTGTTAGGGGTACTAAGAAAAATTGGTAAAATACCATGAAATCAGATGCATCCATTCCATTTTTTAAAAGTATGTCAAAAAACAAAGTGAATATGAAAGGTCTTTTGTGAGATCAACCTTTGAGAGCAGCTTAAAGGAATTTTTAGATATGGTAAGTGATATAAATATCAGTTAAAGGAAGATGTCCTCTCTGAGCTCTTCCAGTGCTTTGCATCTGTCACTCAGTACCAGGTTCCTGCAGTGCTCAAGACTAGTTTCCCCCCCCCCCCCATGCTTAGCACCCTCAGGGCTCAAACCTGCCTATCATGGGTGTTACTAACACTTCAAAACTAAAAGGAGGAGAGCACCCGCTCAGGGTAAAAAAAAAAGGGGGAGAGAAGCAGGTTCTCCGAACGTGAAGATACTTTATTGTTCACGCCCAACGCCTTTCGGCCTATGTTGTTTTTTTAAGGCCGCCTTCAGGGGGTTGGTAAGAAATGTCTGCAGAAAACTCTTAGCAGGATTAGAGTCTCCTATGACATTCACTGGCAACTCACACTTAACATGTATTCTGTGGCAGAACTGTGCCAGATGCAAGGGAAAGATACAGAAATGGTGTAATCCTGCGCCAGCCACAATCAATGATTAGTCAAGGGCCTCTGCCTTGACTTGCACTTCCATCCAGGAAGGGATGTTGTTGCTTTCGTCACACAAAACGTCCCCCCACCTCCCTGCTTGTCCCATTCACCACCCTCAAAATCCCTCGAGACAGCAGCACTAAATATTCAGGAGCTTCATGCACACACACAAAAACAACAACCCTAGGTGAGGTCCCTGGCATCTTCAGGTAGGGCAGGAAAAGGCTCTTGTATGAAATAGTGGAGGAGCCCTGCCAGCGACTAAGGCAGTCATCTGGCTCTTCAGGAGGCTGCTTCCGACATTCTGCCTGCTTCTTTGAGAAGCTGTCCGTACACCTTGCAGTTGTTGCGCTATATGGATGTGGGGTTTAAAAGCATGTTTTTCCTCTCTGCTTGTCTTTTAAAAATATATATATCTTGCAACTTTTACGGAGCACTGCTTTGTGTGGAAAAACACAACACGCACACTTTAAAAACAAAATGGTCGAGTATTTGCAAGGATACAAAATGCAAACAGCAAATCAAAAAGCATTCTGTAATAAGTGCAACGTGGGTAAGGAATGTGTCATTAGAAAGGTTTTAGGCAAATATAAACCCTTCACAGAGTGGTGCATGGTGGTGGCAAAGGCCTGATAAGGCTGGCCAGCTGTACGGAGAGCCACGAGAACCACCATGTGGCGTTGAGCTGTTCTGGAAATGTTGTGGCTCTCGCAGTGAAGTTTGAAGGCATGTGGTGAGCACCATTCAGTCTCCCTTGGGATCTTGAAAGGGACATGAACATGAAAGGCAAACTTAATATATACATCTCATGTTTTTTTTAATTGCCTGTCACAATTAGTTGATTTCCAATCCTTTGTTTGTTGAGTATGGGGGACACTGCAAAGCTTCCAGAACTCGCTTCATTTCCCTTCCCATCCTCACCAAAAGGGAAAAGGGAAGAGACTCGGTGACCCACATGGGTCACTTGGCACAAAAAGTGGCTTGGAGGAGCAGTGACCCTTTCAAACTGGAGCTTGAGAAAACTGAGTCAGCATGAGAATGTATTCAGCTTGGCTGCAAAAGAGGCCAAACAGCCCCCCGTCCCCTCAGCATGCGGCACAGCAGGCTCTGGGTACTTCGCTGCCGAGCTTCTAGCTGCCACAGATCGGTGAGAAGGGCCTCATGGTGGTTGGGGGTGGGAGCAATTATTGGCAAAAAACCAGGGTCGAGCAGACAGTATGGCTGTGCAGTTCCGTACCGGACTGGCAAGACAGCAAGCCACTAACAGGCCTGAAGCAATAAGGCAACTGGATTCATAATTACAATTTGCATCAGCTGACTCTGCCCATCGCCTTTTTTCTGGCAAATTCTGCTAATCGCTTGTAGAGACAGCACTGTGTCCCATCCTGACTAGGAGATTTTTAATTTTTTTAAAGCATTAAAACTAGCACTTCATGCTAGATGGACGTCACATGTTCAAGGCCCAGCGTCTCTAGGTAGAAGAGTCTCTGGCAGCTGATGTCTCTCTGCAGGGAGGCTTTTGTACTGGAGGTCGGTGGCCAATCTGACTGGGGCAGCAGATGGAGGACAGGCCAGCAGAGGCGGAACCAAGGGGTCCAGGAAGTAAATCAGTCTCTAAATCCGCAACAACCAGCCACCCATACCACAGAAAGGAAGAACTGAGGCGCATGAACTTTAAGCTTATTGTACAGTTTCCTTGCCACAGTCCTGGAGGCAGTAAGCCTATGTACACCAGTTGCTGGGGAACATGGGTGGGAGGGTGTCCCGTTTTTGAGTTCCTGGTCAAGAGCTGGTTGGCCACTGTGGGAACAGAAATGCCATATTAGATGGACCTTGGTTTGATCCAGCCTCAGGGCTCCTCTTTGATGTCTTTGCTCTGCCAGCCGTCGGACTAGATGGATCATTGCTCAGACGACTCAACAGAAGGCAGCTTTGTCTGTTGAATCCCTTGCCATCCTAACATGCGCCTTCAGGGAGCCCATGACTAGGTGGCCCCCGTCTGCAGTACTAGAAGTGTTTGAGGGAGGCTAAACAGACTCCTTGTTGATGTAGGTAACAGAGCAGCTCTTCTTATCTGTATCTTTCCAGCAAATCTTGGAGTCCAGCCAGGGGATTTAAAATAAGAACCAGTTTAAGCTAGCAGCCATCTACCCATCATGTGGCAATGAATTCCTCAAGCAAATGATGAGTTGCACAAAGATATACTCAAAAGCTACAAGTGCTTAAGCCTCTATCCAACAGGGGATGCTGCTTTGAAGCTGCCCTTTCCCTGTACCCTCTTCACTAGATCCAAATGACTGAATTTGTGTTTTTTCAAGGTGGGGCAAGACATAACTGCACTCAGTATTGTACAGTGTGGTTTCCATCTGGTATGGCCAACTGGATGCCAGGATTTTTTCTGAAAACACAAGATGCAGCCACCTTGCCAAAGCTAAGCAGGTCAGGATGAGGGACCATCTGGGAAGCCCATCTATGCTACCTGCCTCCCAGCTGAGATCCTCTTCAGAGGCCCTTCTCTAGGCATCCACAGTTTCGGAGGTTAGCCAGTGGTCAGAGGGCTTTCTTTGTGGCAGTTTCCAAACAATGGATCTCCCTCCCTAGATATGTCTGCTTCCCTGCCTGGCACCCGTCTTTGTAGCTAGTGCAACAGTAAATGGGAGCATCCATGTCTTTAGTAAGAGTTTGAACTCCTGTAGCAATCACGGGTTGACTTTGCCTGTTGTCCTTCAAGCACCAGGCAAAGTCAACCTGTGATTGCTACAGGAGTTCAAACTCTTACTAAAGACATGGATGCTCCCATTTACTGTTGCACTAGCTACAAAGACGGGTGCCAGGCAGACCAGCTGCGGCTCCTCTTTTCTCTGGTCAGCAAATGACACACTGGGAGACACACGTTTTATAGATCGCCCCGGGGCCCAGGGGACTTCCTGGATTCCATTCTCATTTTCCCAGCCCTCACTGTTGACCTCGCTGGAGTCGGATGTTCAGTTCATTTCCCATTTTGGCTGAGTCATGTTTACTGTTGGGTAAAATGGATCTAATCCAACCACACCATCTCCTTTGGAAACTCTGATGACGTGATTGCCAAGTGCTTCCAGCAATTGGGCTTGAAAACTTCACACAGCTATATGTGTTTCCATCTTTCATAATTAATTGTATTGGTAAGGTCAGAACTAGCTGTGAAGAAATATTTATTTATTTATTTATTTGATTAATTGATTGATTGATTGATTGATTGATGCATCCACCCAAAAAATTGTGTTCAAGGAGTCTTGTATGGCTAGTATTCCACAGGGCAGATGCAAGGAGAGGAGATGCAAACCATAAGACGCCCTCTCAGGCATCATCCAACCTGATATAATGTTATCAACATTATGCCTATTCTGGCTGGCAGCTGCTCGCTACAATCTCACACAGAGAAAGGCCTTCCCACCTTGGTACCTGACTCAGGGCTACAAAGCGGAATACCTTACCAGTCTTCAAGAATTTAAGAGAACTATAATGACTGATCCCTTCCTGCAGGCATACCCAGTCGAATTTTAAGACTTTGTTGATTTTAATGATGTATTAAATTTAAATGCTTTTAATTAGTTTATGTATTTTATATTTTTGCATTGATGTTGTTCCCCGCCTTGATCCAAAGGGAGAGGCGGGTAAGAAATAATAATAATAATAATAATAATAATAATAATAATTATTATTATTATTATTATTACCTTCACTGAAAGCCTGACACAGTTGTGAAAAGACTGCTGCTGTTACCAGAGCATTTGAAAAAAGCAAGCAATTCATTTAGAAAGGCACTTCCATCTCAGTTTGAAGACTGAAACAGATAAAAGAGACATCCCCTCTTTCTTGGAGAGCCAGGGATATCCAGGGCTGAATTTCAGTTAGGACCCAAAACAGGCAAATACTCAGTTCTAGGACCTGTGTGATTGCCATGAAGCTGAAGCTGCCTTGAACATACAGGGAGAGGCCATAGCTCAGTGGCAGTAACAAGTGATTTGCATGCAGAAAGCTTCAGGTGCATTCTCTGACGGAAGGGATGTGGAATGTATGCTGCAAGGGCCGATGGGCGTTGCAGTCCACCCATACTTGGGAGGGCCACACAGTCCCCTCTCTCTTCTTAGGACCTGGCAGCCCCAGTGTGCATCAGGCTGCTTCACTCAAGCCTCAGCATAGCTAACACAGACACGCTCTTCTTCCCGTGTCTTGACTTGGGTAGCTCCTATGACAGGAAATGTTATCGCTAGAGGACAATCGCTTCATAACAGTGTGGCCTGGATAACCAACTGGAATTGTTTTCATTAATCAGTTGGCAGCAAAATGTTTAGCTGGAACTCAAGAGGAAATAATGTCCACACACACTGTATGGTGAACTTAGGTTAGCTATCACAGCATTTTCCTTTTTAAAAAACAACAACACTATTTTCAAGCTGAAGTATGTTGCTCTAGTTTCTCCTCAGAACCTCTGCAGGAACTGAAGCATGAAGTTAAACTTCCTTTTCATAAAGGAGGCAGAGAAAGGAAACAGAGCCACCATCCCCTTCGGAAGGGGCAGTCTGGATTAAGCACGAACCAGCACAAGTGACCATGGCAAGGAAACTGTTTGATTTGGGGCATTTCCCAATGAAGAAGGAAGGTGGGGGAAGCTCATGGCAAGGCCACCATGGTGCCGAGGAGAAAGCCATCATCCTGGGAAGCGCAATGGGGGGCGGAACAATCGCTTGCGGAGCTGCCGAGTCAAGGTTGAGCAGCTGTAAACAGGCAAGGCGAGCTGGAATGTGGCGAGCTCAAGTCTTCACTCAGGGCCTGGGACAATGGGCTCTCTGCTCGCTGCTCTGCAACTTCCTTTTGCACATTCACCTCCCGGACTTGGCACCTGTCCATGTGCCTGTGACTCATCTGCACGGCTCACACTCCCTGGAGGCTGGCGCCTTGGTGGTGCAATTTGTCCCTTTTTATTTAAATGGCTTTTCATTCTTTGGGGGGATAGATGGAGCCCCAGGGATAGGGGCCAGCTTATTCACCCACTGAACAGGCACGGTGTGGGTAGAGACAGGGCACATTCCATAAGCAAATCAGCAATAAAGCAGACCTCAATGAGATCAGACATACCCCTACAAGGTAATGTTACAATGTGAACATGTGTAGGAAACACAGACTTTTTTTTCTGGGGTGGAAAAAGGAGCCATTCTTATCCTCCTCTAGGTTCACATTAGCAATTCTAAGTCATTGTGATTCCATTAAGGGGAGAAAACTGCCATCAGTGTACAAAAAGAGTCAGAGTTTAGAAGCCAGAAAGTTTCCAGCCGAGACACTAAGGCTGCATTCATGAAAGGCCCATAGTCTGCTCAAGGCTGAGCTAAGAACACTTCTCTCATAAGTTGTCCTTTGATCATGACATTTATACCACCTGGGCAAGGCTTCTCTCTCTAGAATATCTGCCAAGCTTAATATAGGACATGACTCAGGCACCACTTCACTTCAAGTCCTGTTTTGGAGATCTTTGGATGTGATAGTGGCGGATATAAATAATACATTGTCCAAGGCAGGAGTCAGTAATCCGAGTTGAGAGTGCTTTTGAGCATGTGCAAACTGCAAAGTGCCTTTCACCAATAAGTGTCCATAGTAACCAGACCAGACACCACACCTAGGCCAGTATTGTCTATGTCGGTTGGCACAGCGATGCAGGATCCCTGGCAAAGAGAAGTCATGACCAGCCCCGGTACTTGAGATCATTTAAACTGAGGAGACAGGGGCTGCACCCAGGATCTTCAGCACGCAAAGCATACAAACCCTCTCTATAAGGTTCCCCATCCTATAGTTTGCAGAAAGCAGGGAAGCATGAGTTGTGGAAGTATTTTGCTCTCCTCAGAGCAGGGATTCACTTTACATAGTTCCCACCACCACCACCACCAAGTAAAACACAGCTGCTCCACAGTGGCCTGTGAAGACCAGTCCTGAATGCAAGCACCGTGTGGCAACCTGGCTAGGAACGGGGCCCAAACCTGCAGGCCCCGCAGGCTTTCTCCGAGCGAGCGCAGAACGTGGCCCTTTGTCTGCTGCCCCCAGGACAAAGTGCCCCATTGCTTCCCCACCAGTGCTCCTGCCCCCTTGACCTTTGCCTGACTCAGCCCTGCTCTGCTAGCCACAGGGCTTACAGGACTGGCAGCTGAGGACTGGCCCTCAGGAATGTGCCGCAGGCAGAATGCCATTTACAAGAGAGATTTACGAGGGGGCCTCTTCCTGCCGGGGATTCACAGAGGGACAAGGAGGAGGAGGACGCAGCAGCCTTGGAGGGAAACAGAGGAGACAAGGGCATGCAAAAAGTACCTTCCCCCTCCCACCCATCGCCACACCGAAGCCCCCCCCCCCCCGTTCCCTTCTGACAACAGGACGTGCGGCTGCCATCTGCCTCAACCAGCTTCCGTTGGTTGCTTCCCCTGGGCTGCTACCCGTCCCTTCCAGAGGGCGTCTAAGCTGAAGCCTGCACCCCATGAGCAAATATCCTACACCTGGCCATCCTTTCCTTAAAGGCCTCTACATAAGGAGATGCCAGAGTCTCCCAGGCGGGATGCTCTTTGAATGGCTCCCTAAAGGCCTGGCCTAAAAGCCATCCTCCTGCACCCAGCATGTTACGCTTTGAATGGGGTCACTGAAGACCTCATTCTCATCTGGTACACCAGTGGTCGGGAACTGGGGTCACTGAGCCCGATGTGTCTCCCTAAAGAGACGCATGCCCTAAAGAGACGCATGCCCTAAAGAGACACATGCCCTAAAGAGACACATGCCCTAAAGAGACGCATGCCCAACCCTAGAGGCACGGAAGAGAGGTAGAAAAGAAACGGAAGTTGTGGCCCCAGGGGGCAAGAGCCCTGGACGGATGGGGCCTGGCCTGCCATCTTTTGCCCTACTTGCTCACCGTGGTGTCCGTTGGCTCCCGAACCCGGACCCAAAACATGAACTGAAACATTTCTGCTAGGGGCATGTGACGCAGCTTTTCCAAAGAGTTGGAAGCATTTGTGTGTGTGTGTGGGGGGGGGGGGGGGTTAGACGGGGAGGCAACCAGGTTTTGTCTGAATACAGTTGGAGTCAGAGCAGCTTCCCAGGCTGTCTCATTAGTTACAGCAGCGTGTTTCCTGTTGTTCAAAGCCCCACATGTAAAATGAAAGGTGGGCAAGAGGCCAGTGCAGAAGCTCTCCCCCCCCCCCCCCCCAAACTGCCACCACGCTGGGATGGCTCTTCCAGATGCCCCTGCCTGGTTCCAGACAAGGCTTTCATTGCGCCGTCACCCTGCCTCATTCACGGATGTTTAAGGGGGCGGGGGGGGGGCAGACGACAACGCCTTCTGCTTGTGTGAAGGCGCAAAAGGCAGAGAGGCGTTGCACAACAGCTTCTGATTGCTTATGCTAGGAGCCCTCTGCCTCGGAGCGCCCTGTCTGTATCCAGGCCCTTCATGTCCTAGGCTTGAGTGCAGGGTTGATTTCAGGTGCCAGCCAGCGGACATCGCAGGCTGTTGAGAAAACTGCAAAAGTCTGTCACTTTGTCCAGCAAGTGGGAAAGAGGCATCAGGCCCGCATCAATCCCCCTTGCTCCCCAAGACTTCCAAGCTGTGTCTCTAGTGAGATGATAGGACAGACCAACTTCCCTCAGAACAGAACTACTAGGGGAAATTCCCTAAATGCAGACAAGGAGGAAGGAGAAGGGGAGTAAAGAAGTACACAGGCGGCTTGAGAGTGTACCAAATAGGCCTCCCCCCACCACACCACACCTCTGTGCTTTTGCTGGATCTGATGCTCTCTCTGGCCATCATGTGCTAGAAACAGTCTCCCATGGCCCTTGTGCCCATCTGCCCTGAATGACTAGGGCAGTGAAGTATGTGCAGACCATTCAGGGCAGGTAATAGGGTAGCTCTGAACACCAATCTGGCCATTAGCTCTGCCCAACAGGAGGGAGTGTTGAGGCTTCTGTTTAGGCCCTGACTGCCTCTGGTTCTGACGATCCCCTGCTCCCCCTTGAAGGCTGCCCACAGCTCTGCTCTGACACTGACCAGCAAGACCCCAAAGCAAGCCCTCTGCTCCACAAATGGGACTCAAGCCCCATTTCCACTCACCAGACCATCAAGATTCCGACTTCAAGCCCTCTGAGGAGCAAGCACAGGATGCTGTGGCCAAAATACATTGGACTACTTAATTCCATAGCGTCAACCCCAATCGAAACACATTCCTTAAGTTGCTTACTCATCTACTGCAATATCAATATCCCTTTTTCGCTTAGCATCGAGTACATGTGTAACTATTTCCCCCTTTCAAATGCTAGAAGGTCTTGGTTTGTTTTCCAGCACCAGGGGGGCGGGAGGGCTGACTATGAAGGCTTATGTAGTTGATAGTGCCATCTGATCTCAAAACAAGTTTTTGCATATCTGGACCTTGGAAGCAGAAGTTGCATTTTAGTATCACTTGCAGACCATTCTGGGCTGAACAACTACGGCACCCATTCATAAGCCATTTCCCTCAAGTGCTGGTGGAAATGTCAGGATTTCATGTCTAAAAAGAGATGCAAAAGTTCAAACCGTCGCCAATGCCCTAACCTCTAAAAACCCAGAAGTTTTTTTCTTTGAGCTGTGGCAAGGCACTCTGCACATGCTCAGAAGCAAAACATTCCCCAGTTTCACTATCTGGCTCTCCTGCCTGCTGCCCTGCATTCATTATTTGGGGGAACACAGACAGGTTGCAAGGAAAAGAGAGCCATTTACAAATGTTCCCCATCTGGTTGCCAAGTGGAGCTGTTCAGGTGCGGAAGGAATCAGGCCAGTGGCTGTTTACAAGCTTGCTTTATTATCGCTTCACTTTTCCAGGATAGGCCCAGGAATTCTAATCTGGTTCCAGGTCTAAACCTTCCTGAACTCTGGCTCAGGTTAAGCCCTGTTTGTAGATCTAAGCCTATGCCTTACTCTCTGATAACATGCAAACCACCACAGCAGGAGCATGGTTGAGATGGGCAGCCACAGAGAACAGATTCAGATCAATTAAGGTTCCACTTACTCAGGCCCCCTCCACAAGGATGCGCTTTTGCGCCCGGTTCCGGGATTATGCGCATTATCGCGGAGGCGCATTTACGCCTAATCCCTCTGCACGGGAGGCGGCGAGAGGCGGCGAAGCGCATTAATTCATGTCCAAAAAGCACTTTAGAAGACGTTAATGCGCATAATCGCTTGTTCACACGGCGAAAATGCGCTTTAACGGCCGGAGAAAAATAAAAGTCGCTATTTAACGCGCATTCGAAAATGCGCATTATCGGGGAGATAACGCACCTGTACGCCCGTTTTGCGCTCCGCTGGTGTGGAGGTAAAATTTATAATGAGCCTTTAAGGCTCATTAAACGTCTCGTGTGGAGGAGGCCTTCCAAAACATCCCAGGAGTCCCGCCCTCCTCCCCTTTAATAGTATGTTAAACATGTGAGTCATTTCCCCATGCCTCCTTGCTCTCTATCCTGGATGGGGGTACTGGTGCCAAAACGGTCTTCTTTGGGTTTCTTGTAAGTGGTCACCAGCCATACCATTTACTCCCTGATTCTCCCCTCACAACACGCCATTTCTAACAAAGAGCCGCACACGTTGGAGCTTGGGCCCATGAAGAAGGCAGCGAGGCGCCAGGCATGGCAAGGGCCCGTGGGTGAATGAAGGGTGTCTCCCGAGAATGCCAATCGCAGCAGGGCAAGTGAAGCAGGGTATGTGTGTGTGTGTGTGCGTGCGTGAAAGACCTCCTGACAGATGCTCAGCGACACCGATGCCTGCCTGCCAAACTTCAAAAGCCTAAAACCCAAACAACCCACCCCCACGCACACACATAGACACACACACAACTACTTGCCCACAAGGACTTTGCAGACAAGAAAACGATGCAGCCAGTTTTTACAAAATTAATTCAGCTGCTCCACATTGTTTTATTTAAATGTGATTGGGAGGATGAATTAACTACAAATTTATTCCACCCTCTTGGCAAATGCTAATTTGCTGACATCCTGTTTGGCTTGCTGGAAAATAAACTGAAAATAACAGAGCTTGCAAGCCTTAGGAGCTATGTGAGTTATCAAGCAACTCAGATTTAGCAAAGTTATCTTTATTCATCTGCAAGTGAGCTGAAAGGCTTAGAGAGGAGCGGAAATCTCTTCTTTAATGTGTTTCAATGCAATCTAGAAAGCTCACACAACAGCAAGCCTGGTGGGATGTGTATTGCATCAGGCTGGTAATCCTGAGCATCTGATGTCCAGGGCTGCAGCTCCGTGGTGGAGCTCCTACTCTGCCTGCGAAAGGCCCCGAGTCCATTACTGGCCTCTCCAGGGAGGATCACGAAAGGCTCATCCTGCCTGAAACCCTGGAGAGCGATTGCTGCTAGGCAGTGTAGACCAGCCTTCCCCAACCTGTTTCCCCCAGATAGTTTGGATTACAACTCCCAGCATTCCTGGCCTTTGGGTGTGCTGGCTTGGGCAGATGGGGGATGAAGTCCATCTGGAAGGCACCAAGCTGGGACAAAGTCCAGCGGTCGTACTCAGTATAATAAGGCTGTTTCCAGAGTTCTTCCCATAGTGGCGTTGAAATCAAGAGGGCTGCAACTCTTGGGAGTCCTCGCCATCAGTAGCCCTCACAGTATTTTCCAGCTGTCCAGAAGAACACACCCTCACCCCTGACCACATAGGGCATGGGATTCCTCTCCTTGGGATCCCTTTTTCTTTGCGCAGTTCAGAGGCAATGCTGAGGAGCGGCCTCCCTTTGCAAGGCCCACCAAGCCCCAGGGCCATCGCTACTTAGAAGGCTCCTGGATAGAAAGGCTCAGAAAGAGTCTCTGCCCCTGACCATGGGGAGCGTTTGCCAGCTCACTCAGCGTAAGGCAGCTTCTTACAGGAGGAGCCCATCTAGCTCAGGGTCAGAACCCGTGCTGAAGTTTCCAAGTCCAAATGCTGATATCTCCACTTAAAAGGGCTAAGCGCTAATTACACACTAAAGGGTTGCAGCTGATCCTCAGCAGCACGCAGCTGATCCTCAGCAAGTTGCTTTACCTTGAAGCAAGCATGTGGGGCCTCAATCTCGATTGGGACCACCCACATTTTCCCTCTACCCCCCCCACCTGTGGGGGCTTAAAAAAAGAGGTTCAGACCTATATTGGCCCAAGCACCTGCACTGTATAGACTTGATTCTGCACACATTCTGCGGGTTTTGCATTTAGTTCAGCCCCTCTACTCAGCAGGTTGCCCTATGCTGCCTCACAAGGCACATGGGAAAACAAAATTAGGGTCTATTGTAACCTGCCCTGGGATAGGGCAGGGAAGCCACTGACAGACCCTGCCTTGTCTGGCATATGGCACATAGCTCTTACTTGGGGGCCCATTAAGAATGTGCCAGCTCTGCGAAATGAAAGGGAAAGGCCATGCTGCAGCTCCACCTGTGACCAGGGGGTGAGTCATCCCCTTGGCCCTACCCAGTCGGAATGTGTTTGCCCTGAGATGGGTGCGGGCCTTTGGATTACATTCCTAAGGCTCCTCTCCCCGACCGCCGCCGCCGCCACCACCACCACCACCACCACCACCACCTCCACTACCAATCCCAGAGAGTTCTTTGATAAGAGAGGGAGGACGGAAGGAAGTCATGGTGGCACGGTTGGCTCTTCAAACACATTATGCTCTTCCGCCAAGCAAGCAATGCCCCCTCCCCTTTCTCCTACATGGCACACCTTTCAGTTGGCAAGAGCCCCAAGGGCGTCCAGGTCTGATAAGAGGCATAATAATAACTTTTTAAAAAGGTGCCATGAGATTAGACAAGGAGAGGTCCTCAGTGACGCGTGTCGGAAAGATTAAAGCAACAAGACAAGCAACCATGAAGACCAAGCCTCCCCCCACGCCCCCAGCCCCATGCGGGAGGAAGACGACTGCCAAAGGGTGCCCCCTCTATTACCGGAAGACACCCAGCCCTGCTCTTCACGGTCACTGGCCTTATGCAGTCGCACTGAGGGAAGCAGGTGTTCTCCACTTTGAGTTGCTTCACCCTTCACAAGTCCAACAAGGGGGAGGGGGGAAGAGAAGAGAGGATGGTTGACTTTTGGCACTTATGGATGTTAATCTATCTGGAGTAGGGCTGCAAAAGCTCAAGCCCTCCGGGGTCCCAATCCAGTGGGCCACACCCCCTTTCCCCCAACCACTGACCGGCTGGTGGATTCCTGGCTTGTCCCCATTCCAAAAGTTTGAAATGCTTCTCTTAAGGCAGGAAGACCTTTTGGCTGAAACAGGCTGGTATTTTGCCCCCGCCCCTTTTGCCTTTGGCCCTGCCCACCACTGGAACATGCCCCGCCCCTCTAAGAGCTTCTCTGAAATGGGATCCGGCCTCCTGGATGGAAGGGGCTCAACACCCCTAACCTAGAGATCCGTGTGTCTTTTAAATAGTAAAAGGGCCGTACCTTTTGGTGCCCCCCCCCCCCCCCCCCGTTCTTGGAGTTGAGGGAGAGAGAGTTCAAGACTGGCAACTTGTATTATAGCCAGTCAGGACTCTGAGAACTAGTGTCAAATTCTTCTAGTGACCATTTTCACACATTACAGGACAGGGCAGAGCATCTAAACCCTACAGGGAGCTTCCTTCCATTTGTTCAATTCTAATATTTATACGCAAATGTGTATTTTGTAACATTCCAATTTTTGTTTCTTCCTGTTTAAACAAAATTCACCCAGAGTCATGGGATGGAGATAGATAGATAGATATAGATATAGATATGTTAGGCAGATAAATAAACAAAATAGGATTATAGCAAAGCCACAATGAAGCTCCAGCCTACACGTCCAGGCAAGTGTTCAGGGGTTCTTCTGCTTACTTCAACTTGCCAAAACAGCTTAACCTGCATTTACGTTCTCCAACAGTGACATTCCTGTGCTGTGACTTTAGAGAAAGATGTCTACGTGATCCCTCTCCTTTATTAAAAAGGCACAGAAGCCGTTCTGCACTTTGGCCGAAGGGCCTGGCTGAATCACTTGCAGCCGCCCCACGTCAACAAGCAACAGCCCTGTTGTGGTCGTGTTCAAAACATGAACACCAGAATAGGAGCTCTGCTCTGCCCCCTCCTTTGCCAAATAGAGAATTCCACCAGCTGCTTCAGGTGCACATCCAAGCCAAATAGCACCATGACGGTACCTGGCCCTGGTCCCAGCCTCTAGTCAAGGAAACCTAAAGGAGATGACACAGACTTCTGGTGCAGGCCTCAAAGAAGGCTGTTAAGTCACAGGCACGTTCCTGCAACTCCTGTTCACATCCGATATATCAAATCAAACCCAGTGAAACCTCATACTGAGGGAGTTTCCTAGACCTCACTGTTACGGCCATGCTATATACATTTAAAACACAGGTTCCAGCCATGGAAGGGTAGAAAAGCAGCAACCGTGGAACGAGAAAGCCAGGGGAAGGAGAAACCTAACCAAACATGAGTTGGACCATGCACGGATGCCCGTACCCTTGGTGTCTCCTTCACTTCACTGATGATGGCGCTGGATCACGCAGGATGGCACCCTTGCTTTCACACAGTTGGTGTGGGCACAGACATCTTGAGTTCCAACCCTCTGCTCCACAGCTCTCCCTGGGGCTTGTCCACTCAAGTGGGTTCCCTCTGGGATACTCTGCTGTTTTCTCCTCCTTTTTCTCCTCCTAGGATTCAGAGTCTGACCTCAGCCTTTTCTAGTCACTTTCTCTCTGGCTTTCCACGCTCAGGTCAGTCTCTCCCTCTGGGCTTTTCTACTCAACTGAGTTTCCTCTGGGATTCTCTGCCCTGTTCACCTCTCTTTTTTCTTTTCTTTTCTTTTTTTCTTTCTTTTCTTTTTTTTTGCACCTCTGGCATTTGGGGCCTGCCTCCCTCTTTTCTCTCTCTCTCTCATTTTGTGCTCCAGTCTCTCTGAGGGGCTGCAGGTGCTATGGAAAAAACAGACAAATTCCATGTAAGCCATAATTAGCAAAGGAATCGAAAATAGAACTGCCAATATTATAATGCCCTTAGACACATCTATTTTGCAAATGCATTTGGAGTATTGTGACCAGTTCCGGTCATTGCACCTAAAAACCGATATTGTATAAAGATGCAAGAAAGGGCAACTGAAATAATCAAGGGGCTGGAGCAATTCCCTTATGAGGAATGGTTGCAGTTTTGGGGTTCTTCAGCTTAGAAAAAAAGCAAGTAAGGGAAGGACATGATAGAAGTGCATAAAATTATGCATGGTGTGGAAAAAGTGGCTTGAGAGACATTGCCCCCTCCCCTCTGATAATACTAGAACCCAACGGGGTCATGATCCCATGAAGCTGATTGGTGAGAGCTTCAGGACAAATAAAAGGAAGGACTCCTTCACACAGCACATAGTTAGAATAAGTCATCCACTACCACCAGGTGGAGGAATGGCCACCAGTTTGGACAGTTTTAAAAGGGGACTGGACAAATTCCTGGAGGAGAAGGCTATCCAGGGCTACTAGTCCTGATGGCTACATTCTACCTCCAGTCTCAGAGGCAGTCGTCCTCTGTACACCACATGCTGGAGAATAGGAGCCGGAGGGAGCTGTTGCACTCATGTTGTAATTGTGGGTTTCTCACAGGCAGCTGGTTGGCCACTGGGAGACAAGGATGCCGGACAAGATGGAGTCTTCTAAAGTTATCTCTTTCTTTGGGTTTTCTCACTCATAGGGTTTCTCTCTTTGGCACTTCCTCACTTGGGTTGGTTGGTCTCTCTCTCTCTCTTTCTCTCTCTCTCTCTCTCTGGGCTTTTCCGCTCAACCGGTTATCTCGGGGCTGCTCCACCTTTCCCCCTCTTTTTTGGACTCCTGGGGTTTGCTTACTCGTTCCTTTCTGCCTGGCCTTCTGCACTCAGGTAGGTCTCTCCCTCTGGGCTTTTCCACTGAGTCAGGCTCTCTCAGGGGCGCTCTTATTTTGTGAACTCTTTGCTTGACTCTTTCCTCCCTCTCTTCACTCACATTCTCTCTGCGGCCTTCTGTGCTCAGGTGTGTATCCCTGGCCTTTTCCATTCAGGTGGGTTCTCTCTGCAGCACTCTGCAAGGTGATCGCTTTTTCTATCCTCCTGGAATTTACGGTCTGACTTCCCCCTTTTGTTGTCTCTGGCTCCTGAACTTGGATGGGTCTTTCTGAGATTGTCCAGTTTTTCTGAGAGTAATCTGAGCAAGCGACTCACTTTTATTGCTCTTTGGACGTCTGGACTGTGGCCTAACCCTCCCCAGTGGACACCCCTCCTCACTTTTTTCTAGTTCTCCGTGGTGAGCTCCCTCAGTGCCCTGATCTCGTTCTGGACCATCTTCTCCAGGCAGCTCCATTTCTCCAACTCCATCCTCTCTGCCCGCCTCAGGTTTTTTTGTGTCGGGCTTCAGTCTCTCCTGCTCCTTGTTCAAGCTCCATCCATTTCTTCCTTGTTGGTGCCAATTCTTGGCATCAGCACTGCAACTTTGCCTGTGCAATCAAGCCCCTTATCTGTAGCTTGCCTGATTATTACCTTGTGGCTGCCTTGAAATGGCAGCCTGTGGTTGCATGGTGACTCCCATGTGCAGCGAGGGGTGAGGCTTACATTAGAGATAGAGTTGTTTGCCCTGAAATTTGTGGGAGGGAGCACTAAACCCTCAATATTTGGACCGTTCTCATAGATGCCATTTGGATGTACATTTGGTCAGGGCCAGCTCAAATGTAGAAGAAAGCTAGGCAACTGCCTGCGGACTCAAACTCCCAGGGGCACCTATGTAACTAATTAGGAGAAAGAAAGAGAAGCTGTCTTCTTTTCTGGATTTATCTGCTTTTTCCATGCATTCTTGTAAGAGAAATAGGGTTTCCAAGTTGTATTAGTGATGTGCCCAGGAATCTGGGGGATTGTGTTTAGCCAAGATTAACTAACACATAGCATAAGAGCTGATGGTCAAGTTACTTGAATCAAAAGGAAAACAGAAAAGTTGCATCCTGGGCAACTGAGCTCTTGATAATTTAATGTACAATTGTTTGTTGTGCTGCTCAAGGTGCTCAACCTATAATTAGACACAAGACGAGAATGGGAGAGCATTTTAATTTGCTGAGGGCAGCAAAAGCTTTGTACCATCCCTTCATTTAGTAGGACATGTGAATTAGTGGTAACTTGAAGAAGCCTGAAGGAGATGAAGGAGGCCAAGAATTAGTATTTGATCCTTCCTGCAAACTACTGTATCTTTTTTCTCTGCCTTAATTCTTCTTCCAGCCTTTACAAAAAACACTCCAGAAACACAGCAGCTGTGAAGCACCTCTCCAAACACCACATTATTCACCTCTTCAACTGAAACACTCCTCCCAAGCTACCAGACAGCCTTAATCTACATTGCGATCCTGCGGTCAGCAGCAGCTATAAAAATCCATGCTGTAAATCTGTCGCAATCGGACGGTGCTATCTCTACGGTTTGTGCAGGAGGTTTTAAAATAATCCCTTAGTGAGACATCAGGTTCCTGTAGGTGATGACACAGGGTTTATATAACCGGGTTTTCAGGCTGCCCTTTATTCAGCTATAGTCATGGGCCTCCCATCTCTCTCTTGCTCACTCACTTTTGTGTTTTCTTCTCCAAACAGTAATTTTCAGTCTTTCCTGATTTATGTTCCTGCCTTGACAGTGGTTAGCCGTTCCCTCTTTTTCTTCAATGTAGCCTTTATGTAGTTATAAGCCATGATGGCGAAGTGGAATATGTCTCTCTTCAGAGGCAGAGGCAGAGTCTCTCTCTCTCTCTCTCTCTCTCTCTCTCTCTTTCCAGTTCAAGTGTTCCTCTGCTTGCGGAACTGGAGCCAGAACCACACCTCCTGCACATAAAACAGAGGAATCCTCAGTTTCGAGGTGCCTCTGAGGTTTGCAGATAACCAGGAGTTTTTAGAAAAACACACACACACCAGGGGTAAAAACCCCTAAGTACCTTAACTGCATGGAATGTTGAGTGAGTGAGAACAACTGGGTGGAAGGGAAAGTGAAACAGAGTGGCTGGAAAAGGAGAAGAAACAGATATAGATATTTTGAAAAAGGGTAGAAAGAACCGGTTCGTTGTCTGGATAGATCCGTTTTCCAGTTCACAGTGGGAAACCTTTTTTTAAAATATCCCTAGGGATAGAAGAGAGAGCTGCCCATAGAAATCAATGCAGAACTGTAATGTAGCTTGGACCCCCTCTAGATGGATTCTGTTTGACGCCTGGTTAGCCGATTATGCGCATAATCGCTGAAGCGCTTTATCATAAATGCTTGTATGCAGGAGGTGGCCTTACCGGTTGTTTGAAATGTGCTTTACAAGTAGTTCATGCAGAGAATCGCTTGTTCACATAGTCAAAATGCGCTTTAACGGCCGGAGCAAAATAAAACTTGCTATTTAACGTGCATTCGATAATGCGCATAATCGGAGAGAAAAAGTGCCTCAACTCCCGATTTACGCTCCACTCTTGTAGAGGTAAAATTTTTAATGAGACTTCAAAGAGCTTTAAACGTCTGGTGTAGAGGCAGCCTTGGATTAGACTCCCCTCCCAGCCCCAAAAACCTCCCAAACACAGCCAATGAGAACTGAGCATGCTCAGTGCTGACTGACCATTAGAGGCGGGGGAAGGAAAATGGGGCTGCGGGGACTGAATGGAGTGGGTGGAACCCTGAACAGAAGCACTCCACGCTGTCACATTTTGTTGCAGAGTCCCACTTTTGCCACGATTACCAGTTTCTGGGAGGAAAACAGCATGCAAATGCTACTGCTTTTAAGCTCTGCCTGTGAGCTTCCTAGAGGTAGCTGAGGGACCAGATGGGCTTTTCATATGACCCAGTTCTTCTTTTGCTCTTAATGACAAGTGTCAGGTACAGCTGACTGAACGGGAATCAAGACTTCATTCGGAATCTCTTGCTTTCCACCTCAAGTATCTTTTATGCCAGGTTCTCAGAAAACTGGGTTAATAACTAACCGATCCTTTTTTTAAAATCCTGTGAATATACACAGAAAATGTTTCACACGGACCTACTCAAAGAGTGCTCTGGAGGGAGAGGCTTGCAGGGCACTAGAGGACTCTGCCCTGGGCTCAGAACACTGGAATGTTTTTATCAAGGATTTGAATGAAGGGCTGGAGAGGATCCTTATGAAATGTAAAGATTACAACAAACTTGGAGGGATAGTTAACACCTCAGAAGATAGGAACAGCATTCAAAATGACTTGATAGAATGGAGCACTGGGCTGAAATTTTGAAAATGAAATTCAACAGAAGTATTTAGGCAACCCCCCCGAAAATCCATCAAATGAACAAGTATAAGATGAAGAATACCTCTCTTGGCAGTAGTACATGTGGGAAGGATCTCATGCTTGTAGTGATTGTAGTTAACTACAACCTGAACATGAGTCATCAGTGTATAAGGCAGCTGCAAAAAGGTCTAGTGCAATTTTAGACTGCATTATTAGAACCATCATTTCAAAATCACAAGAAGTAACAGTTCCACTTTATACTGCCCTAGTCAGACCTCATCTGAAGTACTGTGTCAAGTTCTGGGCCTTGTATTTTAAGGAAGACATAGCCAAACTGTAATGGCTCCAGAGGCGAGCAAGAGAGGTGTGCAGGGCTATGGAAAACAAGTTGTACCAGGAAAAGTTAAAGGAACTCGGTGTGTTTAGCCTAGAGAAGAAAAGACTTCAGAGGGACATGACAGCCCTCTTCCAGTGTCTGAAGGGCTGGCACATCAAAGAGGGCACATGCTTATTTGCTGCTGTCCTAGAGGGTATAGAATCATAGAATCGTAGAGTTGGAAGGGGCCCCGAAGGCCATCCAGTCCAACTCCCTGCTCAAAAGCATACCTGACAGATGGCTGTCCAGTTGCATCTTGATTAGATGCAGGACTTAGATCTAATGGGCATAAGATACAAGATGATAAATTTCAGTTGAATATTGATGCCAATAGAACCAATTACCAGATTTTTTTGTGGGGGGGGGGGATGTCCCTTGCTGCATGTCTTCAAGCAGAGGCTGGACAGTAATCTGTTGTGGATGCTCTAGCTTTGAATTTCCTGCACTGAGCAGTGACTTGGACTATATTGGCCCCCTCCAGCTCTATGATTCCATGAGGAGAGAGTGACATGTCTCCAACAGCACTGAATATTTTAAATAAACCTCAAAATAGCCTGTGGAGACATCAATTGTTTGTTTCTCCCAGCTTCTACAAGCCCCAGGAGTTTCAGAACATGCTGATCTAGACTTTAGTGGCCAAAACAATTTCTATCTAATGACCACAGTAACAAGGATTAAGAAGTTTTCTACAGTACAGCCTAGGACAGGAAGAAAGCCATCCAACTAAAAACACAAGGAATGTAAGCAGGGCATTTTTGCCATCATGCTTGCCATGAACTATGTCCTGTTTTTCCCATGCTGCTGTCTCTATAGGGTTTCAGAATTTGCAGATTCCATGGTGCGTGAGCCTACAATAAGGAAGCCAATGCTATACGACATCAAAGTCATTATTTTGCCCAGATCCAGATGTCTGTCCCCCCCCCCCCCACTCTTATTAGATGCTTTTCTGATGCTAGAGCATTTGGTCAAGTTGCCAATGTGTCCAGAACAGCCATGCCTTACAGTTCACTGCGAACAATCACGCATCTCCATTGCCGCTGCTGGTGAATGTTGAGCGAAGGAAACAGCATGGTGATGCGCATCGTAATGTGGGAATAGGCGATTGCAGGTCTAGTGAGGACATTACGGAACTCACCAGACTTGTTGTGCTATTTGGGGATTTGTAGATGTCATAGTCTGTAAGTGGGGGGAAAAGCAAGAAAGCACGTAAGTCAAGCAGCTTTGTTGCGCTCGACTTTCCTGATTTGTCTGATGTTGCAGTCAGAAGGTGGGAGAACACTAGAGCTCCTGTGCTTGTGCTATCAACACCTTGCTCAGAGGACCACAACCTGTGGCCCCCTAAGGGCTTTACTGCCCTCCCCCCCCTCGCCCAGCAAGGTTGCCCTGTCTCTCCCAGCCCCACACAATTTCTCTGTCATTTGCACTCCCTTCCAGTGATAGAGTGGTAAATTTTGAAGTTCAGGTGCTCATCACGACAGTCTCCAAAGCCTCAAAGTGCCCAAGGAGAGCCTCAAAGTGCAGGCACCTGTGTTAATGGTCCACATCACCAGCCCAGTGCTAGACCAAGAGCAGGTCTTTGGGTAAAACGAACCGGTCCTGAGTCTTAATTGCCCATTTGAGAGCCAAGCCACCCCAAAATATTTTGCATCAGAACAGGAAACAATAAAATTTCACTTCCCCCAGCTACTGTGAGGATGCCAGCTAAGCTCAGAGGGAGCAGCCGGCAGATGACATTGGCATCCCTGATCATCACAATATGCTGGTGCTGTGTCCCTGCAAGCCCTGGCTCTGCTACACCACTGCCCCCTCCACCAGCCATCCTGAGACGGATTGCTCTTTTCCCACCACGTTTTAGCAGTGAGGAAAGCGCTGTCTGTCTGTCTCAGGATCACTAGGATGTGTGTGTGTGTGCATGAATATATGTGCATGTGTGTGTTTGTGCCTGCAGCCTGAGTCCGCATTACATGCAGCACTGGCAGCAAAAAGGGCTGGGCACCCCTGACGTAGTGCATGTTATTCCTTTCACTTCTGCAAATGCGATTACAGATCTAATTGCAATAAAAGCATCAGGAACGTTTCTCTGGGTCTTTGGAATTACTGCAACTTCAGCACCAAGAAGGACAGGGAGCCACGCTGCTTCGTCCACAAGTCTTTGCAGCTCATTTCCTCTAAATGATGAAGCAAAGCAAAGAGGAACTTCTCAAGATCCTTTCCTTCCTGTGGAAAAAACCCTGGTGTTCTGGGGACTTCTCCCATCCTGTCTAATCCTGACCTGCTTTGAACTTGCTTGGCCAGGGAGAGAATCTATGCAATGCAAATGAATCTTTGCTCATTAAGTTTGGCTTGGAACAGAGAAGCACAGGCGTCTTGATAAGGTGATAAGTGTGTCTCATCACACAACAGCAGCAGCAGCCGCCATGTTGTTCCCCTCCAGCCATCATGTGATGCTCACTCTACTTAGTGCCAAATTGGAGGGTGGGTCGTCGTCGTCGTCCTCCTCCTCCCAGAGTAGCAGAATGACTTTGTTGGCACTTAGGATTCCACTCAAAAGGAGACAAAAACCTCCGGGTAGTTCTGGCTGTTGCACTGGCTGGGTTTCCCAAGAGGGAAAATGCCAGGCTACTTCCATGTTGTACCACAAAAGACTGGAAATTATTCCCAGACTGCAGTCGTGACATTCCAGACAGCACTGTCCCCTTCATCTGAGAAACCAGCTTGGCAACTGGTACCATTAGGCTATAGCTGCAATAACCCCATTCCAGAATTTGTGTCTCCAGTCCTTTTTCTGTTTGGAACATTGTACTATCTTGAGCAAGTCTGTGCCACATGGTGGAGTTCATTTGTGGCTGTGTGTGTGTGTGTGTGTGTGAGAGAGAGAGAGAGAGATCTTGGAAAACCAACCAGATGTTCCCTAATTGCTTTGATAAATACAGCAGGTTTCATCTCCTTGATTTATGGCAGGAGTGATCGTGCCAGCATTTTGTCTCTAGACAGGCAGATCTCAAGACTGTGATTTGGATTTATGCAAAGGAGCAGGCACCGCCATGAGGGTCACTTGCTTGGTAGCATTTGGAGTCTACCTAAAAATGGGGGGGGGGGCAGCCATTTTGGTAACAGCTGCTTGCAAACTCTTTGCATGAACCCCCAAGCTGGCTCAAGGCACCCAGCAGCAAATCACAAGGGTGTGGTCGCCTAACCATGGCAGGGTGCCATTTTAGGTAGTCAGATCCATGTACATATGCAACCGTGCCCTTGGGGCTGTAATTAGATTCGTACCCACCCCGGCTGCTGCTCTTCCCTGTGGCTCTGATGTTTACAAGTTGCCGCCTATGCCCCAGAGGTGGTCGCCTTTCTTTTGAAAGCAGAAAAACAAGCCATCACTGTCAGTACAACCAAACAAGCAAACGTCATCCTCCAACGGAGACAAGAGCTGTCCTCTGACTGTTTCATCAGGAATATCTCCAGACGAGACACCCCTGGAATAAAACGCGTATGACATGGGTGGGGAATAAGCAGACAGGCCCATAATAAGGTTCGTGCTGGGGTGTTGCAAAACATTTTGCAAGCTTAATAAAGATAATTATTGGAGAATTGGATGATGATGACAGAAACAAAGGTGCTGCCGTTAAACACAGAGTGGCAGTTTGCTGTTTGGAGGCATTTGGGAGAGACACTCAAGGGCAATTAATGCAAATTAGTTGCTCCTTAATAATGCCCATTTATCACTTGGTTGAATTAAAATATCAGTGTGGCTAAAGGGTGAGTTTTTCCCACAATTTCAAAGCTTCTTTAGAACTGTCACAGGGGGACAAACAAAAGTGTGTGGAGGGGGCTTTTGTTTGTTCCCCCCATGACATGGCTGTGAAAAAGGTGGGTTAGGTCATGGGCCTTTGAAGCACAGCAATTCTTGGGTATAATTTTGTTTTCTTAGTGTGGTTCTGCAGCCTTATTTATTTATTTATTTATTTATTTATTTTATAGGCCGCCTTTCGTCCAATAAATGGCACTCAAGGCAGCTAGTGTTCAGCTGGGAGTCGGGAGATCCGGGTTCTAGTCACAGACTCTCAGCCGACCCTACCTCACAGGGTTGTTGTTGTGAGGATAAATGGAGAGCAGGATTATGTGCACTGCCTTGGGTCCCTTGGAGGAAAAAAGGCAGGATATTAATGCAATCAATGAATAAATAAATAAATAAATATTCTTGGTCTCTTTAGCTGCCCAGCCCACCTGCAGTTCTGCTATTTCCACTTTTCCCACATTCCCCATTTCTTGCCATCTTTACCGCCATTTTAGCGCCTCATTGTCCCCTTATCTCTCCACTTCCCCTTTTTGCTTTCTCACATCCGAACCCTCCCCGCCGTCGTCGTGCCTCAGATTTCTCTCCTTCCTTCCTTCCTTCCTTCCTTCCTTTTTCAATATATATATATATATATACACACACACACACACACACCCCTAGACACCCTCCTCCTCCCCCTCCTCCCCTGGGGTCCCTTCGGCACCGCCGCTCCTTCCCGACTTCGGCCATGAGAAGCCGCCTTTCCCCTCCACTTCCGTGTCTTCAGCCTTTCCCCAAAAACCTCCCCTTGAGCCTCTGACCAGCCTTCATCCGTGGCCTCCGCTTTCCCACCCCTTTTCCTGCTCCTTCAACGCCTCCGATTTCCCTCCGCCTCTTTGGAGACGCTCCGTGATCTTCCCCTCGCTTTCCCCCCTCCTTGCCCCCCCTCCTTGTCCCGCCCGACTCTCGGTCTCTACAGCGCCTCAAAACCGCGACCTACTACAACACATTGCATAGCACTTGCTCATAGGGATCCATTGCATAGCACTTGTCCATAGGGAAACCATACTTGCTCATAGGGATCCATTGCATAGCACTTGTCCATAGGGAAACCATACTTGCTCATAGGGATCCATTGCATAGCACTTGTCCATAGGGAAACCATACTTGCTCATAGGGATCCATTGCATAGCACTTGTCCATAGGGAAACCATACTTGCTCATAGGGATCCATTGCATAGCACTTGTCCATAGGGAAACCATACTTGCTCATAGGGATCCATTGCATAGCACTTGTCCATAGGGAAACCATACTTGCTCATAGGGATCCATTGCATAGCACTTGTCCATAGGGAAACCATACTTGCTCATAGGGATCCATTGCATAGCACTTGTCCATAGGGAAACCATACTTGCTCATAGGGATCCATTGCATAGCACTTGTCCATAGGGAAACCATACTTGCTCATAGGGATCCATTGCATAGCACTTGTCCATAGGGAAACCATACTTGCTCATAGGGATCCATTGCATAGCACTTGTCCATAGGGAAACCATACTTGCTCATAGGGATCCATTGCATAGCACTTGTCCATAGGGAAACCATACTTGCTCATAGGGATCCATTGCATAGCACTTGCCCATAGGGAAACCATACTTGCTCATAGGGATCCATTGCATAGCACTTGCCCATAGGGAAACCATACTTGCTCATAGGGATCCATTGCATAGCACTTGTCCATAGGGATCCATTGCATAGCACTTGCCCATAGGGAAAATGGGACCGGGTAAAAGCCGGAACGGAACAGGCCAGAACGACCCCTATAGATTTTTTTAAAACCATGCCAAAAAGAGTGGCAGGTGTTAGAAATACTTGAGAACAATATTGTAGGACTAAAACCCTTCCAATATTTTATTACCATTAACCCCAAAACTCCCAGAACAACATCCGGAACAGAACGGATGGCCCAGAATGGCCACTTCCGAAGGACTGAAACCAACCACCACACTCACCACTCACACATTACTAGTTGGGACCGATACAATAAGCCAGGAAACAGCCACAAAAACCACGTTCCGATGCCCGTTCCGGACCATAGTCCATATTGCCCAAGAGAGGCCGGAACGGCAACTTCGAAGTGCGCCAACTCAACCACATTCACCACTCACACATTACTAGGTGGGATAGATAGAATACACCACAAAACAGCCACAAAAACCACGTTACAATACCAGTTCCGGGCCATGGTTCATATTGTGCAAAATAACCTGGAAAAGCAGATCATGGGTGAGCAAAATGAGGTAGAAACTCATTTGAGAAATAGCCCAGAATGGCAAGTTCTGTGTGAGTGAAGGCAATCGAACAAACCACTTTCAGTGTTCTAAATGAAGAACTAATAAACTTTCACAGAATCCAGAATGAAGATCTGCAAAGACAGTTTCATACCGAAGCCCATAGTTGTGTGGTGTAGCAATCAAAATATCAGACTATTTATTTATTTAATTTTATTCCATTTATATCCCGCCCCATAGCCAAAGCTCTCTGGGCGGTTTACAAAAGTCAAAAACATTGAACAATTATAACACCAATATACAAAATTTAAAAGCATAAAGCATAAAAACAAGTTAACATTACAATAGCCTTCTGGGTCAAAGCACAACAACAACACAAAAACCTTCATCATATGCTGTTAAATGCCTGAGAGAAGAGGAAAGTCTTGACCTGGCACCAAAAAGATAACAATGTTGGCGCCAGGCGAGCCTCGTCAGGGAGATCATTCCATAATTGGGGGGCCACCACTGAAAAGGCCCTTTCCCTTGTTGCCACCCTCCGTGCCACCCTTGGAGTAAGCAACCGGAGGAGGACCTTCGATGTGGATCGTAGTGTACGGGTAGGTTCGTGTCGGGAGAGGCGTTCCATCAGGTATTGTGGTCCCAAGCCATGTAAGTCTTTATAGGTTAAAACCAGCACCTTGAATTGGGCTCGGAAATGTATAGGCAGCCAATGCAAGCGGGCCAGAGTAGGTCTTAAATGCTCGAAACTTCTGATTCCTGTTATCACTCTGGCTGCTGCATTTTGCACAAGCTGCAGCTTCTGAACCATATTCAAAGGCATCCCCACGTAGAATGCATTGCAGTAATCCAACTGAAGCCAGGTTATCCCTGTCCAGATAGGGATGTAGCTGGGCCACCAACTGAAGTTGGTAGAAGGCACTCCGTGCCACCAAGGCCACCTGAGCCTCAAGTGACAGAGATGGTTCTAGGAGAACCCCCAATCTACAAACCCGCTCCTTCAGGGGGAGTGCAACCCCATCCAGAACAGGTTGAAGACCCTCCATCCGGTCAGCAGAATAATAATAATAATAATAATAATAATAATAATAATAATAACGATTTATTTCTTACCCGCCTCTCCGTCTGGATCGAGGCGGGGAACAACAACATGATAAAATACATAAAACTAATTAAAACATGACAAATATTATTAAAACTGCATTAAAACATCCTAAAACATCCTAAAAACATTCTAAAAATTACACTGGATATGCCTGCCGGAAGAGAACAGTCTTTATAGCTTTCTTAAATTCTAAAAGACTGTTAAGTTGACGAGTCTCCTCCGGCAGATCATTCCACAGTCTGGGAGCGGCAGAAGAGAAGGTCCTCTGGGTAACAGTTGTCAGCCTAGTCTTGGCCGACCGCAGTAAGTTCTTCCCAGAGGACCTGAGTGTGCGGGGCGGATTGTACGGGAGAAGGCGATCCCGCAGGTAACCTGGACCCAAACCATGTAGGGCTTTAAAGGTAATGACCAACACTTTATACTTCGCCCGGAAACTAATTGGCAGCCAGTGGAGCGATTTTAAAGCTGGCGTAATATGGTCACTCCTAGATGTACCGGTGACCAACCTGGCTGCCATATTTTGAACTAATTGAAGTTTCCGGACTAGGCACAAAGGTAGCCCTATGTACAGCGCATTGCAGAAGTCGAGCCTCGAAGTTACCAGCGCGTGCACTACCATCTTTAGGTCTTCCAACTCTAGGAAGGGGCGCAGCTGGCGTATCAGCCGAAGCTGATAGTAGGCACTCCTGGCCGTCGCATCTATCTGGGCTGTCATTTGGAGCGACGGATCCAGGAGCACCCCCAAGCTGCGAACACAGTCTTTCAGGGGGAGTGTAACCCCATCCAGAACCGGTTGACACACCTCCAAACCCAGGTTGCGGCCTTTGACAGCAAGCACCTCCGTCTTGTCTGGATTCAGCTTCAGTTTGTTTTTCCTCATCCAGCCCATTACCGCCTCCAAGCATTCATTCAGAGGAGACACACTATCCTTAGCAGATGCTGTTATCGAAGGCATAGAGAAATATATTTGGGTGTCATCAGCATACTGATAGCACCCCGCCCCATGCCTCCAGATGATCTCTCCCAACGGTTTCATATAAATGTTAAACAGCATTGGGGAAAGGATGGCACCTTGCGGTACACCACACAGCAGCTCCTTCTTTGCAGAGCAGCTATACCCAAGCATCACCATCTGGAACCTGCCCGAGAGGTAGGACCGGAACCACTGAAGCACAGTGCCCCCGATTCCCAATCCCCTCAGGCGTTCCAGAAGGATACCATGGTCGATGGTATCGAAAGCTGCTGAGAGGTCCAGGAGTACTAGCAGGGACACACTCCCCCTGTCAATACTAAGGCGTAGATCATCCACTAAGGCGACCATAGCAGTCTCAACTCCGTATCCCACCCTGAAGCCAGTTTGAAATGGGTGTAGAAAATCAGTGTCATCCAAGACTACCTGGAGTTGAAAGGCAACCGCCCTCTCGATCACCTTGCCCAAGAATGGAAGGTTTGATACCGGTCTGTAGTTATTAAAGTCCAGGGGATCCAGGGAGGGCTTCTTTAGAAGCGGCCGTACCACCGCTTCTTTTAAACATGATGGAAAACTCCCCTCCCTGAGAGATGCATTAATAATATTAGGGGTGTGCATGGACCCCCCGGATCGGATCGGGACCCGGATCGGGACCTCCAATTTTGTCACGGACCGGTTCGGACAAAATCGGAGGCCCCCCGGACCGGATCGAGTCCGATCCCGACCCAAAAATTGTAAATTTTTGGATCGGCCACCATTTTTTTCCCCATAGACTTGCATTGCAATGCAAGTCTATGAGGAAAAAATGGCAGCGGGTGGGTGAGGGGGGGCCTAACTCCCTCCCCCCCCGGGGCCGTCCGCTGTGGACGGCCCCGGCAGGTAAGCCCCCTCCCCCACGCTCCCTCCCCCCCCGGGGCCGTCCGCTTCCATCCGCTGGCGCCCGCGGGCGCCAGCGGATAGAAGCGGACAGCTCCGGGGGGGGGTAAGCCCCCTTCCCCGCCACTGCTTACCTTCTCGGCCCGTCCGTGCGCCCGTGCGCCGGCGGCTACTACCAGCGGGCTCCGCGGCCTACTCTCGAGTAGCGCGCCAGGTGATGACATCACCCGGCGCGCCACCCTAGAGCAGGCCGCGGAGCCTGCTGGTAGTAGTAGTCGCCGGCACCGGACTGGAGCGGCCAGGCCGGGAAGGTAAGGGCCCCCCTCCCCCCCTCCGCGCGCCCCCTCCTCCCCTCCACACACCCCCTGCTTACCTTCTCGGCCCGTCCGCTCCCGTCCGGGGCCGGCGGCTACTACCAGCGGGCTCCGCGGCCTGCTCTAGAGTAGCGCGCCGGGTGATGACATCACCCGGCGCGCCACCCTGGAGCAGGCCGCGGAGCCCGCTGGTAGTAGCTGCTAGTGCCGGACGGGAGCGGACGGGCCGAGAAGGTAAGCGCTCCCCTCCTCCCCCCCCCCGCTGTCCACTTTCATCGGTGGGCGCCCGCTGGCGCCCGCCAATGGAAGCGGCGGTGGGCGCCAGTGGGCGCCCGCCGATCCACCGATCCGCCGAACCGGTTCGGAGCCTTTTCGGACCGGTTCGGATTGGATCGGCCGATCCAGCTGCGGGATCGGAAATCGGATAATTTATCCGATTTCCCACTGGACCGGACTCGGATCGTGGATCGGGTCCGATCCAGTGCACATCCCTAAATAATATATTGTAATTGCGATCTAACCACATCTCCTCCCTGGATGACCAGCCATGAAGGACAGAGATCGAGAGGGCAAGTCGTCCCCCTCACTCGTCCAAGCAGCTTGTCCACGTCCTCGGTACTCACCAACTGAAACCGATCCAGTATAATTCTACTCGCGGAGTCACTGGACACTCCATCGTCAGCCTCTGCTATAACGACGGCATCTAAGTCGGCTCTTATCCGAGAGATTTTATCTGTGAAATGATCATTAAAGGCATCACAGCGAACCGCTGAAGGCTCTAAAATCAGATTCAGGGGGGAAGGTGCCCGGGTTAGACCCCTCACCACCCTGAACAGTTCCGTTGGACGTGAATTCGCAGATACAGCATCTCAGTCTTGTCTGGATTGACAGTCCATTGTCACAGCCAGGCACTGGTTCAGCACATCCACAGCCTCACCTGCTGAAGATGAGAAGGAGAAATAGAGTTGTGTGTCATCAGCGTACTGATGACAATGCACCCCAAAACTCCGGATGACCACTCCCAACTGTTTCATGTAGATGTTGAACAGCATGGGGGACAAGACTGACCCCTGCGGAACCCCATACTGGAGAATCCACGGGGCCGAGCAATGTCCCCCAAGCACCACCTTCTGGAGCCGCCCCGCCAAGTAGGAGCGGAACCACTGCAATGCAGTGCCTCCCACTCCCAACTCAGCCAGTCGTCCCAGAAGGATACCATGGTCGATGGTATCGAAAGCCGCTGAAAGATCAAGGAGAATCAATAGAGTCACACTCCCCCTGTCTTTCTCCCGACATAGGTGATCATACAGGGCGAACAAGGCTGTTTCCGTGCCAAAACCAGGCCTGAAGCCGGACTGAAATGGATCCAGATAATCAGTCTCATCCAAGAGTGTCTGGAGCTGGCTCTCAACCACTCGCTCCAGGACCTTGCCCAGGAATGGAATATTTGCCACAGGTCTATAGTTATTAAGAATTTCGGGGTCTAGGGAAGATTTCTTCAGGAGTGGTCTCACTACCGCCTCCTTCAAGAGGCCTGGGACCACTTCCTCTCGTAGAGAGGCATTAATCATCATGATGGACCCATTCCATCATGAAGCTTACAATGACCTGTGGCCATTCACCTCTCTCAGCCTAACCTATCCCACAACGTTGGAATGGCCTGGAACTGGTATCGTAACATGGTTTTTGTGGGGAGTTTGGAGCTTATTCTATATGTCCCACAAAGTAATATGTAATCCTTGCTGTTTTAAATTTGTATTTTAATCTGTATTAATTCCTGCTGCTTGGTTTTATTCTGGTTGTGTTTTTATATTGTATGTTATTCTGTGTTTTTAGATTGTGCCTTGTTTTATATATTTTAAAATGATTTCATGGTTTTAATTTTTGTGAACCGCCCAGAGAGCTTCGGCTATGGGGCGGTATAAAAATGCAATAAATAAAATAAATAAATAAATAAAATCGTTGAGTGTGGTTGACTTACCTCACTTGGAAGCTGCCGTTCCGACCTGCATTGCACAATATTGACTATGGTCCGGAACGGGCATTGGAACGTGGTTTTTGTGGCTGCTTTGTGGCCCCTTATGTTTGTCCCACCCAGTAACATGTGATTGTTGAGTTTGGTTGACTTACCTCACTTGGAAGATAGAGTTCTGGCCTGTTTTGCACAATATGGACTATGGTCCGGAACGGGTATCAGACCATGGATTTTGTGGCTGTTTTGTGGTGTATTGTATCTGTCCCAACTAGTAATGTGTGAGTGGTGAGTTTGGATGTGTGTGGAGCTCCGCCTACCTAACTCACGGTCAGCACGCTATTTCCCCCTCCGTTGCCTAATATGTCGTCCGAAACCAGTCTTGTGGCATCTTAAAGACAAGCAAATTTATTTTGACATACTAAGATTTCATCAGATGGTCAGCCTTTCCCTAAGTTTCTGGTCCTTATGGTTCTGAATAAAGGGCTGATTTAAATAGGAACATCAGAAGCTGCCTGATACTGAGGCAGAACATCACTCCATCTAGTGTAGGGTTGTCAATACTGGCTGCCAGCGGCGCTCCCTGGTTTCAGGCTGGGTTTTTCCCAGCTGTACCTGGAGATGCAGGTGAGACCTTCTGTGGGCAAACGGGCTCTGGCGCTGAGCTGCGGACCATCCCCCATTCCACGAAGCCCCACCCTGCCCCATAAGTGCAGTGAATGACAACTCTGTGTGCTCCTTTGGGGGGAAGAAGGAGGAGGAGGAGGAGGAGGAGGAGGAGAAACCAGTAGGGAGGGAACCCTGTAACCCAAGCTGCATTTGTACCTCGCAGATCCCTGTGGGAAACGTAGTTGCTGTTTACCTTGGCAAAGCCGGAGATTAATGCTAAAAGCCCTGGAGCACGGGGGCGTCATGTTAGAGACAGGCTGGATAAAGCAGGGCAGGCAAGCCAGGAGGTTCAGGCCTCCTGCGGCATCCCATCAAAGCCCTTTGCAGGGGTGGCAGGGGGAGTGAGCCACCTCATAGGCAGAGCCCTGCATAGGGGCCAAGGCAGACGAGGCACTGACCTGCTGGCCGGAGAGCCGGAAGGCGATGAGGCCAACCAGGAGAGAGACACGGGTGGGCTGCTGGCAGCCAAAGGCAGATAAGCAACAGGATTAAGGCTGTAGAAGACGGACAGGAGAATGGATGCCCAGGGCAGCAGGAAAGAGGAAACAGGGAGGAAGATGTAAACAGCAGGCTTTAGAAGGCGGCTGGAGAGGAGAGGAGTGCAGGCCGGCCTGGCCAATTCTGCCAAGCCTGTTAACAATTCAGCGCAACAAAACAATAAAATACAACAGTAAAACAGCATACTAAAAACAGCAGCAGACAGGGATCAGTAAAACAAAACAGGAGCTGGTCAAAGGTCTACACAGGCAACTTTTCTTTGTACCCCAGGCCCTTTTCAAAGAGCTGCAGGTGTCTCCTTGCTTGAGGCACTGCTCGTTCCCCGTCCACCTGTCCATCCGTCTGCTCCCTTGCAGAAGGGAACGTCTCTTGGCAGGTGTGGCAGCTGCGGCCTCCAAACACCTGTGGGTCTCTGTGCATTTCCCTTCAGAACGATTTTTCCCACTCATGCACATCCCTGCAGATGTGCAGTCAGTGCGTGCAGAACCCTGTTGAGGCTTTTCCTCCTTGGTGTGCTCAGGATTGCAGTGTTACTGATGACACTGCTGCAATTGATACAATCAGTTATAGTGCCTTCTTCACCTTGAGTGACAGCCTTCCTAAGAAGAGCCATGCTGGAACAGACCACGGGTCCATCCAGCCCAGCATTCTGCTCCGACAGTGGCCAACCAGCTGTCACAATGGGAAACCCACAAGCAGGGCATATTAGCACCCTCCTTCCCATGTTCCCCAACATGGCAGATACTGGAGGTAGCATAGAGCCGCCAGCGCATCTTGTGAGAGTGTCTTCCATGGTTGAACTCTGAGCTGTGTGAAGCAGCCCTTCCTTTGACCTGTCCTGAATCTCTCACCAGTCAGCTTCACATGGGATGTGACCTCGTTGGGCCCTAGTATTATGGGAGAGGGGGAGAAAAATGTCTCCTGGTCCGCTTCCTCTGCACAGGGCATCATCTTGGGCACCTCCAGCATGTCTCCCCTCACTTGCCTTTAATCTAAACAGTCCCAGATGTTGTAACCTTCCCTCCTTGGGGAGTTGCTCTCTTCTGTCCCTTTCTCAGTATCGTGTGGAGTGATGATGGAGCTCCGTGTGGCTGGCGGCCCCTGACCACATATTGTTCAAACAAGGGAGGCAAAAGTGGACCATTGCTCCCAGGTGAGGAATTAGGAGCAGAGAGATGACAGAATGGACTCTTCAAACTGACCATATAAATTTTGCCAGGTAGAATTTATCATGCATTTCCTGTTTTTCTTCCTGATGGTCCTTCTTTCGAAAGCACGTGGTGGGAGCACATGTCTTGGGGCCCGTTTGGTCACATTCGCGTGAACAACCAAGCGGAATGGGGTACAGACTTTCTCTGGGTTAAACAAAGTAAGAAAGAGATACCCATGCCGTGGTCTCCTTTCTGTAAACTTTGACTTCAAACAATCATGGGTTTGGTAAACATGACTTACCCCACAGAAGGACTGTGAGAAGCTTAATGGATTACAGTTGAAGCGCCCTATATATACAGCCCCATATTTTCAACTCTTACGGTCCCCAGAAATGCACAGGCCATTTTTCATTCCTTGCTCCAGCCCCACCTGCATTATGGGTCTTGTAAAATATGCAGCCTGTTGTGCTTGATATATATAGGTCCATAAATAAAACCCATTCAATATTTTACTATGCTCTCTGGACTTTTTTTTCATTTTTTATGGCCCTTCTTTGCTTCTGATGTGTGATGGAATCCTGTGTAAGAAATGGATACTCTCACCAGCTGTGCTGGGATGCTGCAGGAATCATCGGAGGCATTGGAGCCAGGTGGGGGAAGAGAAGAGTGGGGGGGGTTGGGGGGGGTTCTCCCGCTTTTGGAAGGGAAGCAAATCGTTTCATGCCTGGCTATAAGGTTGCCCGCTGGTGCAAATTTCTGGTTTCTCACTCAGACTTTAAGCCCTTAGACAAGCCGTGAAAATATGGAATTTAAGCAGGATCCATGAATCATGTTGCCCAGATCAGTTACCCCTTAACTCTGTTTAATAATGCTGCTGTGTTTGTAATGCAGACAACAGCCTTTTCCACCCCACATACATCTGTGTGTGTGACAGAATGAGGCCTCAAAGCCAGCGGACCCCTTTAAAAAAAAACAACTCCCTGCACACATAGAATCAACAACACCGTATGCAAAGGGCTGGGTTAGAAACTGTCTCCTTGATGAGTTTATTTTCTACTTGCAGGGAGTTTGTTTTACATAAGGAAGCATTAAAAATGAGGACTCGCACTTGATACAGCCTACCAACTCAAGACCATTAAGGGCCTGATTCTCAGGATGAAACAGGGAGGTGGACCTTATTCCAGATTAACTGACACCCAGCACCCAGGCATGTGATCTTTTTTTAAGTTCCCAGATCCCCTGCTTTCTAACCATCTGCCCTTTTATTTATCTATTGTAGGTCTGAACCAGCTTGCTGAAACCAATTAAGGCTGTTTACAAACATTTCAGAAAATAAAAAACACAATCAAATAAAAACACAAATCTTAAACAGCTATAATGAGAATGTTAAAAACCTAGTAAAAACAGATGTCTCTTAACTCCGTTTCTGATCGCACAGAAGATGGGGACCCATCGCAACTCTCGCAGGAGTTTGGAAGTGTCACAGAAGAAAGGCCACCGTGAGCGGGCAAGGGTGTCTTCGAAAGGGCCTCTTCTGCTGAGCTCAATGACCGAGCAGGGCTGCCCCTCAGAGAGCCAGGCCCTAATCTGTGTAGGGCTTAAAGGTCAACATCAACCCCTTTGACTGAGCATGGGCAACAGTTGGCAAATGGTGACGAACTTTCAGGGTTGGGGTGATGTGATCACAGTACCACTCACTACTTAGCTGCTATGTTTTGCACCAAATGAAGCTTCCGGACCCTCTTCTAGGGTAGCCCCACGTACAGCGCATTGCAGTAGTCTAACCGCGATGTAACCGTTGTGTGAAGGAAACACTTTCTTTTGCCTGCCCTTGTATTTTGGAGGCAAATTTCATATCAGAGAAGCTCTGGGGAACCACTTTCTGGGGGTGGGCAGAGCAGAAATACCACCATATTTTGGTCTCAAGCTCTTCTTGCCAGTAACAAAGCCTTCGGAGAGGTGTTTCAACCTTTCTGAATGGTGGACAAACCACACAAAAGTAGCCCGCCCCATAACAATGGATCCCATGAGGGCACAGAGCAAGAGGCTTAGCGTGATGCACCACCGGGGAGTCCGCCATTTCTGGGTTGCTCTGGAAGGAGAGCCAGCGGCCTGGCCTAACCTGGAGCGCCATGTCTTGGCTCCCTGGTCTGAGAAGAGCACCTCAAGCAGAAGCATTTTGGGTTTGGGGGTTTTTATTTTTCAGTTGAGGCAAAAAGACAAGTCGAGAGAACCATGACAGAGGTTTATAAAATTAGGCACAGATGTGCGGAGGAAGCGACAGAGAGACGGCTCCCTCCCGCTCTCCCACTGGAATGCCGTGGTCACCCGTTGGAATGGACGGGCAGGAAAGGCTGGGGCGGGCGGCCGAGAAAGAAAGAAAGAAAGAAAGAAAGAAAGAGCATCCCGTGCACAACGCGCCGTCCAGGGATGGTATTTGCTGCCTCAGGATGTGGCCGTCACTGGCTCTAACGTGCCCAGGGGCAGGCAGGGTGGGTGGGGTGGAGACACACATTCAAGGCAGAGGAGGAAGCGCGCGCGCGTGTGTGTGTGTGTGTGTGTGATGAATCTCCAGTCTCCAGAGGTAGAGAGCCTCAGCGCATGGAGGCTCTCTTCAGCTCTCATGGCTCTCGGTGGCAGATGCAAGTGGCCACAGGAAGCCCTCCTGACGGGCTCTGTAGGGACATGGCCTTCTACCAAGTCAGAAGAGCCTTGATCCATCTAGCCCAGTTCTGTCGACACTGACGGGCAGCGGCGGTTCTCCAAGGTGTCAGGCTCCCTGGAGATGCTGCTGGGGCTCGAACTTGGGGCCTTCTGCATGCAGAGCAGGGCCTCTCCACCTCTGAGCAAGGGCCCCCTCCAAGCAGAAGCTTCTGTCTGATGTCTCGCTCCTGCTAGAGCTGCGACGGGCCCCCATCTTCTGTGTGATCAGGAACAGAGTGAAGGCACATCTTTTTAACTTGGCTTTTAGCACTGCTGTTACGGCTTTTAAAGATTTGTGTTTTCATTTGACTGGGCCAGCGAGGAGGGTCTTTGGTCTGATCCCGTGTCAGGCCTCCTCTTACGCTGGGCCACCTTGAGACGTTTGCTCTGCAGCTGGCTTCTCACAGCGCCTCTCCGTTTTGCCTGCAGCATCTCCCACTCCGCTTGCCACAGGATGTTGGACTGCCGGCCTTTCTTCCCCTCCAGCCCGATGCGGAAGCCAATCCTCTGGATTTCCCGCGGAGGGCTGAGCTCCCGCTGTGTAACCGTCTAGGGTTCCATGCCGTCCTAAAGAGCAACCTGCTCACGGGTGTCCAGGAGAGGGTGTCCAGGAGAGGGTGCCCTGGCGCATGCGTGGAGGGCTTTTGCCTCCTGTGATGGTAGCCCACCCTCGCCCATGGGAAGCTGGAGGGATGGTCCCCCAGTCTTTGAGCCCCCTTTCTTTGACGTAGATGCGAGTTCTGGCACCTTTTCTCTAGCACTCCAGCATGAGGTTCAGCACATTGTGCATCATGTGCAGCTCAGAGGCTCTGCCAGAGAATGTAAAGGTCAGGGTTAGAGTTAGGGTCTTAAAGGTCAACCCCCTCCCCCCCACCCCCCTCTCCTGCTGCGCATGGCCATCAAGCCACTGCCCAGAGCCAAGGAAGAGACACCGCCTGGGAGTGAAGAGAGGCCACGAAGGCAGCAAGCGCTGCAATGGAGTACTGCATCCCTGGGGGGGGGGACTCCTGAGTGCTGACAGATGTGAGGCTGGGGCTCCCTCCCTCCCACCTGCCCCCCCCCTCCCTGGCCAAAATTCTTTTCACCGCCTCCACATCTGGAGAAGGGAGTGGGAGGCGGGAGGAAGAGAGAAGTGCAAGGGCTTTTCCACACATGGCGCTGCGGCGGTGGTGGTGGCAGCTACCTGTGGTGGTGGAATGTGCCGTCCAGGGCCCTGGCAGCCGGCCAAGACTCCTGGCACTGGGAAGAGGAGGAGGAGGAGGAGGAGCCGCCGCATCCTGGCAGAACTATCTGCTGCAGCGCCTGGCAACGCTGGCTCCCCCCCTCCCCCGGGCCTTTGGGGAGGGTTCAGTTCCAGGCCCAAACCAAGAGTTTCCTTCCAGGCTCAAGACACGTGTGCGCGCACACCCACCCACAGGGGAGGCGCCTCGAGGACTGCGGCGGAGATGCTGAAGACGTGCCGAAGCCGCGGGACTGAAGAGCGATGGCTGGAGAGGAGTGTGGGCAGCCTGGTTCCCTGGTGGAAGCCGGCCGTATGAGCCACCTCCCCAGCCACCGTCATGATCCCCCCTCTCCACGCAGCCTGGCTAAGGAATGTGGCTGCCCCACGGACACGACAGGAGTGTGGGTAAAGCCCCCCACCCCATCCCTGTGTGGGCAGAGCCAGGGAGGAATATCAGCTGCCTCTGGCCAGCAGGGGCTCTGCCTAAGGCAGGGGGTGCTGGACCCCTTTCTTCCTGAGAGCCAAATTCCATTCTGGAAAAGCTCTCTGGGGATGCATTCCAGGGGTGGGTGGGGCCAAAGGGGTGGAGCCAAAAACACCCCAAATAGCAGCCTACTGCAGCTGAAGCTCTTCCTACCAGGAACTCTGCCTTCAGAGAGGCATTGCAACCCTTTAGAATGTGGGGGGGGGGGAGAGAACTATGGAGCCCCCAAGGAGGCATTTTGACCCCTGGCAGGGCCACATTTGCTGTGGTTCAACACCGCTGGCTGACGCCGAACCAGCCCCAACCACCAGGCACCCCCAGACGTCGGCTGAGCCGTCCGTGCGATCTTCTCCCACAGTCCCTGCAGCCTGAGGCTGGCCCCTCACAGACACCCAGGAGGCAGCCTGCCGTTGGATTCACAGGCCCCAGCACCCTCTCCAACAGGGAGGCAGACCCTGGGACAGGTGGGGGCTTCTCCAGGGGCAGCCCACCTACCCTCTTGACCCCAGATCCTGGAGGTCACGTACAGCCTGATCTGCCAGGAGAAATGGGCCTTTCTGCTCCCGGAAACGGGCACGCCCATGGATTCGGAATGGGTCCAGAACTTTCAGGGCACTGCGCATGCTGAACTGCCACATTCGTGCTTGCTGCCCAGGCTGTCTGATCCTGTTTGGTGCTGAGTGACGTTTCTGTTGGCCCAGCCAAGGCATTCCTCAATGGCGTGAATATGGACAGTGGATGTTAATCAGGAGGGTGGCCTTTGCGCCAGTGACCGCCGCTGGCGCCGCTCACTGGGCTTCTTTGGCACACCTTTGAGGTTGGATGGGATTTTCACAGCCTTGGGCACTCCTGCATTTCGTCGCTGCTGGACTCTAAGGCTGGTGGGCAACGCGCTCCTCCACACGCTGCCCCATGTGCCTGTTTTCCTGCCAGCGGAGGTGGAGGCTTCACACGCCGTCTGAGGTGGACTCTAGTCCCTGAACACTCAGGCCGTCATTCGTGTGTCATTCTTTAAGGCGCCGCAGGTCTCTCTGGGACTTTGACCATGATGGAAGGAACTCAGCCGCTCCCCCAAAGGTTCCTTTAGGGTTCCGCTTGCCGTCGGCCAGGGCAGCTCACTGACCGCTTTTCCTGGCTCCTGCTCAGGACGCTTGGGCCAAAACCCTGCTGGCGGCTACTTACCAATCACCAGTCGCTGGCCAGGCTCCAGTTGCATCTATTTTCTCTCCCTTTTCCTCTGTTCGGTGGCCAAAGGAGCCGTCTTGACTTCATTAGGCCCACAAGCAGAGATCCAGAGCCAGAAAATATGACATCATTAATTCGTTATTTTTGATTAATAACCATCAATAAAGGTGGTGTGATCTCCTGATGGCTGTTTTGTGCCTGTGTAGTTATGCTTTGGCCGCTGGAAGCCACCGTCTTGGGTTGCCCTGTGCAGCCTGACCAGCCCTCCCTGCCTCTGGGGAAGCCTTGAGAATCGCAGCACGCTCTGCTAACGTGGGGCAGCTCCGTTTGGCCGATCCTGGCCGGCTGGCAGATGCCAGGTAGGGCTACGGCGTGTGGCCTGTGTTGCCATCATGGCCAGCTTCAAGCACAACGGACACCCTTGGCTCCGTTGAGCTCTTCCAAGAAACGGCCTGGATTTGTCCGTTGGGGAAGAGAGTCCCGGGGCTGCCCGGCAGTGGTGTGCTCCTTGCCTCGGTTCCAAGAACTACCCAAAAATGGGTCCCAGGGAGCCTGGTTTCTTCCAGTCGGAGGGGAAGGGCAAGATGGCACCTCCCATTTCTCAGCTAGTGCTGCTTTCGCATGCAACAGAGGAGGAGAGTCATCGCCGGCTTGCCTCCTCGGGCAGTGCTGCGAGGGCAATCCAGCATCACAGAACGCCAGCGAGCAGCTCCTTCAAAGGCAATGATCCCTTGGCATAATCGCGGCTGAGGAGGCCTTGTGGCGGCTTGCCCAGGGGGTGGCAACGCATCACCTCTTCCAGCAGTGACGCCACGGAGCGGGACGGAGGGATGACGTCACCAGCCGGTGACACAGCATGGCCTCAGGCACGGGAGAAGGGCTCACTTCCAAAATGCGAGGGTGGAGGAAGCCCTGGAGATGCGGCACTCTTGTCTTCGTGTTAGCTCTTATCTTTGTAGGTGCCCCCCCCAATGTGTTGGACTACAACTCCCAGAATCCCCCAGCCAGCCCTGAGAGTTGTAGTCCAGCACATCTTGGGGGGGGCACCAGGTTTGGGGAGGCTGCGCTCTGCTGAACAAACGAGAATTGGGTTGCTATCTTGTCCCCAGGCTCCTGGCCAGGCTCCTGTTATTTTAACAGCTTCGTGACAGGCAGAAATCGAACAAATGCAGCATCCCTTTATTTCCAGAGCAAAGTGGAAACACAAGAGACGTCCTGCAGGATAAGACCAGGTTAGCTGCATCCAGGGAGTGGGGGTCCGTGTCCCCCACCCCCTCTGGGAAGCACTCCCCCACCTCAGTTTACCAGGAAACCCACCTCCGTCCCCTGTTGAGCAACCTCTGCTAATGAGAGATATCCTGCCTCTGACCAGGGAGGCTCAATGATTTAGCTACCCCAGCCAATAGCCTTTGACAGCGCCGCACAACTTGTCCCCGCCTTTAGGGAAGGCTTCTCAAATTACAGGACATTGTGTAGTGCTTTGTGCAAGTGAGCTAAACCGGTTGGATTTCAGCCACGCACCTGTGTTAAGGTACAGGAGCCCTCTCTGTGGAGGAGGTGGAGGACAGGGTGTGTGTGTGTGTGTACCATCTTTGACAGGCATGGGCTTGTACCTGCCAGAAGGAAAAGGGAGGGGGGAAGCCTCTTCCTCCGGCCCCAGGCCTCAACTTGGTGCTGAGCAGAACCAGGACCTGGGCTGGTGGATGAGCGTGGGACTCTGTGCCTGACCACACCCTGCGCTCTCTTCCCTGTGAGCGGAGCACAAATCACGCAGGAGCCGAAGGTGATCTCCCCACGCCCACCGCTCAGGGCACCCCAAGAGCACAGCACCTGGCGCCCCCTGCAGGACTGACAGCTTCAGCAAGGCTATCGGGAGAGCCACTCCCAGAACTGGAGGCCACCCGGGACTGCCGGAAGCATGGACAGACTGCCCCTCCCTCACCCCTGAATAACCACAACCAGCTCACCCATGTCAAGAATGGGCGGGGGGGGGGAGGCTGCCACCTAAGAAGTCATGGACCTCAGGCCACGCACACACGCCAGCAGCTCTCCAGTTTCTGAAATTTGGGCCAGGATCTTCCTCTTTGCTGTCTCTCCCTCAGGTGCTGGCCCCAGCCCTTACTCCACAGATGCAGAGTGTTTCCTCCTGTTCTTCCTGGGATCGTGTCCCATGTTGCCTTTGCCCTGGCCGGACACTCCGCAAGCCACAGATTAGGTGCTGAAGAAGAGGACCTTGCGGCATCCCAGGAGAGAGGAGAGGGCGAAAGCGCTTGTGTCTTGCGAACCAGACCTAGGAACACGGGAAGCTACGCTGGTCCGCCTAGCCCTGCACTGTCAACATGGGCTGGCAGCAGCCAGGGCTCTCTGGGTTTCAGGCAGGAGTTTTCCCAGCCCTACCTGGAGATACTGAAGCTGGGACCACTGCCTGCAATGCCTGCCCAGCTGGGAGAATTTGCTGGCCCTGTTCCCAGAGGGTCTCCGCATTGCTCTCTTACAAAACAAGGAGTCGTGTGGCTCCTTCCAAAACATGCTCAATCGGCTCATGCCAGACTAAATGTGTTCAGTCTTGACCAGCGCCACCACCACCACCACGCCTCTTGTGGCCTTTGCGAGTCCAAGCGTTCCCTCTACTGGACATGGCAAGCAGCTCCCCGGCACGTCCGGAAGACACGTGTGGCAGAGCGGGAGACGCTCACGCCACGGAGGGCCATCTTCCTTCTGACTCGTTCGTTGCGGGAGAAGCTGCACGCAGGCTCGCTGGAAGCCCTCGGAGGTCACCCAAACACGTCTACACCAAGGGAGGTGGAGACAGGGGAGGCACAGCCGGGGGCGTCTCACTGGGACACACGCTGCCCAGCCTCGACCGGGTCTGGGCACTGCAGCCTCCACAGAGAGGCTACCAGGGAGGTCTCTGGCTGCTCACCTCTCAGAGTGGCTGCACAGCTACATAGGAGGAACGGGGGGGGGGGCTGGCTTGGACCCCTGCTGTGTGTGGAGAAGGTTAAACCAAATCCCCTCTTCCCTCCGCAAGGAATCCCTTCGTCCTTCCAGGCTCATGGGAAAGAGGAGCGGCTCAGCAATTCCACAAGTACAAATGCCTCTAGTCAACATGCAATACAATTAGGACATCCGTGGTGGTTAAATAGATTTAAAATGTGTCTACACCATAAAGAATTTTACAAGCAGCTCTACCTACAGCAGCAGGCACACAGAAGGGCTCGCCTTAGAAGCGCAATGCGGATAGCGACGACGCTCCGAAGGCACAGGCAGGAGAATCTCAGCCCTTTTCCTGCCAGGGAACCAGCACTACCGGCTCCAGCAGCACCAGACCTCCAAATCAGAGCTAGAGAAGAGGAAACAAAGCCCTACGAGGCACAGTGGCCAGGAAAGGCAGAGGAAGGCTTTCGTGACGAAACAGGAGGGAGGCCTTTCAAGGCAGCCCGTCCCAGCAGTGTGCTGAAAAAGGACTGAGAAGCTGGGCAGGCAGGAGTCACAGCAGGAGAGCCCCACTCCCTCCGCCAAAAGCAGCCCGGATCCCAAGCAGCACGGCACCGCCCAGACGGACGTGGGCAGGAAGGCCGGGAGACGCACAGCAGAAGCGGCCGCCATTCAATACTGGGGAAGCCGCTCGCCTGCCGGCCGTGGTGGACGCCTGCAGAAGAAAGGACTCCGTGAGAAGAGGAGCTCGCGTGGGACAGCGCTTGCCACGGGGGAAGGGGGGTGTTCAGGGCTCCCATGCAGGCAGCCCCCTCCAGTAGCTGACACAGGGCCACTCCGCCCGGGAGTGCTCACGCCAGGGACGCAGGGCTGCCCAGGTGCTGCGGTGCTCATGCATGCGCCCCCCCTCTACGTGTGGCCTCCCCAGTGGCTATGATCCGAGGGGAGCCCGGCGCAAGGGCCCCGGTTCCTCACACCCAGTGCTGCACCCCAGAAGCCAGGCACCCCAAGGGAAGTGGGGGGACCCCGAGGGGCCTTCGCAAGAGCACACATACAGGCCTACAGAGGCTCTGGTGTGGGGGCCCCCAGCCCTGCTCCGGCGGACTCGGAGACCTGCGGAGGAGGCAGAAAGAGGCAGCCTCAGGCAGCTGTCGGGCGGAAGAGCAGCCATTCTGGCGGAGTGTGGCACACGAGGCTCCGACTCCGGCCAAAGGAGAGATGCGACGCCACAGCAAGAGTGAACCAATCCAGATTCGCTCCACAGCTCCCTCTTTGCCACGCGACAAAGGCGATCTCTGGGTCGCCCCACTGTGCGCTGGAGCCGGAAGGAGAGTCCTCTCCAGAGAAGCCCCCCTCCCCAGCCCCCCCTCGTTAAGCCCCCCCTCCGTAACGGAGGCCTGGACCTAAGACCTCCCCTTTGGCCATGCTGATGGGAGTTGCAGTTCAGCAACAACTGGAGCCCCCGCCCCCCCGGGGAACGGGTGTGAGACCGGATTTCCCTCATCTCCAGAATGAGGTCCCTACAGCGAGACCCACAGGGCCCTCCTCCAAATGAGGCAGAACTCACCTCCTCTGGGACAGGAGAGGCTTCCAGCCTGAGACCAGCAGCCTCCTCCTCCTCCAGCTCCCCCAAGGGGCGCTCCCAGCAGCTGCTGCTCCATCCCCTGTGGGCCCTGCAGAGCCTGCAGGGCTTCCTCCCCCTCCAGCTCCCGCTCGGCCCTGGCTTCTTCCTCCTGGGCCAGCTGAGCGGTCCCCAGCCAGCCCACCCCCGGAGCCTGGGCCGGCAAAGGCAGATGGAGAAAGCACCTCAACAATGAAGCAACGATAAAGAACTGCACCCCCTAACCCCACGTGATTGTCCTTCCACATCCCCCCACTCCCCAGAACTGCCTCCCCCCCCCACTTTTGCTTCAAGTTCTGCTCTTGCAATTCACAGCAGCAACATCAGCAGCAGTGAATTGGGGAGGGAGTCAGCAGACCCTCGGCTGTGTTGTTGTTGTTATTGTTGTTATTATTATTATTGGAGGATAGGTGGGAGAACCGTCACAAGAAACACTGTCAGCAGAGGTGGCCATGCTGCGGGAAGCGGATGGGCAAAGAGAAAGGGCCAGGGGGCAACTAGATACGAGAGGAAAAGTTGCGCACACGAAGACTCTGGGAGAGGTGGGGGGGGGGGTGGCAGGAAGATTTCCCACTGGACCTGACCTGGGCAGCTTCTGGGGTTCCAGAGGAGAGCACCTGCGAGGCACAAGGAGGCAGGAGACGCTGGGATGTGGATGGCGCGACGTGGGACGGAAGGGAAGCCATACCACAGCGTTCCCCAAACTGGTGCCCTCTGGATGTGTTGGACTACAGCTCCCAGAATCCCCCAGCCAGCCAGGAGTTGGAATCCAACATGACCAGAGGGCCCCAGGTTGGGGAAGGCTGCCAACCCCTCTTTCTGCACACAGTGGTCTGTGGCACATTTGTGGCTGCATGGAAAGAGTTCCTAAACAGACAGAGAAGGCTGAAGAGAGTTCGGCTCTTGACCCTCAAGAAATCAGTGGCTCCCCTCCTGCAGGCCCAGAGCAAGGAAAAGGCCTGTCAGTTACACTTGGCATTATGATACAAAGGGTGTGTGTATGTGTGGGGGGTCCTTAAAGGGTGGGGAAAGGGTTCCGATGCTCCTGGACAGCAACTCCAAGTGGCAGGGGATGCTGGGAGTTGTAGTCAAACACCACCGGGAGAACCACCCGTTCTCCCCGTGAAGGCCCTGCTCCTACCTCCTTGTGAACATTTTCCAGTGGGGCAAAGTCCTCGTGAATTTCTTCTTCTAAAGTTGCCTGGGGGAGAAATCAGAATGAGCGCTAAGAAACTGAGTGTGCAAGGAACAATAAGTTGAGCAGGAGCTCTTCCCCCCCCCAAGGGACAGGCCCTCTCTGGGTGCTACAGGAGGGAAACCCCCATCCTCCCCCCACTGCCAAAGAAAGGTGTGCTTTCCTCCCCCTTCACAGGCACCCACCTAGGACCCCGGTGCAGCTCACCCATCACTGTGTTCTTAGAGGGAGCCCCCCTCCCACAGAGAGACACACACAGCCCTACCCCACCCCTCCTCCCTCTTCAAAGCCCTTTCCCCCTTCCAGCCCAAATGCCTGTCGACAGCTCTGAGGCCCAAGGAGAGAGCGGCCAGGGGACTCTCCCTCAGGAGAAGTAAGCAGAGATGGGCAGGAAGGGGGATTCTGCCGCGTTGCCATCCATCCTGGGTCACACAGAGCCTCGAAGTGTACCTGGGGGTGCAGGGACTCAGGCCCAGGGGCCAGATACGGCCCTCAGGGTCCCCCACATGGACACGACCCCTTCCCCCAACCCCCTAGCTTCCTGCCCGTTCTGAAAGGTTGAGGGTCTCCCCTAAGGATTTGTGATTGACACAGGGAGCCTTAAGCTACAATGTGCTAGCATTTTAGGGTGTGTTTGTTTGTTTGTTTTGAAATTTTGGCCCAAGCCGTTTTGCCTTTGCTCCCACCCACCGACCCACACAATATGCCCCCCACCTGCCCAAGAGCTTCTTCAAAATAGAATTCCGTGCTTGGCTGAAAGAGGCTTAATACCCCTGGCCGAGGGTGGGTTTAGGGAAGCTCCTGCCAGCCAGGAGGAGTTCCACAAAACCCCTCCACCCACCTGCTGCATCTCCATGGGGGTGGGGGGGCTTTCTCCAGTGTGGTCTTATCCCTCCTGCCGGTCCACTTCAGAGCCCCAGGAGGTCAGGGATGAACGATGGCTGGATCCAGCATCCCAGCTTACCCTCTTCCTCCCTCTCATGGCAAAGCTGAGGGTCCTTTCCTCCTAGCAGAATACGCCTTGATGCACCAAAGGCCTTAACTGAAGCCTGCAGGCCAGCCGGGTCGTTACAAAAAAAGCCCTGTAGTCCCAGCCCCGTCTGGCTGCCTTTGTGAGAGACTCGCCTGCCTTGACCGAGCTCCGCATTGGGAAAGAGCCAGGCTCATCTTCAGGGAAGACTCCGAGTCCCCAGAACACAGCTTGAGAGGGAACGGATTGTTCTGCGGTACCAAAGCCTCCTCCCCCCACCTCACACAGGCAACATCCCTACAGGATCACATTTTCACAAAGGCGGGTAGGGGCAGAGACCCCACGAAGGCCAGGGGATGCCAGAGGCCAAGCACTTAGCAAGAAGGAGCAGAGGAGACTTACAACGCCCCCTCAAGGCAACCCATAGAAGGCCCGGCATCCCTGCACCTAGAAAGAGAAGCGCACGTCAGTAGCCTGGAAAAAGCAACAACTGGATTTCATTCCCGGCAGTTGCAGGGCCCTTGTTGGCAGAAGCAGGAATTCGCCCCGTTTGCCAGAAGGCAATTAAGAGTTTGCAGCTTTAAAAGGGAGGCCACCGCTGCCCCCCAAATACTGAGGCTGCAATCCTGTACTTACTTTCCTGGGAGTAAGCCCCATTTAGCTCAGTGGGACTTTCTTCTAAGTAGACATGCATAAGAGTGAATTGGAAAACCATTTATTTATTTATTTCTTATCTATTACCCGCATCTCCATCTAGATCGAGGCGGGGAACAACACTAAATATAAATATAAAAACAAAAAAATAGATAAACCATTAAAACAGATAAAAACAAATACATTATTAAAAACATCTTAAAATTAAACTGGATAGGCCTGCCGGAAGAGAGCAGTCTTCACGGCTTTCTTAAATTCCAGAAGACTGCTAATTTGTCGAATCTCCTCCGGCAGGCCATTCCACAGCCTGGGAGCGGCAGAAGAGAAGGTCCTCTGGGTAACACTCGTCAGCCTAGTTCTGGCTGACTGGAGTAAATTCTTCCCAAAGGACCTGAGTGTGCGGGGCGGATTGTACGGGAGAAGGCGATCCCGCAGGTAACCTGGACCCAAACCATGTAGGGCTTTAAAGGTAATGACCAACACTTTATACGTCGCCCGGAAACTAATGGGCAGCCAGTGGAGGGATTTTAAGATTGGTGTTATGTGGTCACCCCTAGGTGTACCGGTGACCAACCTGGCTGCCATATTTTGAACTAATTGAAGTTTCCAGACTAGGCACAAAGGTAGCCCTATGTACAGCGCATTGCAGAAGTCGAGCCTCGAAGTTACCAGCGCGTGCACTACCGTCTTTAGGTCTTCCAACTCTAGGAAGGGGTGCAGCTGGCGTATCAGCCGAAGCTGATAGTAGGCACTCCTGGCCGTCGCATCTATCTGGGCTGTCATTTGGAGCGACGGATCCAGGAGCACCCCCAAGCTGCGAACACAGTCTTTCAGGGGGGGGGGGGTGTAACCCCATCCAGAACCGGTTGACACACCTCCAAACCCAGGTTGTGGCCTTTGACAGCAAGCACCTCCGTCTTGTCTGGATTCAGCTTCAGTTTGTTTTTCCTCATCCAGCCCATTAACCGCCTCCAAACATTCATTCAGAGGAGACACACTATCCTTAGCTGACGATGATGTCGAAGGCACAGAGAAACATATTTGGGTGTCATCAGCCTACTGATAGCACCCTGCCCCATGCCTCCGGATGATCTCTCCCAGTGGTTTCGTATAAATGTTAAACAGCATTGGGGAAAGGATAGCACCTTGTGGTACACCACATAGCAGCTCCTTCTTTGAAGAGCAGCTATCCCCAAGCATTACCATCTGGAACCTGCCCGAGAGATAGGACCGGAACCACTGAAGCACAGTGCCCCTGATTCCCAATCCCCTCAGGCGTTCCAGAAGAATACCATGGTCGATGGTATCGAAAGCCGCTGAGAGGTCCAGGAGTACCAACAGGGACACACTCCCCCTGTCAATACTCAGGCGTAGATCATCCACTAAGGCGACCATAGCAGTCTCAACTCCGTATCCTGCCCTGAAGCCGGTTTGAAATGGGTCTAGAAAATCTGTATCATCCAAAACTGCTTGGAGTTGGGAGGCAACTGCTCTCTCGATCACTTTGCCCAAAAACGGAAGATTTGATACTGGCCTGTAGTTATTTCCAGCCATTTGAAACAGCTGGAAAGAATTAACCACAAGACCCAATGAAACTACAAAATTAAGAAGCCCTGTAAAAACATTTCTTTTGCCAGCTACTATTTGTTTTAAGTGGCATGCATTTACATTTATTGTGCTTATTACATAGATATATGTAATATCCAGATGGAGAGGCGGGTAAGAAATAAATTGTTATTATTATTACTATTATTATATATACATATTGCCCATTGACAATAGGGCCTCTGGGCAGGACCCAAAAAATGTAAAACCACATTCTATAAGAACACAAAACTTAGAAAAACAAGCCTATATTTTCATATCCAAAGCAGTTCTAGTGAAGGGCTGCATACAAACTTTTTAAGTAAGAGGAAATGAATCAGGGCCAAGAGCAGTGGTCTACCTTGCAGGGCTGTTGTAAGCCAGTCACAGTCAGGTGGGAATAATAAGATAAGAATATCTTAAAACAAGGCTTAAATAAGATTTAAAGGTGAGGACTCAAGAAGAAACTGCGTTTCTCCCATGGGGGAAAGCTGCTAGCCAATCAGAGCTAGTGTTTTAAAAAAGACTGCAAATCCCCGGATGTTCTCCTGTGCGAGGGAGCCATCTTTGGCATCCCTCTCCTCTGAGAAAGCTCGGAAGTTTACCCCACCCCTCGGGGCCGGAAGTGCCACTCTAGGACTCCCCCACCGTCTTGCTTACTCTTTCACTCTCTTGCCTCTCTAACCGAACCTCCTCTCCCCTCTTCCGCCCGTTGCTATCGGCCTCCATTTCAACAAACCCTCACGCGATTGATTGGTCGGCCTGCCGGCCCTCCCTTTCTCTCTCCCCTGATTGGTAGAATGAGAATTCCAGGCTGATGCGCGTGAAGGATGCCGGGAAGTGGGGTAGAAGGTTCAAAATGGAGGCGTCAAGAAGGCAAGGCCACCAAAGGCAGGCGAATTGGCTAGAGCGGCAGCATGGCGGAAGGGTAAGTACCTGGCAACCAGAGAGAGGAAGGAGAGTCCTAGAGCGGCGCTTCCTGTTTCTGGGGTGGGTTTTTTTTTATCACAAGTTTAAAATGTGATGTTTTTATGATTGTTTTAAAAAATTTTAGAATTTAATTTTGAAACGTAGTCCATGGTTGCAACTCTCCAAGGCCCAGTGGCTCAGAGAAGAAAAGGAAACAGGAAGGGGGGAGAGTAGGTTCACAACAGCCCTGCAGTGCAGACTGCTGCCTCCCGTTTCCACCCTGCAGGCTGCTGTGGTTGGGAAGGGAGAAGTTGGGCGTCTTATTCATATGCGTATTTATGCTCTCTGCCTATTTTCAAATACTCATATGCCGCTTTTGTGCTCTTTCTAAAAAATAAGTTTTCAGTGTAAATGTACAACTAAAACACTATTTAAAAAGCAGAAGAAAACCCCCACATATATTGTATGTCAATAATAAAGCTCTTCTCAGACCAGCTGATTATTACTCTGCATTCTGGAAAGAGGCCCCTTAATTCAGAGTAGAACAGAATGTGACTTTGTATGAAGGGTATAAAAGTCTTAGTTGACTGCAAACTTATTCAAGCCTATATAACCATCGCCAAGAACCTTTTGTGTGTGTGAAATTTCACTGTTGTGTGTTTCTGTCAATTTGTTGCTGTTGTATATATACCCTATTAAATACAACTTTTAAGAAACCCAACTACAAATAGTAGCAAAAAATAATAAAAATCTAGTAAAATGTATGGACCACTATGGGTGGAAAGTAGCACTATAAAATATTGTGTATTGGGTGTGTAGTGTATAATCATGTATCTCTCTCTCACACACACACAGGTGTAAAGCAGCTCAACAGCAAAGTAACAATGAGGCTCTGGCTGCACTGTGGATGCAGTTAGTACTTCACAGCTACTGATGAGGGTGAAATCCACAATATTTAGCTCTAAATATATTTTGAAATTACTGTTAGTTTGTCCATCTATCTGGACAGGGCTGGTTCTAATTGGCATTCAGAACTTGGGAGTCAAAGGCCACTCAGGTGGGGCCACTGCCTGTTAGTGTTGCTCACAGAAAGAAAAAACTTCCCAATTCAGGGCATTTATGAACTCCTCCTGTGTTTTTCCTCCCCGACTGAAGAGGCTGCTGCTGCTGCTGCATGTCACTTTCCTTACCTACCCCACAAGTTGCCTCCCCTTGCAAAAGATGTTGAGACTTCCTGGTGGGCAGAACAGCTGCTCCCTTCACATGGCGTGCTGTATCTTGACCCTGGAAATCTGCCTTCTTTCACCAGGCTCTTAACTGTGTCTCTTCCATCTTAGGTTTTCCAAGGCTGGAGAAGAACCGGAATCTATCCAGCCGACTGAGCAGTTATTGGTAAAGCGCCCTCTTCTTTCCCACTCCGTGCTTGGGTTCGGGTTCTCCCCGTTCTTGGGTTTGTTCTTCACTGGTTTCTTATTGGTGTCCACGTGCAGGGCAGAGGGTGAGAACGGGCCTTGCTGTAGACGCTCTCTTTAGCAAGTCCCACTCTTCCAGTCCCCGGTGACACCTTTTGGCAGCTAAGAAAAGTGCTTCTGCTGCGGAGAGCTGTGGATCCTCTAACACTGGTAACAATGGTTCTTTAGAGTCAGAACGATAGAGGCCTCCCTGCCCATGTGAAGAGGGGCTCACCGGCTGGTGAACTGGAAGGGTGTATTGGCTCTGAATGGGAGGAAGGAGGGGCGTGGAACACTGTGTGTGTGCATGTAAATGTGCTCACACGCCACGTCCTAAGATCACCTGTAATGGATGTCCTGGGGGAGGGGCTGGCAAGAAAGCCTCCCCAAAGGAGGAGACAACGGAAGCCTTCCTCCTCCTCCTCCTCAGCCGGTTCCAGAGCAATAACGTAAGAACACCGCAGTGGTCCACCAGCTGCCCCAGTGGGAAACCCACAAGCAGGACACGAATGCTACAGTACCCCCCACCCCGCCCATGTTCCCCAGCAACTAGTGTATATAGCCATCAGGACTAGTAACCATGGATAGCCTTCTCCTCCTCCAGGAATCTCTCTAGCCCCCTTCTAAAGCCATCCAAATTGGTGGCCATCGCTTCCTTTTTTGGTAATGAATTCCATAGTTGAATTCTGCAGTGTGTGAAGATCTGCCCTGACTCCACTGCCAATCAGCTTCGTGGGATAATTACCCTGGTGGGTTCTAGTGTCACAGGAGGAAAGTATCTCCCTCTCCGTGCCAGGTGTAACTTTGCACCCTTCTTCAAAAGTGTGGATCCTCCTCTTGGAGCAGCAGCTGGAAGTGGTTTATGGCAGGGGGCCTGGATCCACCAGGGAGGCGCGCTGATTTCAGTGCCTCACTGCTCATTCTCCTCCTCCTCCTCCCCCTCTTCCTCCCCAGATTTCTCCAGAACAATTCCTGGCTGACATGACTGCCCACATCCAGATGATCCAACGGAAGGCAAGAGCGGGACTCTGGTGGGGTTCAATTGAGCTGATACATGGGACCCAGCTCCAGGCTGTCATGGATGGCGGTGTGGGGGAGTAGCAGCGTCATGGGGTGTCCATGCAGTTCTTGGGGTTTAGTTTCAAATTCGCCCTATAAGCTTTGCCATTTATTTGAAATGGAACAAATAAGATTTCCCTGGGCCCATAGGAGAGCAATTCAGTCGCAGGTGCAGGCATTTGTTTCTGTTAGTGCCAGAAACGCCCCACTCCCACCCCTTGATGTGCCTTCAGTTTCTCACCACCCCCACCCCCACCCCGGTCCCTTCCCTAAGAAGTTGCATCTGTCATAGGTCCTGTTCGCCCCCCTTTCCTTCTCCCTCCCCGTCGGCTGTCTTCTCTGCTCTCCACGTCTAACCTCCCTCTCCATCACTTTCACCCAGATGGAGGGCCTGGAGCTCCTCCTCTGCTCACCGCAACTGCCAATTTGGATGCTGAAATGGAAGGGTGGGTTCCTTGGGGAGGGACGGAGGCAGCGGGGGGGGGGGGGGTTCGGGGGCTCTGCTGCGCCAATCCTCCCTCCCTCCCTCCCCTCCACCTCTGCACCCTCCCCTCTACCAGCGCCCAGCTTTGGCGCAGCGCTCTCTGAACGTGCTGTTGCCCACCCAGATAAAAGACCTGGGTGCTGACTGGGGGAAGGACCACCTGCAGCTGCAGGCCGAGCGGGAGACGGTGCTGGAGCTGGAAGGCCAGGTGCAGCGCCTGAGAGCCCAACACGAGGGAGAGCTGGCCACCTCCCAGGCCAGGGCAGCCCAGGCTCTTACCCAGCTCAAGGAGAAGGAGAGCGTGGAGGAGCAGCTGAAGGGCGAGATGGCCTTCTTGCAGGCAGCTGTGGAGGCAGCCCACCAGGAGGTGGCCCGGAATGCGGCCAAGCTGGAGCAGAGCAGCCTGGTGGCCGCCCTGGCCCTGGAAGCCGTTGCCAAGGACCTGGCCACTGAGAAGCTTGAGCGGGCCAAGCTGGAGGCGCAAGTGCAGGAGCTGGGCCAGTGGAGCCACCCCTACGAGCCGCCCACCCTGGAGGGCTGCCTGGCCCACCTCCGGGCCCTCTTCCAGCAACAGGAGAGGGAGGTGGGGCTCCTCTCCAGCCAGGTGAGGCAGCTGCAGGCCACGTTGGAGGAAGCCAGGGGGCAGAAACAGGGCCTGCCGGCCCAGGTGCCTAAAAGAGCGGCAGCCACTGAGAAGGGCATCCGGGTGGAACTGCACAAGGAGGCCTCTCATCTCCCGGAGCAGGTGGGTTGTTCAGCCCTGGGAGGATTTGCCTAGGCTGACAGGGTGCCGTTTGGCGGATGCTCGCGTGGGCAGAGTGTGAGGGGGGGGCGTCCCCAAGGCTCCCAGTCTGGAGGCAAGGGGAATATTCCCTCTCCCTCTCTGGGTCCCAGTTGCTCCAGATGTTGCGGGAGTGCAACATCCAGCTGGCATGGCTGAGGGAGAGGGCTGATGGGAGTTGTAATCCAGCAACGGCAGGGTCTGTGTGTTCCCCCTCCCTGCTTAGGTCCAGGCCTGCAATGTCTTGCACAGCATCCGTTACGGAGGGGGGGCTTAACGAGGGGGGGCTGGGGAGGGGGGCTTCTCTGGAGAGGACTCTCCTTCCGGCTCCAGCGCACAGTGGGGCGACCCAGAGATCTCCTTTGTCGCGTGGCAAAGAGGGAGCTGTGGAGCGAATCTGGATTGGTTCACTCTTGCTGTGGCATCGTGTCTCTCCTTTGGCCGGAGTCGGAGCCTCGTGTGCCACACTCCGCCAGAATGGCTGCTCTTCCGCCCGACAGCTGCCTGAGGCTGCCTCTTTCTGCCTCCTCCGCAGGTCTCCGAGTCCGCCGGAGCAGGGCTGGGCCCCCCCACACCAGAGCCTCTGTAGGCCTGTATGTGTGCTCTTGCGAAGGCCCCTCGGGGTCCCCCCACTTCCCTTGGGGTGCCTGGCTTCTGGGGTGCAGCACTGGGTGTGAGGAACCGGGGCCCTCGTGCCGGGCTCCCCTCGGATCATAGCCACTGGGGAGGCCACACGTAGAGGGGGGGTGCATGCATGAGCACCGCAGCACCTGGGCAGCCCTGCGTCCCTGGCGTGAGCACTCCCGGGCGGAGTGGCCCCGTGTCGGCTACTGGAGGGGGCTGCCTGCATGGGAGCCCTGAACACCCCCCCCTTCCCCCGTGGCAAGCGCTGTCCCACGCGAGCTCCTCTTCGCACGGAGTCCTTTCTTCCGCAGGCGTCCACCACGGCCGTCAGGCGAGCGGCTTCCCCAGCATTGAATGGCGGCCGCTTCTGCCAGGCTGCTTTTGGCGGAGGGAGTGGGGCTCTCCCGCTGTGACTCCTGCCTGCCCAGCTTCTCAGTCCTTTTTCAGCTCACTGCCAGGATGGGCCGGCTGCTGCCGAGACATTTTCCTTTTGCACCCAGGGCCCTCCTCCCTTCCTTGTTGCCTGGGTGTGCCAGGAGGGCTGATCTTGGGAATGTGGCGCTTCGTTGTGCTTCGTGCTTTTGACAATCCAATTTAAAAGTGTATTGTTCACAAATGTTTGTAGTCTCTGCACAGATGTCTTAACTGTATTGGATACTGAATAAAGATGTTTATATATGAGCAATCGCAGGACTGTTTTTCTCCAAGGATTTCCTCCACATGCAAGGTTCCCTTAATCCCGGAGGCTGCCTCCTGGAGCTCCTACCTGAGAAATGCAAAATGCCTCTGAGCATGTGCAAAGCAAGTCCGTTTCAAAAATTGCTGCATAGCTCTTGGCTTTGTCCCGCAGGGACAGAGCCTTCTCCTGAGTGGGAGGCCTCCTGCTGGGTCCCTCTTCTTCTGGGGTGTTGAACCCTGTTTTTCCAGAGCCCAAATTCAGTTTTGGAGAAGCTCCCTGGAAGGCTCGAAGTATACAAGATCCCAGCATATTGTAACTTAAGCTCTGAGTGCCAGGAGGTATTTCCAGCGTCTAGAATGGTGGCAGTAGTGGGATTTGCATAATGAGTGTCTGCAGATCCCCAGCCATCCGGGACGGCTCCAGGTTTCTGAGGGCCCGTGGGCAAGACTACCTTCCTCCATGAGTCCACCTTCTTTACTGCCATGGCCACCAGCTGCTCTTCTTCTCCCTCCTTGCTTGGCAGGCAGAGAGGCAAGGAGGCTGTAATGGCTGCTCCTGCTCGTCCTCCCCACCACCATTGTCTGAGCTGGAGTGAGAGTGGAGGGGGGAGAAGCCGGCTGTGACAGGGGAAGAGGAGGAAAAAGTCCTGGGGGGCTCTGGTCAGTGGGCCCCTGCTGGGGTTTGGGCCCTGGGCAACTGCCCAGCTGCGCTGACCCCTGATGCCAGCCCTGCCTGTGGCTCCCCTCCCCTGCCAGACCTCTTCCTGGCCCCTGAAGCTGGGGGCAGTTGGGTCCAGAAGAGAGCTGCCCCTGCCCAGGCCTCCCTGGATGCTCTTTAAATGGGGTGGGGGTGGATCCCTTTCTGCTTACATAGGCAGGGAGGGATCACTCTGGCAGTCGTGACCCCCTGCCCCGCCCTCCTGCTCTGTACAGGTGCTGTGAAGGCGTCCTGGCTGAGGGCTTTTCCTCTCCAAGGGGCCTCCACTGGGAGGCTCAGCCTCAGGCTGGGTGCTTGTGGGTGAAAAGGTGAGGGGCCTGCCTGGCAGCAGGGGGCGCTCCTGCACCTGCTAGCCGTTCCCACACTCTGGAAGGGCTCTGCTGCTGCCAGGAGCGATTCCCCAACTTCACCATCTCCTGGCATTCAAGACAGCTGTAAAGACGGATCTCTTCGGGCAGCTGAAGTTTAAGAGGTCTTTTCATAATGTATTCATTTTATATGCTTTTAATTAGTCTATCCTATCTAATGGCGTTTTGTATTTGTTGTTGAACCCCTCCTCGATCCAGAGGGAGAAGCGGGTAAAAAATAATTTATATATATATATATATATATATATATATATTATTGCTGGGGGGGGGGTCGAGAGAGGCGGAGGCGGAGGCTGCTGGGGAGGTCTGGCCTTGGAACATTTCAGGGGGTGTGCGTGCCTATTTATGGGAGGGGGACACACGCACCCCCCCTGAAGAGCACCCCTAGGAGAGCAAGAACTGCTGCTGCGAGCGGGCTACGAGCCTAACGCATTCACACGTGCGGGCTGCGCTGGGCTGATGGCGCAAGGCCTGCTTTTTGCACTGAACGAGGAAGCGACCACCGTAGTTCAGCTGCAAGGCGGTGGGCGGATATTCCCCGGCCTGGTGCCCAGCAGGCACGACCGTGGCCCCCTACTCACGGGGCTGATGGGAACTGGAGTCCAAAAGATCCAAGGAGGCTGCTGGCGGGTGTCAGCCTCGCGTCTTCCGCTCGGGGGCGCCCTCTGCAAGGAGGGCCGAGGGCCCCTCCGCTCGGGGGACGCAGCCTTGAGCCGTGGGGGGCGGCCCTTCGCCCTGGCCCCGCCGCCACACTTTCCCGGGGGCGGGCGTTGTGCACGCGTGTTCCCCGCAGGAGCGCCGCCCGGTCGTCGGAAGGGGCGAGGCGGGGCGTTGTGCTCGCTCGCCTGACAGGCACGTCCCGTAGGGGCGTCGAGGGGCTCCGTCCTCCGGGGCCGGGGAGGGAGGCGACTCTGCCAGCGAGGCCAGCCGCGCCGCTCCGCCTCTCGCCTCTCGCCCGCCCAGCCGAGGAAGCTCCACGCCCGGCAAGGCAGCCAGCAGCGGCAGCAGCAAGACGCGGCTCCGCCCGGCTGCTCGATGCGCTCGCCGGGAGGACTCAGGCGCTCCGGCTCCCCCGCCGGCGCTCGGTCCGCCATGGGCTCGTGCGTGGCCAAAGGTGAGCCGCCCCGCCTGCCCGCCCGTCCTTCCTTGGCCGCCCTCAAGGTCAAGCGGGGCCGTCGCGTGTCCCCGGGGGCCGTCTGAACGCGCCCTCGCTTCGCGCGCCTTTACGCACAGCGGGGCGAGGCGGGCGCGCAGCCCCTCCTCGCCCCCTCCCCCAGCGCAGGCAACCTTATAGGCCATCTAGTCGCTACACCGACGGCGAGGGGGACGGATCCAAGGGGGGGGGGAAGAGAATCTGTTCCTCTCCCCTTCCCGCTCCCCTTCACGAAACGGATTCGCCGCAGGCCAGCTCCCGAGGGGGACTGGTGAGCGAGATGGGCTGTCCACAGACCGTCCGAAGCGAGCCTCCAGAGCCGGAGCAGCCTACCTCTGCCTCTCCATTGCTTCGTGGACACACCGGCTGAAGAAGGGAGGGGGCCCTCGAGATGCCCCGCCTGGGGTCTTCCTGAAAGGGGAGGGTGGGCTGGGTGGACCCTCCCCCTTGGGCTGATCCAGGCCCAGGGCTCTTCCGATGTTCTCAAGAACAAAGGGGGCGCGTATGTTTGGGGCTGTGGCCCAACCCTGTCCGAGCATCCTGCGTTTTGGGAGTGGGCTTCTTGTCATGTAGGGGTGCGCGTTCTGCAACTGCTCACATGCGTCAGGGCTGAGTCTGGCCATTCAAGAGTTCCTGGGGCTGAGATCAGGCTCTAGCAAGCCTTTGCACTCTGCACATGCTCAGTGGCACTTCCCTCGTCCTCCTTCGGAGGTGTTCTTGGGCTGAGCTCAGCAGGTACTAGGGCTCCGCCAAAGTTGGGAGCGGGAGAGCCATCTCACAGGGAGCCAGCCAGGGTGAGCTGGGCTGAGACCTCCCCCAGTCACCAAGTGGGGAGGGGGCCGTGGCTCCCCCAGTGGATAAGGAGGCGTCCTCTGTGAGGAGGGGCAAGTGAGGCTTTGTAGGCCCATTTCTAAACTCTGTGATGAAGGCAGGCTTGGAGCGCGAAATACACAGAGGACATAGGAGGCGGCCTTTGATGTGGCAAATTGACGGTGCTGAGCAAGAGAGCTCCCAGCCCCACGCGTCCCCCCCTCCCTTCCTCACCCTCCTGACTTTTCTCATTTGCGCCAGAGAGTTGAGACAGAGGCAAGGGAGGTTGAAATGAGGGAGTGAAATTCGGGAAAGACATAGATCTCTTTGGGGGGGGGGGGAGCAGCATGCGTGGGTGTGTGCAAACAGCTGTTCCAGGGGATCAGAGGTGGGAAAAGGGGGCTTAGTCCCACGTGGCCTTCTCTCTGCAGAGTAAAGGAGGAGCTGCAAAGGGCTGAGCAGGGTGAGACAGAGAATAAGGCAGGAGAGCTTTAAAAGTGAGGACTAGAACCTTGAGTTTGACATGGAAGCTGGTTGGGAGCCTCAGCTGCTGCAGTCCAGCTGCCTGCATGGAATCAGCCAGGGCTCGGGGCTAGAGCTGGTGGGCAGCGCCAGGGGCTCATGGAGGTGTGAGTGGCCCAAAACAGTGCCTCTGAGCATGTGCAGGATGTCCCATCTCCCCGACCACAGGAGGGCCTCGTTCATGTGAGATTCATGGGGGAGGGGCTTGGGGCGACCAAAGACACACTGTTCGAAGACACGCTCTGCTGCCTTTCTGAGCCATCGCTCTTTGTCCTGTGGGAAAACCCACAAAAGCCTCTTTTAAAAGCAAGAAACGGGGGATTAAGGCCCGTGGGCGCCTTGTGGGATGCGAAGGGGAGGAGGGGTGTGTGGGCTTCACGGCCTGCCGGCAGGTGTGTCATCACAAGCTTTGCGATGTGTCTTTCTCTGCCTCGGATGTGAGGGACTGGAGATGTCGCTGTTGGCTCTCCCTGTGCACCTGAGGCCCAGCTTTGAAAGGTGCTGTGCGGCTCCGAAGCTTGCCCATTTCCAACCATGGCTATTGAAAGACACCGTACTCACCCGCGAAGCAGCCATTTTCAGCACCTCTCCCATATCAAATGGAAGGTGGGGGGTTGCTCTGTCCTTCTCTCTGACTCACATGGACCACACTCATTTTTCCCCCTTTCAAAATCCACACAACAATACTGCTGCCTGCGGAAGCTGTTTCTGAGCAGGCTGCAGCTCCCGCACAGGAGGCACTGAGGGCTCCGGGGATTTGGGGGAAAGGTTGCCTGGGAGAAAGCCGGCGGACGGGCGTTCCCATTGGCAGGGCAAAGCTGCGAAGAGCCAGCTGCCTGGGTGGAATCCAGTTGGTGCTGAGTGCCCAACAGGCGCTGGCTCACTGCAGGAGGGACTTTTCAAATAGGTTCTCGCTTTGGGGATGTTTTCCTTGTCCACAGCTGGGAGATTAACCACTGGTCTGAGAAGTCGCCGCCACCGCCAAGGCCGGCTCTACCATGAGGCAGAGTGGAAGCAGCCACCTCAGGCGGCAGATTTAGGGTGTCACAAAAGGGGATGCAATCGTGGCTTTGGTGCTGTGCACTTTGAATTGGGGGGGCGGGGGGGCCTTGCTAGGCCAGAACCGTTTTACAGTGTCCATTGGCAACAATAGAAGATTTATTTATTGATTTAATTGCCACGCAGGGGGCAATTTCCTAACAGGGCTGCAGCTGGAGAGGGAAGGGCTGCCCCCCCCTTTACACCCACACACACACTGCAGTGCCCCCCAACCCCCTCCCCCTTTAGCAATTAAGCTTAGGGAAAAATATTTCTGTTGGTACCAATGGGAGTTTGTTTCCCCCCCAACGGGGAGTGGGGGTTTCCAAGAGGATGAACTCTGGGGAGGGGAAGGGAGGGCTGCTCCCCATCTGTGTGGCAATTAAGTGTAGAAAAAAGCCTTGGGTTCATATCTTTTTAAAAAAGATTGGGATCAAATCTCCCAAATGCCACCGTTAGCATCTCTGCCTGAGGCAGCAAAATGTCGTGGTCTGGCTGTGGAGCAGTGTTGAACAAGGGCACTGATCCGCGGAAGAGTCCCAGAAGCCATCGGGGCGGGGGGAGCCAGTGATGGGGGAGGGAAAGGGGCTGCCCTCCTTCCGGGGACGTTCCCTGCATAACCTGGAGGGAGGGACTGCCCAGCCCCCTCCCCCTCCATGTACCCCTCCAGAAGCTCTGTGGCTGGCTGGCTTACCCTGCGGTCTTCTCTTGCAGAATTCTTCACAAGTGCCCACAAGGAGCCGCCCACGGTGCCCCCTCCCCCCATCGCCCCCCAGGAAACCCACAGCCCTCCTGTTTCCCCAGAAAAGAACAACGATGAGGTAACGGCTGGACTCGGTTGGCTGAATGCCCCTCCCTGTGACACCCCCCCTCCTCTTCGTATTCGTCCTGCAAAGTAAAATGACCGGCAAAGTGAAGCGCACGAAGCGAGACGTTACCTGGAAGCTTGAACACCCTGTTGCCAGGCGCTTCCGTTGAGATGACCATCGCAAGCTCTTGGGCTCTTCCGGATGCGTGTGGGGAAAAGGTCCTTCCTTGGCACTCGAAGCCAGAGAGAGCATCTGGTCGTGCAGACAGAAGGCCCCCGAGTGCTCAGGACCACCTGGGGGAACGGCACTCAGGCGTTTGGGCTGGGGTTTTAATCCTTTCTCGAGGCATTCCTATGGCGGGTGCTCCCCTCTGCAGGGTGCTCCTCTGTGGCTCCCAGCTGGGACCCAGGGCTGCGATGGGCACTGGCGGGAGCCGGGCCGGTGGGTGGGTGGGCCGGCGGGCCAGTCGCTTGCCTGCTGAGCCAGGGCTGTGGTCGTTCCGCTCCTGCAGCCACCGGGTCCAGGGCACCCTCGAGGGCAGCAGGCGCTCCGGGCGTTGCAGGTCTCCCGTCGGTACAGATGTCAAATGCCAGGCAGCCATTTGGGGGGGGTCTCGGGGGGGGAGGGAGATGTTTTGTCCCTGGTGCTGCAGCTCCAAGGATCCAGAGCCAGCTCAGGGGGAAAACCTCCCCTGGCTGAGTTCCGGACGCGAGTGCTCGAGGGGAAGCCCGGCCTTGCCACGGCGCTGCCTCCTCACGGCTCTCTGTTGTCTTTCCCCACAGCAATCTTTCCAGGGCTCTGGCAGCATCCTCTCCCCCGCCGACACCCCCAGCGCCCCCAGTGCCTACCACGTGACGGCTCTGGCCACTTCTTCCCTGGTGGGTAGGTATGCCCCCACCCCACCCCAGCCGCCAGAGCCCTTCCCTGCTGCCTTCCAGGGTGGCCGCTGCTACGCCTCCTCCCCCCTCAGGGCCAGGCGGAGGAGAGGTTGCCTGCTTTTTTATTCCGCACAGCTGCTGCACCTTTTAAGGCAGGCAGAAATCCCACAGGTGATGCTTTCCCATGAGAAGTGACAGACTAACTGTGGTATCAGGTGGACGGTCGCCCCAGTCGCCTGTTTCCAATCCTGGGCTATCAACCCCCCTGAGAGTCCCAACCTGGCTCCTTCCCTGTTACCTGTCCTCAGCGCCTGGTCCTCAGAGGTAGCGTGCCCTCCCCACACATGGAGGGGCAGCAGCAGTGGCTGGACCCTCCCAATCTAAATCAGTCACTTTTTTTGGCCAGGAAAATCTTCATCTGTTGGATTTCTGCTGGTTGGGCCACTGTTAAAAATAGGCCTGCCCTCCCCCCGGGAAGGGGGGGGCGGAGCCACAAAGAAAAATATAAAAGGAGGGAGAAAGTGAACCAAATAACCCCAAAACCTTGCAGGCTAAGTAACGATATAACTAACAGCCATAGGCGTGCGCAGCTCATTTCATTAGGGTGTGCGTCCAGGATACCTTTTATAAGGTGAATGTCTGTTGAATACTCAGTCATAAAGTACATTATTTTTATTCATTTATTTATTGGACACTGATGCCCTACCCCTGACTTGCCTGACCATGGGAGGGCCATTGCAGGTGGGGTGGGGGGTGGGGAATGAGGCGACGCTCCTCAGGCCCCAGCCTTGTTGGGGCTTACAAGGTGATATTAGACTTTGGGGACCCTTCAGGCCTCTCTGAAGCACTGCTCCTGGCAGAGAATCTCCCAGCTGAACAATGTCTTTTTATTCCTGCTGCCAGGCACCTGGAGGACCATCCCCACTGCTTCTGGATCCCCCTCTGGATCCCTACTCAATGTCCCCCTCAATTTGGTGCTTATTGCTTGAGACATTGGGGTGTGCCTGGGCACACCTGGCACACCTCTTGCACACACTTAAGCTAACAGCCCTCCCAAACCCAGTGCCCTTTGGATGTGTTTGACTAAACGTCCCATGATCCTCAGCCAGCATGGCCTGTGTTGGCTGGGAATTATGGGAGTTGTAGTCCAATACTTGGGGGGCACCTAAAAGAAGCAGATGTCAATTCTATTGTATCCTTGGGTGCGAGGGAGCGAGCGAGCAGGCAAACAGGGAAGTCATGCAGAAATTCAACGGAAAGGGGCTGAAATCCATCTGTCTGCTTCTGCCGCAAAATGCGTGCAGCTGGTCTCTTGGGAGTCTTTTCAGCGGGGCGCTGAGATCGCTAGCCACTGTTTGGAGCACCAGGAGTTGTGCAGCCGCTGCTCTGTGGCAACATGTGGCTGCAATTTTGGCCTTGGGGCGCATCGTTCCGCTGCATTTATTTCTGACGGAGGCTCAGCGGACGATGCAGAGAGTTGTTTGCTCTGTCCAAATGCCACTGAAATGGGAGCACACGGGGATCTCTTTGGGGAGACCTGTTGTTCTTTCTGGGAGAAAAGCGGACAATGTTAGCCGGCGAGGCCAGGGGGGCAAGAGAGGCTGAACGGAGCGGGAGGTGCAGCCAAGTCTTTGGGGCTCATGCAGCAGCAGCAGCTCCTCCGCTTAAGCAGCCCGACGTGGCGGGAATTGACCCATCTTGTGGCGCCGGTTTCCCTGGCAACCCAGCAGCGTTTGCTGGCATGGAGGCAGCCGGGCCGGCATGGCGCTGCCCCCTCTACTGCCGCCCGGGCTCAACCCTGCTCCGCCTCTGCCCCCCAGGCCTCGTCCAGACGATCAAGGACCATGTCACCAAGCCCACGGCCATGGCGCGTGGCCGCGTGGCGCACCTCATCGAGTGGAAGGGCTGGAGCGCCCCCCGGGCGGGCTGGGAGCAGGCCCTGACGGACGAGGAGCGCTACGAGGACCTCACCGACGAGCTCAAGGCAGCCCGCTTTGCGGCAGGTGAGGCAGCGGCCCAGCGAGGGGGGGGAAGGTCTCAATGGAAGGGGGGCATCTTGATAGCAGTGCCGGCTTCATGGGGCCCCTCGTCCTGTGAGCCTCTCTTCCCACCGCCACGATCAGCAGCTGCTGCTCCTCCTCCTCCTCCTCTTCTCCCTCACCGTTGTCTGGCTGGAGCCAGAGGCAACAGGTGAACGAGCAGGCTGCCAGGAGGAGGAGGAGCAACTCTGGGGGGGGTCTTGGGGGGCTGCAAGGGCCCAGCCATGCTGTCCTTTGGCACGCTGCCCTGGAGCCAGGCGCCTCTGAGCACGTGCTCAGCGCAGGACTCTGTCATGGAGGCCAGAGCCAGCCTCTCCAGGGCCTGTCACTCCCGCACGGCCACGCCTGGTCCCCCCCCTCCCCACAAAGCAGCCCTTTTCAGCCACCCAATTGAGTGGGGCGGGGTGGGGCGGGGGGAGCTCTTCCGGTGTGGGCCTTGTTTGATGGAAGGCCTCGGTGGTCCCCTGCAAATCCCCAGGGACCCGCCAGTGGATCCCACCCTGTGCACCCCAGGCTGGGTGCAGTCCCAGTGGGGCCGGCACCGTGGCTGGCTTGAACCCGGGGCTGGAGGCAGGACGCAGCCACCCCTGCCTGACTTCTCTCTGGCTTCCCTGTCCACCAGGTGTGGCCGAGCAGTTCGCCATCACCGAAGCCGCGCTGAGCGCCTGGTCCTCCCTGGACGAAGAAGAGCTGTATCACGCGGGGGGCACACAGGACGTTGTGCGGCTCCAAGGTACTCCCACCCCTTCTCTCCTCTCTCCTCTCTTCCTGCCTGGGAGCTTCATCCTCGAAGGCTTTGGGGGACATTTTGGCTGGCTCCTGTGGGGCCGGTGGGTGGGCAGGGCACGAGAGGCTTCAGGTGAGGAGCTGGACTGACCTGCAGTGTGGGGTAGCCAGGCCTGGACCTGGGGGCCTCCGTCCAGAGCACCATAACCCCAAAGGATGGAGTGGCTGGGGGTGGGGCCAGCAGAAGCAGAGCCCAGTTCATCCCTGGCACTATGACAGCGCCCCACGCTTTGCGAGAGGTTGACATGCAAAAGCCTCACGGGGGAACTCTGCGACGTCTGGGCTGGCAGCCGGTTTTGTTCTTGTCCTAACATATCAGGGATGTAGGAGCAAGGAAGGGGGCTGGGCTGTGGGGGGAGGTGTGAACTGCGTGTTTCAGGGCTGCAGTAATACCCACGGCCATCTAAGCCCCCCACCAAGGAGACCACAAAGTCCAGGGTCTGAAAATCCCCTCGCTGCACAACAGCACCTGAAGGGTCTGTTGGCCTCATTCCGGCCCTCACGAGTCCACGATCCAACTCTTATTCAGACTCTCATGTGGAACAGGGGGGCATTAGGGCTCCCTTCCCGCGCCGCCCTGATCTCTCCTCTGCCCCCTTTAGTCCTTCCTTTTCTCCCTACTGCTGAGCATGAGGTGGCAGCTCCTTGAGACAAGCCCCCCCTTCCCTCTCTCTTTCCTTTTGCTCCTGGGAGCCCTGGGAGTCCCACACACATCTTTCAGAGAATTTTCTAGCTTCTCACTTGGGGCCCTTCTCTTCCTCCTCCTCCTCGTTCCAGATCTGGGAAGCCTTTACCTGCAGGAGAATTACCTTCTCAGACCCCGGGCCATCAGCAGCCCCAACGTGGGGGACAGCCCCCTGGCTTTCTCCCAGTCTAGCCATGGGTCCCCCGTTCCCAGCGGACCCTCAACGTCGAATCCCTGCAACGCCCTGCAGGACGGCTTGGAGAAGCCGCCGCCCGGGACGCTGGGAGAGGAGCAGGAAAGCGCGCCTGGATCCCTCTGGCTGCAGCGCAGCAGCACCTCCCTGCGCTACGTGGACAGCAGCTCCCTGTCTGAGGATGAAGTCTTTTACAACTGAAAGAGGATGGAGACGGCGGGGAGGCTGTGACCCACATTCAGCCCCACCTCTGGAGGACAAGACTGCTCCGTCATCTCTGTGGTTTCTACGGCCCATTTTCAGACTCACCCCACTAATGCAGGGGGGCAGGACCCCTTTCCACCCGAGGGCCGAATTCCACTTTGCCGAAGCCTCAGGGGCCGCATCACAGTGGTGGGCGGAGACATGGGCATGGGGGTGGGGCCAGCGTTCAAGCCCCGTGTGGGCCCTTCTACTATCGAAATGGGGCAGGGGGAACGCTGGCAGTGGGGTGCTTGTAGAGTTGCCAGCAGCAACGCTTGTCCACGGCGAATCGTGGCCTGCCGACGGAGCATTGGCCATCCGAGCTGGCGTGGCTCTCCAGTCTTTTCACGTCCGTGCCAGCTGTGGGCTCGATCGCTCGCTGAGGAGGAGGGGGGACGGCTCTTCCCTCTCCGAGGGCTGGCTGTCCCAGGTGTTCCCCTCCGCCCCGGGCTCAAGTTGTGCACTGTTGTAAATAAAAGCAAGTCTTGCATAGTCGCGGCGCAAGGCTTCCGGGGTTTGCACGCTCTTTCTAAGGTGCTTTCAGCCCACCTGCCACCATCTGGCCGAAGGAGCAGCTCCGTGAGGAGCAGGTGGCGGCGTTGTGGACATGGCAGAAAAGGGGTGAAGAGGCGGCTGCCTCCCCATCCCTCCAGAAACCCCACATTCACCCCATTCTCCAAACCCATTGAAATATCCCACCCAAATTCAGGCGGTGAATTCGACATGCCTTTTTCCAGCCAGCCCTAATATGACCTTGCAAGCAAGGATGGTTCTTTTGTTTTAACCCTTCGTGGCTGTTATTGAGTGAATGCATTTTGTTTTGTACTTTAAAGCACGCCAGGTTTTGAACGCTGCAACCCATTTCCCCTCGCGTCCCATTTCTCCATGTTTGCCCCCCAGCAGTTTAAAAACAGGTCTTTTTAATTTGCAATGAAAACCAAGCCATAAGCAGTCGGAATCCCGATGGTCTCCGTCTCTCTGTGATGCTGGCAGATGCTTTGGGGCGTCTGTGGGGAAGGAGAGACCCCCCCCCTCTCTTTACATCGCTGGTTTGGGATTTGCCAGATCTTCGATGGCTTTCCTCATCTAAAGAAAAAGGAGGGGAAATGCTGATGGCAGCACACAAACGATGCGTCCACACTGCAAGCAGATTGGAACTGGTTTGACTGCCATGCCATGCCTGCCTGCCTGCCTGCCTGCCTTCTCTCTGGTCGTGCGTCTCCTCTGCTGAGATCCCTTCACAGAATTTAGTTCTTCCTCCTTTCGAAGAGCTCTGGGGGGGGGGGTTCTGGTTTTCCCACTCCCCGTTTTGTCTTCAGAAGAACCCTGTGTAGTAGCTGAGGCTGAATGATTGGGCCACGGCCCCCTGGTGAGCTTAACAGGACAGCAGAAACTGCCCCACACAGAGTCAGACCATGGGTCCACCTAGCCCAGTATTGCTGACACATATTGGCAGCAGCCAGGGCTGTCCTGGATTTCAGGCAGGATTCGTTCCCAGCCCTCCCTGGAGATGCTGCCAGGGATTGAACCTGGGACCTTGTGCAGGTAAAACAGGAGCTATGCTGCAGCTGAGGGGATTTGAATCCGGGGCTCGCCAGCCTTGATCCTCAACCTACTGCCCCGGTCTGCCTCTGCGTGTCAGGCGCCCTGGAACCGAGTGCGAGTTCTGCCCAGGCGGCGTCTCTTTCCGCCCCCCATTCCCTGACTTTGGGCGCTGGACGGTCACCTCGTTCCTGGAGACGAGCCCCACCACCTTCCCCAGCTGTGTGACGAACGCCCGCTGCAGGTTCAGCAGCTCAAAGAGGTTGTGGGCCTGCCGGAGAGAAGAAGGGGGTGGGGAGGCTCAGAACACCCCAGAGATGTGGGGCGGCACAGTTGTGGTGGTACAACCATGCCCGGCAGGCCTTGCCTGTGTACTGCTTTGCCAGGCCTCCCGCATCCCTCTGCCAGCCAGCCAGCCCCCTTGGGAGGCACCCAGACAGGCTTAAAGTAGGGGTGGGAAACCTGGGGCCACAGAGTTTCCCAGACGGCCATGCCCACTTCCCCGGCCCCACTCCCTTCCACCCTACCACCAGTCTCTCGGTGGCTTCCTGGCTTTTATGCTGTTCCCTCACTATTCTATACGGTTGCCATGGCTGCCATGCCATGCCATAAGGCTGAGTGATGGGCAGTGAGAGCTTTCAGCCAAAGGAGGCTAGTATTTTAGCCCCACCTACCACTGGCATGTGGCCCCCGAGAGCTGCTCTGAAAAGGAATTTGGCCCTCGGGCGGAGAGAGGTTGTGCACCCTAGCTGGCAGGGGTGCCCAGGCCTCATCACCACCGAGAGGGTGTTGTGGGGCCCAAATGCTGGACTCGGTGTACCAGGAGGGGCCCTGTGGGGCTGCTATTCCCCCTCCCCTGTGCTTCCCAGCCCCTCCTCCATTCACCTGGTGCAGGGACATCCAGGGCGACAGCTGCAGGGTCACCGGGCTGATGGTGCAGCCCCCTTCCAGCGTCTGGCGCGAGGGAGGCTGCAAGAGAGGCAAGCAAGCGTTGCTCCACCTGGCTGGAAAGGGGCGCGTTTCCCCTGGGACAGAGGGTGTGAGGCACAGCGGGCGCCCAGCTCAGCGGCCCTGCGGCGCTGGTGGGAGGGTGGGGGCTGCCTCTCCCCTTCCCCCCCCCCAGGCAGGTTCTCACGGCAGTGGTCGGGGCTTTGGGGCATGGGCAGCCCACCTCTTCCCCCTGCTCCGTGCAGGGCAGGCTGCCGTTGTCGTGGGTCTGGAGGAACTTGATGAGTTCGGACCTCTGGACCACGCCCAGCAGCATCGCTGACTCTGCAGGACAAAAGGAAGAGGTCAGTCCCAGGAGGGGCAGTGGTGTGGGGGCACAGAGCAGGGGGGCAGTTGATTGGAGAGGTGGCATCCATGAGTCAGGGTCTGTGCCGGCTCTTGGGCAGGGCCCCTTCCCTCGGGCCCTCCTCCTCCTCCTCCCCCCAGGAAGGGTTATGGGGGAGGATTTGGGGTTGGAGGCGGAGGGAAGGAGGGAGAGTCCGATGCCGGGGGGGGGGGACCTCCTCCTTCCCTCCCTCCGGGTCCCCCTCCCTCAATCGGTAGTACCACCGGCGGTGTCGACCACGGGGTACTCCGGCTCCTCTGCTGAGGTGACCGCTCTGAGGATGTCCGGGAAGGTTGCGTCCTTGGCCAGGGTGACCAGATCGGTGTTCATGAATTCCTGCGTGGTGACCTTGTAGGAGCTGCAGGTGGGAGGGAGTTGGGGCGCATTGGTTGTTTATTGAAAGGGGTTTTGCTCCCGTCAGAAAAGGCTCCCCAATGGCCTACAATCCGTGCGTGAACAACAGCCTAAAACAATACGCGATGCCCAAGGAGAGGGGGAGACCGAAGTAGACTGTCCGCAGGGCTGGCGGTGGGGGGGGCCCTGCTTGCCCTCTCCTGGGAGGGGCAGCCCCACTGGAGCAGGGCCCCCATGTTCCCTCTGCCTGCTCCTGCCCGCCCCCCAGCCTGGCCTGGGAGGGGGGGGCTGACTCACCCGATATGCCTGCTGCGGATGCGGGGCAAATAGGGCAGCTTCTTGACAATGATGGTGCCGTCGTAGAAGGAGGGCTGGAACTTCTGGGAGATGCCGTTGGCGATCAGCACCGACAGGATGACTGGCAGGATGTGGCCGATCTGCCCCGTCATCTCAAAGGCCAGCAAGGCCGTGGACAGGCTGTGCATCACTGAGCCCGAGAAGGCAGCCGCCCCTGCGGGGGAGGTCAGACTGGGCTGGAGGAGGGCCGCCTCTGGAGCTGGGGGGGCTCTCACAGGACTCACCTGGGAAGGAAGGAGGGGGATCTCCCTGGCCCACACCTGGGGGCAGTGGGAGGGGCTCCCCAGCAGGGGTGTGGCTGCACATTTTAAAGGTTGGGGGGCACAAATCTACAAATCTGCATGAAATCTGCATAGGCTCATTTATAGCTATAGGTGCAAATGTAGCAACAGTTACAAGGGTTTATTTCAATTTCACTGGAAATTGAAAACCTAGCAGTGAATTTCGCACCCAAGTCATCTCAAGTGAAGTAAATTCTTCCATTAATTTGCACCCCGCCACAGAGCATCCCAAATCAACTGGGGGTGGGGGGTGGGAGGGAATGTTTTCTCTCTGCTGAGATGCCATGCAGGGAGGTTTTATTTCTGGCGGGGGGGGGGGTTAACCCTTCCCTCCCCCACTGCAAACCCCCTTGGAAATCATCCCCCTCATGGCAATTTAGCAGAGAGCAAACTTTTCCATTGGCATCGATGGACCCTTGGGGCTCTGTGAAACAGATCCAGGGACGTGGGAAAGAGGTTTGGGGCTGCAGCCCCATGGCCCGGCCATCCAGGCCTAGCAACACTCTTGTTGGGACGTGGTGTGTCAACACTGAGGGACGGCCCCTTGCAGAGGCCAAGTACCCTTTTCTGCTCTCTCTCAGCGCCTGGCTGCTCTGGGGTCTTGGCCAGCAGCTAAGCATTCAGGTGTGGGGGACTTACCTGCCAGCGCATACCCTCCAGGAGTGATGAGGCTGAGGGAGCCCTCTGACGTGATGCCTTGGGGGAACAGGAAGGCAACAGCTTCCCCCACCAAGCGCCCCAGGGCAGCTCCTGCAGGCAGGGTGGGTGGGCAGGGAGGGAGGGAGGGGGCGGCAAGAGAGAGAAAGGGAAGCAGATCGCCTCTGCGCCATCTTCTTTTAGTGTGGGGTTTGGCCACTTGTGGCCCTGAGGACGTTCTGGCCTACAACTCCCAGCAGCCCAAGTGAGAGATTGGGGGACTCGTGGCCCAAATGTCTGGAGGACTACTAGGTCGCCCAGCCCTACTGTAAGCCACATCGACACAACACATTTTAAATTGGTTTAAAATTGGATGAACCCCTTGTTTCTTTCTTTTCAGGTCTGCAGTATAGAGAGTGAGGGTTGGGGGGGGATGAGGGGAGGATTGAGACCCTTACCATAAACGAAGACAGGCATGAAATACCCAGCAGGCATGGGCATCGTGGTGGCCAGAATCAGCATCCAGAACTACAACAGCAAGAAAGGTGAGGACTATTTCAACAACTGGCAGCCAGCTGGAATACTCACAAACACTCCAACTTCTGAGAGTGAAGGTCCCATCATCAAAGGTTGATAACAAGCCCACTTTTGCTCTCCATCTGAGGGACACTGTGTCTTCCCCCTCCCCATCTCAAACTATCTGGAGTTAGGCAAGTGGTGACCAGAGAGAGAGAAAGAGAGACTTTTTGGTTGTGGCACCTCGGATGTGGCACACTGCCACCCTGGAAAAGATTGGCCAGCGCCAACTTTGATGTGTGTTTTTATTTGCCAGGGCATTCCAGGATGTTTCATAACTACTTTTATACCTTTGATGGGCTTTAGTGTTGGGGCCGGGGGGGGGGAGTTTTGCTGCCACTTCTGTGCGTTCTGCACGCCTCCCTGGACGTCTTGGAACTGACGGGTGACTGATAAATCCACTAAGTGACTAACAATGAGCCCACCCACCCCCCTCATTCCCAGCCAGTGGAGGGGTGTCTTGAAAGCTGTGGATCCAAAGAGGCAGCAGGGGGGGCAGGGAGGAGAGCAGAAAGAACCTCAGATCAGTCCTAGAAAACAGAGCTGTAGTGTGATGATTGGAGAAAGGCTGGATTCCAGATTGTGATTCTTACAAAGCAGCTAGATATTTGCTTGCGGGGTGGTCCCAGGCGGGCTTTTTATGGTGCCATCACCCTGCTTCGGACGAGGAATTTCCTGAGGGGATCCAGACATTGGCCTCTTCCACTCATCCCCTCCCCTGCTTTCTCATCGCCCCTTCCGTCTTTTCCCTTACCGCAGAAAATCCATGAAGGGAAAAGTGGCGGAATTGGTGCATGTGGCCTTCGGATTAGGGCTGCTAGGAGCCCTCCAGAGGGACACCGGAAGGGGCCCTTCTACTGAGTCAGCCCCAGCAGCAGCTGTCCGAGGTTTCAGGCAGGATTCGTTCCCAGCTCTACCTGGAGATGTTGCCAGGGATTGAACCTGGGACTTTCTGCATGCAAAGTGGGAAATCTACCTACTGAGCTACAGCTCCTCCACCTGGAAGCACCCCAAATCTCTAGGAAAAGAAACTCGGCACTCTTTTAAAAACTCCCCCTTTGCCCCCGAGGGTCAGTACACAGTGGGGTGGAAGCCCAAGGTGACAGAGGCGAGGCAGAGAAGAGGGATCTCCCCAGTGCACCAAAATGCAGATGTGCAAACCCAGCTCCCTGTCAGACTGACTGACAGACGGAAGCTCCTCGTCTGGCGTCTTGGCAGCCAGGTACCTTCATCACTACGAAGACCACCAGCGTGCCAAAGATGGTGATGTTTGGGTCCCACCATTCGAGCCACAGGCCGTTGGGGTCAACCTGAAGAGGCCTGGCCAGCGATGCATTCTGGGAAAGGACGCTCCAGGTGTGGTTGTCAAGGAGGGAGGTGAGGAGTTCCTTCATGCTCAGCTATAGGGAGGAAAGGTGAGTAGCTGGAAGGTCTGGCAGTTTACGCAGAAGCATCTATTGCCATGACCCCTCCCCCAGCCTCAGAGTCCTCAGACCTTGCAGTATGCAGGAGAGGATGAGTTAACTGCAGAACCTACATCTCCCCAGCCTCTCAGACAGGCTACAAAATCGGGTGAGGGCCCTTCAGTAGTCCAATTAGCTCCTCCAGAAGAGGCAGATCTGACTACACAGCTTACATCAATTGGCTTTCGCTCCCTCCTGAGACAACATCCTCCTATGTTACAATAGGAGAGAGTTCCAGCTAGCAGGACATTGCTGAGACAACATCCTCCTGTTGTTCCAGTAGGGCCCACTTGGAACTATTGAAGGTCCTATTCTCCTCCTGTTTTGATCTGACTATCAGATGTTACCAGCTTCTCCTGGGAATGTCAAGGAACGACAAAACAGGGCAGCCAGCCACCAGCCAGGGAGTTCTCTCTGTGCATCGCCAGACCAGTGCTCTTTTACCTGCCCGTCGCCTGACACACCCTTCCCACAGGTGTATAGGAGCAAGCCAGCTGGGTGCTCTCTGTTTGGAAGGAGGGAAGCAGCAGGTAATCCACCAATATTTACCCTGGAGGCCATGAATTGGCCCAGGCTAAGCGGGAAGGTGATGGATGAGAGCAGGAGAGCCACCAGAGCTGAGTAAAAAGGTTTCCTGAAAAAGCAGACAAACAAAAAGTCAGGCTTATTTTTCATGACCCCAAAAGGAGGGGCAGGCTTTCACCAAGTTAGTTTTCCTGGGAAACTGCAACTCATACTCCGGTTAAAGCAGAGCTTCTGGCAAGAAGAGCGTGAAATCCTGTTTCTGGGCCAGGTTCTATTGATGCAGGAATCAGTAGGCTTTAGAGATGACACAAAACTCTTCCATCATGCAGAAAGTGACAAAGGGTTCTGTATAACTCAAAACCTTGAGTACAGTTTTTTTTAACGTAAGGTTTGGGGATTGTTTTTGTATTTTTACCAATTTTAGGGCAGTACAAAGCTCGCTAAAAATGTTGGCCAATGTGGGTTGCCTCCCCAAAATTTTACACATGTTGCGCAGGATCCGTGTCTTCTACTTCCTGCGCGCTTTGCCCTTGTTGGATTCTGAAAGCCAAAAATGAGCCAGTCTTTGCAACCTGCGGGGTCACGGACCTTTGGAGGAGGAAGAAGAGGAGCAAAGAAGCGCCACAAAACACGGAGAGCGGAAATATGGCGGCTGTTTCTTCGTCCGTCACTTTGATTCAACTGCAACTCTTGCTTGCCCTCACAACCACCTTGCGAGCAGGCCGCAATTATTCCCACTAGACAGAGTGGGGAACCCAGGCAAGAGCCCTGTGCTCCCCGCCCAGACACAGCGCTCTGACTCTTGAGGAGCTGCTTTCTCTTGGGTGCTTACTCTGTCGCCAGAAGCCTGGCCGTGAAGCGATTCCTCCGGACGTAGCCCAGGAGCCACCGCTGGCAGAAGAGGTAGGCACAGCTCACTACCCCGCAGACCACGCTGCAAAGGACAGAAGCACCGTGATCGGTCACTCTCTCTTGAGCAGCCGTGCCCCCCCCTGCCCTGCCTCCCCTCCGGCTGCATGGAGAGAGAGACCCCCTCCCCTCACCCCAGGAACATGAAGAAGAAGGTCTCCGGCAGGTCAAAGGGGAAGTCGATCTTGAAGCTGGTCTTGAAGAGCGCCATGATGGTTTCTGGCAGGGAGGAAGCAGGCCATGAACACCAGGGGCAGGGGGGGCCCTCCTTGCCCCAAGGCGCCTCCCCTTTGCCCACACCCAGATTCCCCCCCTGCTTTCCAAGGGGAGGGGCGTGGCTCAGTGGCGGAGCCCCTGCTGGAGGCCCCGGTTCAGCCCCCGGCAGCCTCTCCAGGTGGGACTAGGACAACTCCCCCCACCCCTGAATCCCTGGCAGGTGCTGCTGCCTGTCAGTGTGGTCAATGCTGGGCTCGACAGACCCAGGGTCCGCTTCCCCCGTCAGTCTTCCTCTCTCAGGGGTCTGATCCTGCCATGCCAGAGGTATCCAGCCAGGAGGACACGGCAAAGCTGTTTAAAAGTCCGGGGCCTCATAGGGCACAAATCCTGGGTGAAACTTGCATGTGCTCATTTACATATAAACAGGCACATTTAGAAAAACAGGCCCAGAACGGGCGTCTGCAGGCTGGGAGCTGCGGGCCCTGAAACGATCCGAGGCGTTTCCACCACGCTGGTCCCTGCGCAGCAAATGCAGGGAGAAGACGGGCCTCGTTTCGTGCCAGACAGACACACGCACGCACGCCCGTTGCCTGGGAGGCGTTCGGAGCCACTTCCCCGGCGCAGGTTGCGTGTAAATGTGCCGGGGCAGGTCGCCACCTTCCTCCGACATCTCTGCGTGCCGCAGAGAAAGAAGCGTGCTTGTCGGGGGGGGGGGGGGTGTCGAAGGACAGGCTGCTCCTGAGGCCGGATTTCTCTCACGTCTCCATCCCTTCCCTAACACAAAATCTCCCCCTTTTTTCTTGCCACAGTTCAAGGAGCATTTTGAATTTCCAGCAAGCTTCTCAGGATCACTTTCCCGGGGGGGGGGGGGAGGAGGAGGAGGCTGCAGCCAATTTAGAGTGTTTTCGTGCGTCACGGATCAAATTGCCTTTCCGTTTCGCTCTGTTTCGCTCTCTCTCGCTCTCTCTCTTTTTACGTGAGCGCCGCTGGTCGTGCGGGAGACCGTAAAAGGCAAGAGGTCTTTCTCATGCAAGTGAGCATCCTGCCCAAGATAGAAGGGAACTGACGTGAGAGGAGCTGCTTTCTGCCCCTCTCCGCACCCCATGTCAGAGTTTCGGGGGGGGGGCCCTCTGCGTCTGCCTTGCTTTGGGCGGTCTCTCTCTGCTCGGGGTCCTCGCTCGGTCTCCCCTACCTTGCTCGCTGTTGAAGACGGCCAGCAGGCGAAACATGAAGGCTCCACAGGTGGCCGAAAAGAATCCCCTCCAGTAGTCCCGGACGGCAAAGTGGGAGGACACGACCTCAATGCTGAACAGCACCCCTGGGTGGGAGCAGAGGCGCCAGGTTACGAAGCAGGATGGGCGAGGGCCGCAAAGACCAAGACGGGTGCGATCCTGCGCATGGTTTGGCAGACGACAGCCCTGCAACTCCCAGCATGCCCCAGCCAGCCCCGGGGCACACATGGGATGGCGCCCTTAAGGCAGTGGTCAGCAACTAGCAACCCACATGCCCGACCTGGGCAAAGAATAGTCGCCAATTGGGCACCGACCTGAGTTGGCCACCGACCCGCTACATCTCTCAATCGGTGGGTAACATATGTGCGTGCGTACCGTCCTGCTCTGGGTTTCAGTCGGAGCCACTTTCGGGAGAGCCTTCAGCACTTTGGATAGCTGCTGTCTGACTGAGACCCAGGGAGCTGCCTCGTCTTCATTGCTTAGGGGTTCTATTATATTAAGCAGTATATAAGTATCACTAATAATAAATAAATGCAAGCCAGGGAAAGCTTGTGCAAACAGGGACATTTTCAGGCGGCGTTCAAAACTTGCAAGCCACATGGGCAAGGGTGTTCCAGAGGGTGGGGGCCACCCCGAGAAGGTCCCGCTTTCCAAAGGTCGTATAGCAGCATCCCGTTGGTCGCAAAATGACCAATATAGCCTCACCTGAGGATCTAAAAGGACAGCTGGGGGTATATAGGGCAGGCAGTCTGCTAGGCCCGCTGGTCCTGAGTGATTTAGGGCTTTGTAGGTGAACAAGTGAACCTTGAGCCTGGCTCTGTTGCTAGCAGGGTTTGAGCCCCGTGTGAGAGCAAAGCTTAACACTTCATTCAACTCTGTGAACTTGGCTGCTCGTTTACTGAATCGGAGCCCCTGGAGCGCTGGTCAAAGCGCTGGTCCGGCTCCCTGGGTGCTTGCCCTGTGGCCATGCACCCTTGCCAGCTCACGTTTTTCAAGCCAGCAGCTTGTTCCAGGTGCAGCCAAAGTGCTCTTCCAGCGGGAGCATCACCCAGTGTGCCGCCCACGTTTGCTTGCACCGCATGCCTGTCTGGCCGCCTCCGACCGCTGATGGACCGGCTTACCGCTAATGGGAGCCCCGAAGACGGTCGCCACGCCAACCGCAGCCCCTGCCACCAGCATCTCGTTCTGCTTGCTTTTGTTCTAGGGGGAGAAAAGAGGCACACGCTGGGAGGCAGCGCTTGCCCCATGGACCTTGCGGACTCCTTGTGAACCACGGGGGCTCCGAAATGCAGATCGGCCGGATGGCACTTTGCCCAGCTTAGAGCAAAACCTCAGGAGCTGCACCAGCCCCTCCTCCCCCAGCTAGCCTGTGTGTGTGTGTGTGTGTATGTAGGCACCAGGATTTCACCCAGTCCAGGTGGTGAGAATGCAGCAGGTTACTGAAAGCTGCAGGGAGGAACGATGAACCCACCTTAAGAAATCCAGAGTCGGGGTCCGTCCCTGGGCTGGCATATTCTCCCCTTCACCCCCGAAAGGCACGGCTGCCTCTTTGGCCTTACCTCATACTCCCCGGAAACGCTGGTCCGAATCTTGCCTAGGTAGGCAGCAATCATACTGGAGAGGTGGACGAAAGGCCCCTGGAAGAGAGGAGAGACACGGCATGCTGTAGGCCAAAACATTTTGACCGTGGCTGTGGAACTCTAGGCCTATGGGCCAGATCCGGCCCTCTGATGTTCCCTAGATAGCCCCGCCTCCTCCTGGCCCCACCCCCTTCACCCAGGATGCCAATCGTTTGGTGGTTTCTCAGCTTTTGTGCAAATTCCCTCCCCCCCATGTTAAAAGGTTGGCATGCCCTCTCCTGAGGCTTTGTTACTGGCAGGAAGAGATTTATGCTAAAATATGCTGCTGTTTTTGCCTCATCTCTTTTGCCTTTGGAACCACCCACCACTGGAACATGGCCCCCAAGAGCTTCTCCAACATGAAATTCGGCCCCTGGAGTGGAAGAGGTTCCACACCCCTGCTCTAACACCCTCCCGTCTGCCTTTCTGTCTTTTTAAAAATATCCACAGACGTTTCCAGCGGTTGACACAGCCATGAAAAGGAGGCCTCATTGGGCCACCTCCAGGGAGCCAGGGCCTCACTCCGCCCTGCGTGGACTGCCAGCCACTTACGACTTTCCCGAGGAAGATGGTGCTGCCGCAGGCCAGGGTGCAGGTCAGCCCAATGACTTTGGCTCCAAAGTTCTCGATGGCTAAGTACTCCTCCAGGATGACCCCTGTCAGGATGATCTTCAGCTCGGGGATGCCGGATCCTGGCCGGAAGAAGCACGCAGAGGAACCAGGGTTGCAGCTCCTCTCTTCCCCCGGGGAGGGCAGAGCTGCCCTCGCTTAGGGCACTTGCCATCACGTTGACCCGAAATCTGGCTTCCCTGACACTTCCACACACACCCCTCTGGAGCAAGAGAGAAGGGGGTCTGCCCCATCTCCTGCGTGATGCCCTTCGGATTTTGAAGGCTGCTCTCACATCTCCTTTCTCCAGGCTAAACATGCCCAGATGCCACAGGGGGTGGGGGCCGCAAGAGCAGGGAAGAGCGGGACGGACAGACTGGCCCAGCCCTGACAGCCTGGGCCCAGGCAGGATTTAGCACTGTGGCCACCAGGGGCTGGCCAGGGCTCCACCCAGACTCACCTCCGGAATGCGGCGTGATGCTCTGTGCGAATCCTGTGGAGAAGGCCGAAAGCGCAATGGGATACATGGCCCAGGAGAAGTATTTCAGCACCGGGTAATCACCAACCTCTTGATAAAGCCACATGTGGGCTATAGGGACCGGTGGCACAGGAAAAGGAAAGCGACGGGTCAGTAGGAATGTACCGGCCGGTGGAGCAGCTGAACATGGATTCAAGCTGGGCAGCATCGTATTTTGTGCCGACCTGGTTCTTTTAAAGGCCTTGTGGGGAAAGATGTGCTTGAGGATGGCTTTCGAGGGCCAACTACTAGTCACGATGGCCATGTATTACCTCCAGGATTAGAGGCAGTATACTGGGGCACACGAGCAGGAGGGTGCCATTGCACTCCTGCCCTACTTGTGGGCTTCCCATTCGGGCATCGCTTTGGCCACCGGGGGAAGAAAACACTGGGCTATGTGGACCTTTGGTCTCATCCAGCGTGGCCCTTCTGAATTCTTAGCAGCGTCCTGGATTTGTTGGACTCAATGCGCCGTTCTAGTCCACCCCCCGTCTCCCACCACAGCCAGAGAGATGCCTCCTGGGTTGCCCAGGCAGAGGCCGTGGGGGTCGCAGGCCTCCCTTCCTGATCCCGCTCCCCAGCAGAGCCCCCCAGACCCTGCTGGGGCTTCTCGCCTTGCATCTGTCGTCTCAACCCCTTTCAAAGCTGTTGGCTTCTCACAGCATTTCATGGCGGTGAGTTCCATCTGCTCACGGCGTGGATCCTCAGGCTGTTGGGTAAATCTGGCCTGTCTGTGGCCCCGATCCAGCCCATTCCCCGGCCCGAATTTCATTATCCCGGGTGAGAGAGAAAGCTCTTTTTGCTTCCTCCATGCGGCATCAGGGCCCAAGCTGGCACTCTCTGGATGTGTTGGACTACAATCCCCACCATCCCCAGCCAGCACTCCGGTGGAAAGCAGTGGGTGGGGAGCAGCTCTGCCCGAAGGAGAGCTTGAGAAATCTGAGCCCAGGGAGGGCAGGGCCAGGGGTTACCGTTGGCCACCTTGGAGACGGTGAAGTCCATGGCAAAGCTGACCAGGGCCATGAAGACGCCCAGCACAAAGAGGAAGTACCAGTCGTCCCCTACGCGGCGGAACAGCTGGGCCGTGATGCACTCCAGGCAGCCTGCAGGGGGCGGCAGAGGACCGCGTGAGTCCCGCACAGGCATCGCTTGACACCCAGCAAGGAGGCTGGGGTGGGGGTGGCCCCCCTCCAGACACCCCAATGGGTCCGCCTGGGACGCCTGCCTGCCTGCCTGCCTGCCTGCCATGGTCACCTGCCATTTCCACCTCCAGACCAGATCCTTGAACCCAACCCAAAGCTGCTTAGTGCCACTGCCCACGACCCCACTGAAGACCAGCCCAGCTGTGTTTTGCTGTCTTGAACGAACACATGCCAGCAGAACCCTCTTTCCACCCCGCCTCCATCGTGAGCTTGCCAGATGTCCTGCAAGGAAAGGCCTACAGGGTCCCAGCTATTGGGCTGACCTGCAGGAGCCGGCGCAGAAGTAGTGCCCATCAGCCTGAGGCTGAGAGACCAGGGCAGGGGGCTGTCACACCTCCAGGACCGCCCTTCTTACCTCTGACCTTCCTTCGGGTTTTCGGCCAGGGTCTCCAGTTTTTCTCCTCGGCCAGAAACCTGCACCTTTCCTCATCCTTCTCTGCCTCTGCTCCGTTTCTCTCGTTGCAGGCTTCCTGTGCTCCTTCCGGGGCCATGATCCACCGTCAGGGCTGGCCAACACTGCAAGCTGCGAGGGCTGGGGGAGGAGGAGGCCGAAGGGGCAGGCGTGAAGCGGGGGGGGGGGTTGTGGTCCTGAGCTGCAAGAAGGGGCAGAAGAGGCACCGCATCCCCTAAATCCATCCTCGGCCCTCTTTGAGGCTGGGGGCTGGGGGCTGGTTCAAGCCACAGGGAGTCTGAACTCAGCCCCACGATGCATCGGCAAGGGAACGAGCGGAACAAGAAGGAAGGAAAGGGTGCTTCTAAGCCTGCACAGAGTGCCTTCCCCCCTCCACTGATACTTACAGCCACCCACCTGCACCTGAAATTAGGGAGGAATAGAAGCAGGCGGAACTCCAGGTAGGCAGCAATCATTTTATCTGGGGCTGATTGTTGATGCTGCTGAAAGTGATTGTCATTTATAACAGCCTCCAGAGACACAGGGCCCTCCCGATGTGTTGGACTGCAACTCCCATCATTTGCCATGCTGGCTGGGAATGATGGGGGTTGCAGTCCAACAATCCGGGAGGGATCGATACCCTGGACCTGGGAGTCAGTCCCACCCAACCCGGAGGGCATTTCTTGTGAGTAAACCTGCGTAGGATCATGCTGCAAACTGGCTAGATACTTTGCAAAAATTAAAACCAACGCGGGCCCCACCCTACAGGGCTCCCGCAAATCTAAAGGAATTCTATTCCAAAGGAATGTTCTTTATTTCAAATATGGGAACATTCCTGTCTTCTCTTTCTCCCTAATAGGAACACAAGGACTTAAAAAAAAAAGAACAGCAGCAACTGATGATAAGCCACCGAACTAGGAACAATTAATCCCAATAAAACAGTCTGAGCCCCCAAAATGTTAGGCGACAGAAGCCACAGGGGGTCAAGACAGAGAGCCCTCGCTGCTTGCGCTGCGGCCAACAAACCCGGCTTCTTCCCTTGTACCCACGGCTGGTGACGCCGCAACCCCCCCAACCCCCTGCATTTTTACGCACAAGTAAGTCCCCCCTGAATGACCCCCCTCCTCCCCAAATGGGATTGCAGTCCTGGCATGTTTCAAAGACTCACACCTCTGGTGTCCAAGCGACCCTCCGTCCTCTGAAGTCTGCTCTTCCTCTGCACCTGTATTGGTGAGGTGACGCACACCTGTGTGCCCAGCTGCCTCTCCACCACACCTTCTCTGTGTGTGTGTGTGCCTCTCACCTCTAACTGAGCACCAGTGTTTGCGGGCCCTGCAGGAAATGCCCTTGAAAAGACAAGGCAGACCCATGCTAGATAGAACTGGCCCAGCAAACGAGAGGCAGGGGACTAGCCCAGGAAAGCCGGCGAGGGGGCGGGTCAAGAGCCGGCTCGCTTGGGCTGGTTCCAATGCAAGGCAGGCTCCCTCGACAGCTTGCCATTCAATCCAGAACATTAGGAATCCCAGAACTTGTTTTCATTTGCAGGGGCTCTCGTGGCTCCCGAAACCCCACGTCACTCTCCTGTGTGACCAAAAAAACGAACCAAGAAACGGGACAATGTTGGCAGGAGCAGGACCTCAATGGCCTCCCCGGTGAGTAAATGGTTGCCAGTCACTTTTATGGCGGTCCCCAGGGCTCCATCATGTGGGCATCGCAAGGCCAGACCTAGAGTTCTTCCTGGGCCAATTTCTGTGGCTTAGGGAATAGGCAAGCGTTTGAGTCACACGATCACTTGGTCAGGCAGAGCTCTCAAACACTTTCTCGCCCTGGCTTAAAAATGAGGCCATTGGGCTGGGAAAGGGGCAGAAAAGGGGAAACTGGCATAATCCAGGGGCTGGAGCAACTCCCCTATGAGGAAAGGTTGCAGCCTTCGGGGCTTCTTTACTTGAGAAACATGGTGACTAAGAGGGGGACATGATAGAGGTGTACAAAGTTATGCACACTGTGGAGGAAGGTGGAGAGGGAGACATGTTCGTCCCTCTCCCATAGTACTAGAACCCAATGGGGCAGTGGGGGGGGTGTCATTCTCCCATGAAGATGAATGGCAGGAAATTCAGGACAGACAAAAGCAAGGACTTCTTCACACAGCACAGAGTTAAACTCTGGAACTCACTTCCACAAGATGAACTGACGGCCACCAATTTGGGTGGCTTTAAAAGATTATTAGACAGATTCATGGAGCATAAGGATATCAATGGCTATTAGTCTGGATGGCTATATATGACCTCCTGTATCAGAGGTTGCCTCCTGGGGGACATGAGTAGGAGGATGCTATTGCCCTCCTGTCGCCTTCATGGGCTCCGCTTTGAGGCATCTATTTGGCCACTGTGGGAACAGAATGCTGGACTCAGCGGATCTCATCTTGCCTCTGACTGATCTATTCAAAGAACCATGGAGGGTGCAGGAGGGGAGACATTGGACTGTGTTTCCTGGGGCCTGAACCAGGAGTAGGGATGATGATCTCCCTCTTGCTACACAAACTTCCTCATCTTTGTCTTTTGCGCCTGTTTGAAGAAAATGCCTTCCCTTAAACCTGCCAGAAGAGGTCTAGGTTCACCATGCCTGGAGGAAAGTGGTCAGCTGTTACCTGCCAGATCTCTCCCGATGCAGCGTGGAAAATGCGCCATCGCTCAGCGCCTTCTTGTTAATGAGAGGCGGCTGCAGCTGAATCAGCCCCTTGTGCTTCCAGTGGGCCCTCCCCCTCCCGGTGTGCTGCAGGTGGAAATGATTTCATGATGGAGCTGGGGAGGGGGAGGCCAGAGGCAGCAAAGGTGTGCGCATTGCATGGGGAAGTATGTGGCCCCACACCTTCCCAAACGTGGGGAGAGCAGCCAGGACGTGATGAAGTACTTTCCACTTCAACTTCAAAAAGCATCAGGGGTTCTGTGCTGCCCCCACCCCCAAAAGCCAGTCCCAAACTGGGCAGAACTCCCAAGGTCAGGCCCAGAGATGTGGCGCTTTCCATCTCCATCTGCTGCTGGTTTTAATTGGCTCTCATGCGCCGCTGGCCTTGGCCTTAGGCTTTGCTGCCTGGTTCTTTCTTGGTCTGTTGTTCTCTGCTGTTTTTGTTTCTGTGTGTTTCATGTTTTGTCCACTGCCCAAAGAAGAACTAACCAAATAAACAAACAAACAAACAAACAAACTGACGGAGAGCTCTCTGAATGGCTCAGGACCGGCATTTTCACCGCAAAGCTGCCCCTGTAGAAACCAGTTCCTGCACATCTATCCACTGACTTGCATGGTCGGAGGTGAATCCTGACTTGCATGTCAGTGGGCTGTTAGGTTGTGGGATTTCTGGGGATCCAACAGGCCTTCTGTGGGGAGGGAGCAGTGGCGTGTGTGTGTGTGTGTGTGTGTGTGTGTGTGTGAGAGAGAGAGAGAGAGAGAGAGAGAGAGAGAGAGATGCCCATTCCGCCCTGACCTCAGGCTGCTGGACCTTGAGGGAGCTAAGCGTGACTCAGGCTTGAACTGGGACGATGACCCAGCAGCTGCATTTAGCTGTGCTCCTGCCCACATCCCCCCCGGGCACGCTTGCTCAGAGCCGGCTGTGAAATGCCTGCCGGCATGGCTCATCCCTCCCAGGAACGCTTGTTATAATACCACTGGCTGCGCCGCCAGCACCCTGCCCTGCCCGGAAGCACCCCGTGTGCGGCCAATGCACCTTCCAGACAGGAAGGGGCCCGGCCTGCCGTGGAGCCTGCTCAGCAAGCGGGGGAAGGGAGCCTTACATGGGCGAAGACTCAGGGAGGTGAGGAGGAGCAGAGAATGCAGGGAAATGCCGCGTGGGGAAGGAACAAAGGCCAGGCCGAAGGTGTCCCTCCCTTCTCCTGCCCTGCGAGGGCTTCTTTCACAGCTGCCGGGCAGGCAGAATTTGCACCAGTAAGGCTTGGCCCATGACCGCTTCCCCCTTTGGGTTCCCGCCTCCTCCAGGCACCCCTTGGCTGCTTCCCCTGTTGGATTTCAGCCCCAAAGCCCAGGTAGGCCTTGAACCTCTGCTGCCGGCCATGTTTTCTGCAGGGTGACACCACCCTCGTCCGGACAGGTCTGAGATTTCCCCCTCTTGGTGTGTCACACCTCCATGTACCGGCTGCTCCTTTGCCACCCTCGCTTGCGCATGGCACGCTGGCTGGCGGTCTGTTTTTGGAAAGCAGGTCCCTGCTGCCAACAGTCTGCAGAGCGGCGATTATCAAGGCAGGCAGGAATGCCGGGCACGAAGCAGCCTCCTCCCTCCCCTCCGTCTGTTTGCCTGACGCCCCCCCCCCCCAGGGAAACTTTCCACCAGGCTTGTCAGAGCAGGACGCGCCACAAACCCCTAAATTTAGACGTTGACAAGAGCTCTGGAAGGCGGCCGAGAAACCCGGAGACTCTTTATAAGCTCCAGAGCTGCCTGGGTGGGAACGCTGAGCAAAGGGCGCTTTTCGGAGAGGGCCTGTCAGGAACGGCTGCCCATCCGTGTGCTCCCAGAACGAGGAGTTTGGGTCTGGGGGCGGCATTTCTCTCTCCTTCCAAAAAAGCCTCCACAAACGTTGGTCTGTCTGAAACCACCCTCTGCCTTGCTCCCTGCCGCCTGTGCCTGGTGCCGGCCATCTCCTCCTCCACCTTCTCAGCTCCGCTCGAGTGGGCAGCCGTCGACCCATGGAGAAAGCCCACGGGATATTTGCAGAGGACTTTGGGGGCTTCATGAGGCCTCGTGCTGAGCCCCTGAGCTTCTCAGGCAAGTGGGGGGTGGGGGTGGGGGGCAGGAGCCGGCATGGACTGGCAACTTTCTTCCCTTTGCCTTGTTCCCGTCGGCGTAGGAGAGGTTTGCTTTCAGGGCTAGCAGGTGACCCGCCGGGCCTTCCCATGCAAAGTGTCCATGTAGCCAGCCTTACCTCCTCGGTGGCCTTGCAGTGCCTCAGGCGGAGAAGGGGTGCTTCTCCATCCTCAAAGAGCTCTGGTCCCTGAAGCTGCTGCTGCTGCTGCTGGGTATGGTGGGTGAAGCAGGGGCCCCGCCATGGGGCAGTGAGCTGTACCCATAGCTGGCTCATTGTTTTCTTGTTTAAAGTTCTGTTACCCTGCTCCTCACTCAAAAAGGCCATGGAGCAGTTTACATGCAAACCCTCAAAAGACAGTCCCTGCCCCTGTAGGCTTATAACTTTAAAATATGACACACAAGGAAAACGGTATGAGGAGGGAAGAGGAAAAAATGAGCATGTGCACACAGGGGGGTGGCTTGAATTTCATTGGTGTTGCACACTGGGCACTTGCTGGGCCTCTCGGCTGTGAGACAAGACGTGGGATGTGGCAGGGGGGAGGGGTGTTTTCCCACCTACCATCTTAGTTGATGTGTGTGTCCCTCGCCCAGCCTGCTCACACCTTATTTCTTGAGGAGCAGCAGCAGCAGCCATGCCTAGCAAGACCTATGGGACTAGGCACAGTGTGTTAGCAAATAAGTCAGATGCGCGTGTAGCTGGCTGGTTGTAAAGGGAGATGGAGCCCCTTGACCTTTGAGTGTTGTGCAGAATTTGGATGTCCAGCGTCTGGCACGAGGGACATGGGTCGTTTTTACAGGCTTGGGGTCAAGTTCTGTCTTCCTGCTGCTGGATGCTGGTAAGAAGCACATGGGCCTCTCACAATGCAGCTGCTCCGGTGCAGTAGCGCGCAACCCGAACTAGAGAAAAGGAGGCTGTTCCTCTTGCCCAGTTCAGCTCTGGATTCCCCATCATCCATGGGGGGGGGGGGGGTTAGATGCACTGGGGGTGGGGATAAGCAGACCCCAGAAACAGTACCCTGAACTGAGCAGGCTCATGATTCTAAGTGCTGCAGCAAGCTATTTGCCCCAGTATCCTGTCCCCAGCAAAAGATGCAACAAAACATCTTTCCGTCAAGCAGGTGTTCGGTCCTTACAGAGGATTTTGGGATTCATGGCATGCTGTTCTTCCTCCTCCCAGCAGGCCGTGCCAGTGGGATGGGGAACATCAAGACTTTAGGGGACACGTACCAGTTTGCGTTGGATGTCAGCGACTTCTCTCCCGAAGACATCATCATCACCACATCGAAGAACCAGATCGAAGTTCATGCAGAGAAGGTGAGCGGTCCTGGAGACCTCCCCCCTTTCACCGTGTCTGGAGTAGGAGCCTTCGAGAGAGCTGGAAGGGTTTCAAGGCATGGCCTGGGGTGAGCAACCTCCAGCCCTGGGCCAAATCCAGCCTAAGGGAAGAGCCACTAGCAAGCTGTGACCCATCCAAAGCCTTAGCCGGAGATTTCGAAGACGCCAAGGCCTCTCTGGCTGACGTCTGTGACGTTCCTCAGCACCTGTTTGCAAAGAGGAAGCTGATCTTTTGCTGTGGGTGGGGCACTTTTCTTGACCTGCCCACAGCTGGGGAAGAAATGTGTCTGGACTTGACATGCAAAGGGAGCATCTTAGATAGGTCTTGTCTGAGACCCTCCGTGGTTTCCTCCTGGGGCCAGAGAAACCTACACAGGCACAACAGAGCCTCTGGATGCACCCTCAGCAGGAGGGAAATGCTCTTGCAATGGGTGGGTGCTGTGTATCAGTGCCACTGCTTTGAAAGAGGACCGCTGCTTGTGCTGCGCCCACTCAGCCTGCTGATTAAACTGGGAGTATGTGCGTGGCAGCCCATACTTTCATCGTGCAAAGCAGGCATGCCTCAGCTGGTGGCAGCAGAGAAGCAGCCAAATTCCCAGGGAAAACAAGGCCCTCCTTCCGCCCCTGGCGAGAAAGCCTCTCTCTGCCTTGGCTGGGAACGCAGAGATCTCTCCTGCTCCGGGACACTATGTTCCGGACGGTTGCCATGGCGACAGGAGTAGCATCTGCCTGGGGCGCCGCCTGACTCTGAAACCCCTGGAGGAAGATGTGACCTTCGCGGGCTGGGCTGTCCACGCGCCTGTTCTGGGGGCCAGCCCCCAGGGGAAGGCGTCATGTGGGGAGCATTTGGGCCGCAAGTCCTATTTGACAGGCCAGGCAACTGAGGCCGGGGGCGGTGGAGCCTTCCAAGGCCATGTGCCGTGAGCTCAGCAGGGATGTGAACCCTTGGGCCGGCTGCTGTGAGTGGTGAGTGCTCATATTCGGGCCCTCTTCCTTTGCAACGCCGGCCATTTGTGTGGAGGGAGGGGGCACCCCCCTTTCTGTCCATCGTGGACACTCCCGGCGCGCTGTGGGAGAGGTTGCCAGGTGGCCTCACATCTTTGCGCCACCTAAACTCGCCTTCCCCAACCTGGCGTCCTCTGGGTTTTGGGCTACAATGTCACCATTCTTGGCCATTAGCCAGGCTGGCTGGGGCTGATGGGTACTGCAAGTCGAAAACACCTGGAGGGATCCATGTTGGGGGGTGAGGCTGTGTGTACCTTCTAGACCTGGTGGTGCTTTTTCCCCACTGGAGAGACCCCCAACTCCGTCTCTGTGGGACCCCTCCCGTGTGGGCGGGATGCCCTCAGCAATGCGATTCTTCACCCCTCCTTTCAAAGGCTGAGCTTTGTACATGCCTCGTGCAGCTGGTGCAGTGAGCAGAATGGGTAACTGCTTCTGCAACAGAGGGGTCTGCACGTGCTATTTGAGTTTGCGGAACGGCACCGTTGGATGCTGCTCGCTGTCTGTATGTGGGAGTTGGGGGGGGCAGGGAACAGGGTCACAAAATGGGCTGGAAAATGGTTTGGGACCAAATTACTTGAAGGATCCTGGTCTGCCCACACGTTAAGCTCAGCACAACAGGGCCTTCTCCCTTGCCCGTCTTTGAGGCCACTTAAGTGGGCGAGTGGCCACATAAGGGCCTTTTTTGCAGTGGCCCCATGCCTCTGGAATGGGTTACCATTGGGTCTCTGCTCCGGCATCACTGCAGGCCGACTATGCTTCACTGGACTGTTCTGCTCTGCAGCTGCCATCGTGCTGTAGCTTTTTAGTCACGTTTGATTGCTGGTGCTTTAGGGATATTTGCTACACAATAATTCCATTGGTTTTTTTATTATGTGAATTTTAATTTTGCCCTGAAAGGCGACCAGGAAATACTTTGAATGGCTAAAGCCGGCCAATGTGGCCGCTCCACCTGCCCCGCTTCCTGACACCCATCTCTTTGTGTCCCCTCCACCCCTTAGCTGGCGGCCGACGGGACCATCATGAACACCTTCACCCACAAGTGCCAGCTGCCGGAAGATGTGGATCCCACCACGGTCACCTCGGCCCTGGGTGCTGACGGCAGCCTGACCGTCAAGGCGAGGAAGCGCCCTGCCAAACACCCAGAGCACGTCCAGCAGACCTTTCGGACTGAGATCAAGATCTGAGGGTCCTGGAGCGACATGGGGGGTGGGGGGGAGCATGGGGGGGCAATAGGCTTGGCATGAAGGGGCGGGTGGGGTGTGTGTGAGGGGCTGCGCATACTCTGGGCTTCCAGCCGGGGCTCTCCTTTGTATATTTGTAGGCTGCCTTTGGGGTGTGATAAAGTATTGATGATACTTGCTAGCTTGGTCCTCTCCGTGGTCCTCTCCGTTTTCTCCTCGGCTGCTGCTGCTATTTCCCACCCCCCCATGCCCCCCCTGACCGATTCTGGAATTGGGGCGGGTGGGCTGCTGCTTTGCTCGGCCCATGCGTGCTTTGCTCAGCCACCCCATCAGCTGTCCTTTTGTTTTAAAGGAGGGGGAGAAGCTCCCAGATTATAGAAGATACAGAGAGAGACCCTCAGCTGGCTCAGGATGGACCTCCCAGCTCCCCTGGCTCTCTTGGCTGTAAATATAGCCCCCCCTCCCCACCCACAAGGTCTCTTCGTCAGAAATCCTCAGGGCCTAATCCAGACCCTGGTTCCCTGGCTCTGCAGCATCCCCCAAGAGCCCCTTGGGTGGGATTTAGGATTAGAAGGCAGCAAGCCAAGGGCCCCACTCCACAGCGCACCCGGTGCAGAGCGGTGGGGTGCTGGCTGCCCCTCTCTGGCAGCGGCACAAGGAGGGAATCCTGCCTGGAAGAGGGACGGAACTTCACAGGGTTCAAACCAGGTCAGGATTTCCAAACTCTGCACCAGACATCTCTACATATGATGATGCATTTTTGAACCCGTGTAGGCCAGCTGCTTCTCCTTGGCCTGCCTTGGAGGACAGCTGGGTGGGCGAGTACCCAAGAAAGAGCCCAGACAGACGGGGGGGAGGGGCAACTTGCTTCCAAGCGAAGACGGACAGGATTTCAGCAGAAGCAGGCAACTTGTGGCTCTTGTTGGACTACCACACCCATCATCCTTCACCCATGGGCTGTGCTGGAAGGGGCTAATGGGACTTGCCATCCAAGAACTCCTGGAGGGCCCAGGCCTGGATTTCAAGCATGTCTTCTGCCCACTCAGCCGGTAATGCTATGCCTGCATTTGGCAAATCCAGCCGTTTCACCACCTCCCTGTCCTTCAGTTCCGGCAGCGCCCGTGACAGGGGCTGAAATCTGAGCACATAAACTGGAATATTGCAGGGAGCAAAGGCGCTCACCAAGGAGCTCACCGACACCCACACAAGCATGTGCACTCTCCTGCCTTGACTCTCGGAAGAAACGTCTCTTTGGGGTCTCCACCACCGTGGCCTTAGGAGGACCTGGAGGAGGCACGAAGGGCGGCATTTGCCCTTGGCGCTCCGTCCAACAATCCCCCGCTCAGCCGTTCTCCGCGGGCCAAGGGCTTGAAAGCACTGAGAGTTGGGGAAGGAGTGAGTCACTCCTCTGGAAATAGACTCCGGACGGGCTGACAATGGACAGCAGCCGCCAGGTGGGTGGGAGGAGGCGGCAGCACCCCTGGCTGCTGCAGCTGTTGGGGAAGCCCCAAAGAAGGCCGCGCATAAAGAATCCGCCATGCAACACGGCGCCATCCTGGCTCATCCAGGTAGTGCTGTCGCAAACATCACATTCTTGGCTGAAAAAAACTCATCTAGTGAGCAGAAACGTGTACAACGTGTACAATGCTTAGTCCAGCCTTCCAGTAAAGACAGCAACGTTCACACACACACGCAGAGCCCAGCTCTACTAAATCTGGATGGCCAGGAGAGGGCAGTCGTAAGTCCGCATGACTCTAGTGAGTGAACCTGGCTGCATTCTTGGGGTTTGGAAAAAAGACCCCAAAGGGATCTGTTGCCAGTCATCCAGGGAGGGGGGATTCCTTCCTGTCCTCAAACTGTTTGGCTAGGAGCATCAAGCTCCCTATGCGCCATTCCATGCGCCTGATCTCCAAAGTGTGTCTCCTTTGGCCTGCAAGGGGTGCCTGCCCATTTCCGCCGCTGCTTTCACAAACACTTTGGGATTGGTAGAAAAGTCACTCGCATTTTAACCACACCATCATAGGTAGGTGAATGTCTGGCAGAGCAAAGACAACAGCAAGAGCCCTGCCTGTTCAATTTGATTTTGTTTCTTAAATGAAACTGTGTTAAGAGCTCTCTGTTCACTGCTGGTGGTGCCAGAGTAGAAAGGAAGGCCCCGTACACTCTGAGAGCAGAGGAGGTGGGCTGTTGGGCGTCAGGTTATGGGTGGAGATCACCTATCTAAATACTTCCACTTGCGGAACATGAAGCCTCTGCAGCTAGAAAGCCAGCATTTCAGGGACATGGCTAGGCTAGAACCCTGATATGCTAGCTTTCCAGGAGCAAGGTTTCACTTTCCAAATCCACAGATCCTGCAGTGTGAAAGAGGTACAGCCCAGATGCAGCCTGATTGTCCCAGGGCGTGAGAGGTTGGCGTCCCTGTGTGCCCTGGGTGTGGGAGGCTGGGGGAGGGCAGCAATGGTTTCATTCTGGGTCAGTGACTGCCTGGGCAGTGTTCCCCTGTCTGAGTCTGCATTCTGAGTTATGAGAGCTCTCCTCCACACTGTCGCCCTCACCCCCCCCCCTTATGTGCTCAGTGCCCAGAGCAAGAGGGCTCCTGCAACATTGGTGCCTGCAATGGTATGTAGGCAGTGGGGTGGTGGAGGAGGAGGGGGGCCGTGTGCTTGCATAAGCTGCTGGGCTTCCTCCAAAGCAGCCGGCCCAGGGCAGAATGGCAAGGCTCACCACCACCACCCTCGTTTTGACTGCAAAACAACCCCCCCACTCCGCAGCGCCTTCTGTTGAGCCCTGGGCGGGGAGTGTTGATGGTGCCCACAAGGCTGCTGTTGGGGTGGTGTTGGGCGCAACATTCAGAGGCGCTCAGAGGTCACTGTGCCCGCTCCCTCCTCCCCCGCCCGGGAATGAGTGCAGAAGGGGGGAGGAGTGTCAGCTGTTTAGATGGAGGGAGGGAGGGAGAGGGTCAGGAAAGGACAAGGCCAACGCTGCCTGCCCCAGGAACAGAATCCCATGGGAACCTGGCCTGGAGGAGCAGCCTACAACGGCACAGGCCTTCCCGCTCTCCGTGGCGCCGGGGCAGGGACTTGGGGTGGGGGGTGGGGAGCAGGATCTCAGGGCCGGTGTGGGTGTGTGGGTGTGCGTGCGTGTCTGTCCCTGGCATCGGATCCCGAGCCGAAGAATCCACCTCGCTTGGCAAACGGGTGTTGCGAACTCGCCAGACTCACCTGCGTGTTGAACCTTATGCTTCTGCAAACGGGCAAAAGCAAAAACTCCCCAATGGGGGCTTGAAAGAGGTGCTGAAAAGTCCCCATTAAAATGAATAAATAAATGCAGCAGGGCGGCCTGAAATGGAGCAAGGGGGGGACCCCCTCCCCTCCTCCCCTCCCCCCCCCAGGCTGTGGTATGTGATGAAATGGACTCTCTAGTCCACCACCCTTCGCATGCCAGAGTGAGTCACAGCGCGTGAGTTGCCCAGGCGCCACCGGCGAGCAGGCCACGGCTTTTGCCGGTTGGAAACCGGTGGCTGAGGCGCCCTTCCTCCTCCTCCTGCCCAGGGTCTTTCTGGCTGATCTGGGTCTGGCATTTTGGTGAGGGGGAGGGGTGCGCAGCAGCGTCGTCTTCCCCCACTCAGGAGCAAATCTGGTAAAAGGGCGCCCCCTCCTGGCACGAGGAGATCAGCCACTGGGCAACGCCTGCGAGCCACACCGATGCTGCTGCCTGCCGCCGAAGCAGGCATCTAGCCCAGTCTTGCAGGCGCGGACCGGCAGCAGCCATGGCTCCCCAGGGTTTCAGGCAGGAGTTCGTCCAGCCTTCCCTGAAGATGCTGCTGGGGATTGCAGCTGGGGCCTTCTGTGTGCAAGGGAGGGGCACTGCCCCTCCCAAAAAGCCGGCCGCGTGGAAGTGTGCGTGGGCACACGGCCCCCACCCGCTGCCGCCTGCGGTATGGAGTTATTTATTATCATTTTAATTCAGATTTATATGCCGCTTTCCACAAAAGTATCAGCGCACTGAATGGGGAGGCATAAGAACAGCCAGGAATGTTGCAATAAAAGCAACGCAGCGCAACTGCTGGCAGCTTCGGGACACGATCCACGACACACAGCAACCCACGTTGGGCCTCCCCGCAAGAGCGCCCCGGGAGCCGGAGCGGCCACCGCGACGCCACCATCTTTTTCTGCTGTGTGGCTCGCGTGAGAAGGCCCCGCAGCACCCACAACCCAGGGTGGCTTTTACGCTTAAAACTTCCCAGATAAGTAAAATTAGCGCGGTGGATAAAAACGCTGGCGACGTCCAGCTCTTCCAGCCTCGCCTTCTCCTCCCTCGGGCAGAGCGGCGCTGCCTCTAGTGCTTGTCCCTGCCTCTGGTGTCATGGCGGCCGGAAGAGAGGGGCGGGGCCCTCCAGAGCCACCGCCTCCTCTCCTCTTACGCGCGCCAATGGCAGGCGAGACGCGATGCGCGAGCGCACCAAACCCTCGGGAAGGCGAAGGGAAAAACAATTCCACGCACGCCCGTAGTGCGCTTGCGCGGGCGTGCCGTCGGAGAAGAGGGCGGCAGCCACGGCGACGCCGCTTCCGCCCGGCCCCAAGATGGCGGCGCCCTTTGTCTGTTCCGTGTCACTCTGAGCGTCGCCGCCAGTCGCCCGTCGGACGGGATTATGTGACGCGCCCGGGATGGCAGGTGGGGGGCAGGAAGGGGAGGGGCATGGAGGGGGCGGGGGGCAGCAGGGGAGGGAGCCAGGAAGGGGGGCGGGGGGCTGTCAGTCAGGCATGGGGTGGGGTGGGGGAGAAGCCAGCCAAGGAAGGGGCAGGTGGGTAGGTGGGGCTGGGAAAGGGGGAGGGGGTCTGAGGAAGAAGCAGCAAGGGGTCATGTGGGCGCAATGGGGGGGGGAAGAGGGGGAGGGGGCTGAGAGGGTGGGGGAGGTCCGTGAAGGAATGAGTGGGGAGGGGGAAGCTGGGGGGCTGCCTGTCACTCGAGGCCACGTGGGCAGTTGGAGTGGCAGCGTGGGGTGAGGTGGGGGGAAAGCCTGGCCTCTAGGCAGCGAGCAGAGTGCTCTTGGGGGTTGCTTTCCTGCAGAAGCTGCATTTATACTGGACTCAAAACAGCAGAGGGGAGAAACATGCCAGGATTGAGTCCTTTGGGACACCAAAAATAAAAAGGGTTGGGTGGTGGAGGCCCTGTAAGTCAAGGCTGTGTGGGGGCCGCCGGAGTAGAAGTTGGGGCTGTTGTTGTGGGGTGCAGAGACTTGTTGGAAGTAGTTTGAGGGTCTTTTGGGGGACAGGCAAAGGGGCTGAGGAGTTTTAGGATGGGCAGGTGAAAGGCAGAGATTGTGATGGGGGTTGTAGGTGTGAGGCAGCCGGGGGTCAGTGGAGACTGCTCTCTTTGGTGGGGAGGGAGCTGTGGGGTGGGAGAGTCCTATGTACGGTAGGGAGGATGCCTCTGTCTTGGTGGGACCTGTCCAGAAACAGAGGAGGCTGATGGTGTTAAAGTCCCATTCAAGCCCTAAACCCAGGGAGCGTGTCGGTGCCACTCAGCCTCAGTTTCCCTGTCTGTAAAATGGCAATAGCTGCACCAGCCGTGTCTTGAGGTCCACGGCACCAACGGCTGCAGAGCCCTTTGCAAACAGACATTCAAACTAACAGGAAAAGAAAAAGATATTCCAATAAAAAAAGAAAAGAAAAAAGGCCGGCCCATTTGGAGTGGCAGCTGTCAAGGTGCATCAGAAATGCCTCTGCTCCGGAGAGGCCGGTTCATCTCTGCTGCGCTGTCGTGTGGAAAAGGGCTTCCAAACTCATGGCTGGGCAACAAAAGTATTAGTTATCGCTGTTTTCCTCCAAAGGGTTGAGGGTGCCATACGTGGGCCCCTTCACTCTCTTCTCCTTGCAACAACCCTGTAAGGTGGGTTAGGCAAAGACAGTCAATGCCTCAAGGGCAGCCAGTGAATCCTGTGATGCGAGTTCGGAGTTGATTCTCACGTCACTATTTATTTTATTCAATTACTACTACATTACATCCTCATTTATTATTATAAGCAATAAATATTCTTCATCCGCTTCCCCAGAATTCCTCAAGGCATTTCAAAATATCATATGACAGTCTACAAGATCATGTAACCGTTTCCAGACAGGTCACTGTACTAGCCTGTAACATTAGACAACAACTAAGAGTCTTGTTGCACCTTAAAGTCTGTTGCATTTATTACGGCAGAAGCTTTCATACCGATTTTAAATGTGTTAATAATAAAGATTCCACAAGACTCTTGGTTGTTCTTCGCTACAAAGATATCTGAGTAAAAGCAGCCTCATGAAGGGCTTGATCCATGGGTGCTGCGGGCTACCTCCAGGGAAAGGAGCGGTGCCCACGTCCTGCTTGGGCATGCTCAGACACTTTCTGTGTGTGTGTGTGTCTCTCCTCAGCCATGGACTTCCCTCAACACAGCAAGCAAGTCTTAGAGCAGCTCAACCAGCAGCGGCAGCTGGGCCTGCTCTGTGACTGCACCTTCGTGGTGGACGGCATCGACTTCAAGGCGCACAAGGCGGTGCTGGCGGCCTGCAGCGAGTACTTCAGGATGCTCTTTGTCGACCAGAAGGACGTGGTGCACCTGGACATCAGCAACGCGGCAGGTGGGCCAGGGCAGAGTCCGGGGGTCCCACAGTCTTGGGCGCTGTGGGAGCGAAGGGAATCCCCCCCACTCTCTCAAGGAAGAGCAGGTAGAAGGCTCTTGAAGTGAATTTATGGTAAGGGCCACCTATCTGGCAGGACCACGTGCCCACCAGGTCCTGAACAGATCAGCCTGAGCCTCCCAGATGTGCCACAGCATTAACATCTCCAGGGGAGTCGAGTGAGCAAGCCATGTATGTTACAGGCAAGGTGCCAGTACACACCTGAATACGAAGGGGAGTGCCCCTCACCGGGCCCAGCAGCGAGCTGAGCAAAACACTTCCCCGGGAAAGTGTCACTGGGCCCTTCAGCGTCTCCCTGCCAGCACACATCCGCTCCCTAGTTGTGGAGGTTCATGAAGCCCCAGAAGAATTGATCTGTTATATTTCTATACCACCCAATAGCTGAAGCTCCTGGGCTGTTCACAACAATGAAAACCACAAAATACATCATAAAATAGAATACAAAATCTATAGAAGTACAGACCAAAACAAAACCTAGCAGCAATGCAGAGATTTAAGATTCGAGAAGAGATTTAAAACGATAGGGCTGAAAGACTGGAACAAGTTGTTGTGATGGAGCGCTTTCTGGCCCCAAGGAGAAAGCCCTGCAAGGGAGGGGCGGGATCTCTGGCAACCTTCTTGGTGGTGGTGGTGGTAGTAGTATTATTGTTATTATTGTTCTATTTCTAGGCCACCTTTCAAGGCAGAAGCCTTCTCCAGGCAAAAGCCCACTGCAAGCGATCAGTTCAGATCTCTGGCGGGAATAGCTTGTGCCTTCTTGGGCAGCCCGATGGGTGGGAAGGAAGAGAGGGGGGAGGGGGTGTTCCCCCATTTGGCAAGGCTGAAATGCCTCTCCTACGGCTTTGTGATGGGCAGGAAGAGCTCTCAGCTACGATAGACTGGTATTTTGCCCCCGCCCCTTCTTGCCTTCGGCCCCCCGAGAGCTTCTCCCGCCCTGGGGCTAGAAGAGGTTCTACCCCCTGGCTTACAGTTCTGGCTAAATGGGCTGTGGCCTCTGTGCTGTGCCGGCCGGCCGCTGCTGGAAACCCAGATGCCGGGCCTGACGGACCCTGGGGCCGGTGCTTGTGTTTGGCAGTCACTTCCACAGTTCACTGGCCTCCGCCTGCCGCTCCCTACGAACCAAGGGTGAGCCGGTGTCCGCTCTTCTTTGGCTCGCTCTGACCGGCTCCGTGTCTGTTGCAGGTTTGGAGCAGGTGCTGGAGTTCATGTACACAGCCAAGCTGAGCCTGAGCCCGGAGAATGTGGAAGACGTGCTGGCGGTGGCCGGCTTCCTCCAGATGCAGGAGATCATCAACGCTTGCCACTCGCTACGGGCGCTTTCGGCACCAGCAGAAACCAGCGTGACTTGCCCGGAGGCCCCAGCAGTGGCGGAGGGTACGCTGCTTCCCCGGTCCCAAGGCTGTTCACCTCCCTTGCTTCTGTGGTCATACTGGACCAGCGTGGAAATGCGCACTGAACACAAGATTTAGCATTCTAGTCCTTACGGCTGCAGAGGTCAGCTTGCAAGCCCCTAAACACCGGTGCATCTCTCCCTGAATCTTCAAGGGGCCTCCTGGCTGGGAATGAAATGCCCAAAGCAGGAGGAGGCAGGTGTGAGTTGCCGCTCTGGGCTTGATGCCTTTGCGTCAAGATGCAGGTCCTGAAAGGAAGAGGGGAGAGTTGCCTTGTGGACAGCCCGTTCACCATAGAAGAGCAAGGAGAGGGCTTCTTCCTCTTTCTAAACTGGAACTGGAGGCTGGAAAATCCTCACTTTTGCTCCATCCCCCATCCCACAGGCCCATTGATGTCCGTGAGTTAGTCATCAAGGAGGGGCAGAGTGCAGCCCCTCCCCCGTAATGTCAGGAGGGCCGTTATGAGAAGAAAGGAGGATGTTGGCCAAGGGGCTGTGTAACGTTTGGCCCAGGAGGGATCTTGTTGTGCTGTTCTGTTACGAATTCAGCACCACAAGAGCGCCTTAAAAAGGGATTGGACCAGTTTGTGGCAGGCAGGCAGGGGTGTGGTTGTGCGGTTCTCTGGATGTGGCTGCATGGCAGGCAGCCTGCTACCAATGGAGGGAGTTGCAGTCCGACAACATCCAGGAGTCACACATTGCCTGTCCCTGATGGAGATGGAGGTCCTGGTGGGTCAGCGCAGCCTCTGTGTTCCCGTAACTTCCCTCGTGCTCTGCTGAGGGTCTTCCAGCGGCCTCTGGCTGACCACTGCAGAAAACGAGGTGCTTTCTGAAATGGGTCCCCCTGGCCTGCTGCCGGCTGAACGGAGCCCCCACCTTCAGGAGAAGGCTGTGCCCAGAAGGGCCTGCTGGTCGGCTCCTGCTAGGCCTCAGGATAGACCCACCTGGGCTGGATCCAGCGGGGCTGTCCTGGTTCCTGTGCCCCACGTTTCTCTGCACAGCGTTTTAAGGACGCAGTTGCAGCATCTGGGGACACTGGCAGCTGATAGCCGCTCTCCGGGGTGACGCCAGAAGAGGAGCGAGGGTGTCACGGTTGGGTCTGCGCTCTCTCTCTTTCCCAGGGCAGGAGAAGGACACCCTCGGGGGACCGGAGGAGACAGTGCAGGCCTCCTCTGTCAGCCTGCAGAAGGCCGAGGCCACAGAGGAACAGGAGCCCCCGCCGAAGGTGGCCGAGGGCCAGACCGCTAGCCAGGAGCCAGGTCAGATGCTGGGCAGTCGGGGGAGGGGTCTCGTCCATGCTTTCAGGTGGCAACAGCTGGGACCACGACGCCAGCCGGAGCGTGGGAAGCGGCCTCCTACAGCCTCAGGCCCTGCATCCGCCTAGCCCAGTATTCTGGACACGGACTGGCGGCAGCAACGGTTCTCTGGTGTTTCAGGGAGGGATACTTCCTGCTCTCCCTGGAAACGCGGGGCTCAAACCTGGGCCCATCTGCATGCAAAGCCGGGGCCCCACCACTGAGTTCCCCCCCCCCCCCCGAAGAGCACAATTGGAGGCGGCAGCTCCGAGCTGTCGGCTGCCGCTCCCTTGTCAGGCTGGTGGGCTTCACGGGGCAGCCAGCTGGGCACTGGAGGGCTGCGCTGGGACCGTCGCAAATCCAAACCCAAGACCAATCTTTCAACATCCATGAGGCCTAGAGCCTTGGCTGTGCCAAATTTAAAAAAAACACGCCCGGGCCCTTCACTAGGCAGGTGCTTCTGCTCCCCGCTGCTGCTGCCACCTCCACCTCATGGAAGGTGTGGCGCTCCTTCTCCCCAAATCCCCTGCCCCGATCTCTTCCATTCAGCCTATGGCTGCTTCTCAACAGCCTTGATGGGCAGCTCCTCCTCCTCCTCCTTTCCAGCTGCTGACCAGGCTGTGGAAGCCGATTCGTCCGGCGAGCCCGAGGCCCCGCAGCCAGAAGCGCCCTCCCCGGCAGAAGCCAGCCCCACCTCGACAGGCCTCCCCTCCCGGACCGCTGAGGCAGGTGAGTGCCTTTGTTGGGGGAGAGGCCTCCCTGGCCCCGGCTCCCCCTGCCTGCCCTCACCCTAGCATCCTCCGGGTCTTTGCGGCTGCTGCTGCTGCTGCTGTTGCTACTGCTCCTCGGGGTCCCTGTGCCTGGCACTGTAGGGGGCTTTGCCTGCTCTGTCAGACCCTGACTACTAGCCCAGGGCTTGCTGGGAAAACCATCCTTCCTTCCCTCCCGGCACTTGGCTGCAGCTCCAGTCTCCTGGTCATGGCTGCGGAGGGAGGGACAACGGGGAGTGGGTCTCCCCAAATACCCACACAGTGTAGCTTAAAGCTCTCAGTGTCGACAGCCAAGCCTTAAGGGCTGGGGGGGGGCACCCAACCATGGCCGTTGAGGGAAAGCGGGTGGGTGGGTGGGGGGCTTGGGAGGAAAGCGTGGCCTTCTGGGGACCCCTGGAAGGCTGCTTGGGCCCCAGGCCCTGCGGTTTTGTGCTCCTGCTTTAACTCCTCAAAGCTTTGGAGGACTGGATGGGCTTTAATGCCATGTCGTGTGACGTATAAAGTCATGGCTTTGAGGCAGTGTTCCCCACCCTTCGCCTCAGGGATGAGGCAGGCTACACATGGTAGCTGCCTGATGGGGGAGCGTGTAACTCGAGAGGGAAGGCCGGTGGTCCAGCAGATCAGACCCCGTTAGTGCCGAGAGGGGCTGGGTGCAGGCACAGAGGGTGGGGAGCTCAGAGCCCCCCAGCTGCTCCTCCTCCCTCAGGCCCCTTTCAGCATCTGGCTGGCGCTGAATCCACCCCCCCACCCCCCCTCATCTCTTTTCCTTCCCGCTTCCTAGAGCCCACCGTGTTGAAGCTGCCTGCTGAGATGGAGGTGGAGCTGGAAGGCAGGGAGGGGGAGGAGGAGGAAGACCAGGATCCTCCCTCCGAGGCCAAGCGGCCCAAGCTGGCAAACGGCGATGCTCCTGAGGAGACCGAGTCAGGGGGCTCCGACTCCGGGCCGGAGAACGCCGGGGAGGCCCGACTGCTGCGCTCGGGGACATACAGCGACCGGACCGAGTCGAAAACCTACGGCTCGGTCACGCACAAGTGCGAGGTGAGGGGCCGCCTGCCTGGACACGTGGGGAGACAGCCAAGGGCCTGGCGGGGGGAGTGCTCCTGCCCAGCGGGAGGGGCCGCCCCTCGGGGCTCGGTGGCAGGCGAACAATTTCACAAAGAGAGACATGGCACATGAGGGGGGGAAGGGACGAGCAGGAAGGGCATGTGGCGGAAGGGCCCTGTTCCTGCGTGCAGCGGCAGCAGTCAGGAGTGGAGCTCCAGCCGTGGGGGCAGAAGGGAGGGGGACACGAGGGGCGGGCTAGTCCAGACAGGCGGATTCACTGCAAGCGCTCCCCCCATGGCCTGCCGCTACGCCCGGGGGCTTTCTGCAGCGCCTGCTCCGTTCCGTCCGTTCACGCAGGACTGTGGCAAGGAGTTCACGCACACGGGGAACTTCAAGCGGCACATCCGGATCCACACTGGGGAAAAGCCCTTCTCCTGCCGGGAGTGCAGCAAAGCCTTCTCCGACCCGGCAGCCTGCAAGGCCCACGAGAAGACGCACAGGTGCGAGGGAGGGGCGGGGAGACGTGGGCTGGAGGAGGCCAGCAAGGCCAATCTGGAGCATAAAGGGGGGGGGGGGTGTCAGCACTCTGTTTGCAGTTGCGGCACTCTGTGTTGTCTGCATGAAACGGATTCACGTTCCCTGCCTGGGTGGACCAAATTCTGCACCAAGAAAAGCCGGGTTCTGCAGGCTGTATAAATTAGTCAAACGCTGGCCAATTTGCATATTTAAATACCCTACTTCTCATTCTGCCAGCTGGGATACTTTCAGGCATACCTTTGCAGCTAGAAATGTGGCGTGGCGCTGAAAGTCCGCACTCCGCTCCGCCGCCGCCCGCATTTCCCTGCTGTCCCCCACGGAATTGCAGCTCACATCCAGCTCGGCGAATACAGCCGGTGAGGGGCTCATCCGCCCTGCCTTTAAAACCGGTGGCTGCTGCAGTGTCCTGTGGCGAGGAGTTGCACCAGATACTGGTCCTGGTGGTAACACACCCGGAGGGTGACAGTTCAGTTGGCGGTGGTTGAAGCGGGAAGGGGCTGGGGGTGGGGTGGGGGGGTGCGCGTGTCGGCAGCGGCTGGACAACTGAGAGCAGGACGTGTCCCCCCCCCCCCGGCAGCCCCCTGAAGCCGTACAGCTGCGAGGAGTGCGGCAAGAGCTACCGCCTGGTCAGCCTGCTGAACCTGCACAAGAAGCGGCACACGGGCGAGGCCAAGTACCGCTGCGAGGACTGTGGCAAGCTCTTCACCACCTCCGGCAACCTCAAGCGGCACCAGCTGGTGCACAGCGGTGAGAAGCCCTACCAGTGCGAGTTCTGCGGCCGCTCCTTCTCCGACCCCACCTCCAAGATGCGCCACCTGGAGACCCACGACACCTACAAAGAGCACAAATGCCCCCACTGCGAGAAGAAATTCAACCAGGTGAGGGGGGGGAGGGGCGGCCCTGGCCCTGGCCCTGGCCCTGGCCCTGGCCCTGGCGGCTGGCGTGGTCGGGCCGCCCCCACGCTCACTGCCGCTCTCTCGCCTCTGCCGGCAGGTCGGCAACCTGAAAGCCCATTTGAAGATCCACATTGCCGACGGGCCCCTGAAGTGCCGGGAGTGTGGGAAGCAGTTCACCACCTCAGGTAGGGGGGGCGCCGGGGGCGGGCAAGGGCCTTTCCTGGCCAGGCTGGCCAGCCCCACCGCCTCGCTCGCTCCCGGCCACTGAGCCTGTTGTTTCTGTGCCACCTGGCAGCTCACGTTCTCTGGACACGCGAGCGATTGAAGACAGGAAGGTGCAAGAAAGCCTAATGCAAAACTCTCCCAGGTTTGGGCTTTAGCCGGCGGCAGCAGCAGCAGCAGGGGAGCGATTGAGCCGGTTCAGGACAGCTTTTAAAGCAGCCAAAACGGGCAGATGAACAGGGGGCCCCTCTTCGAAGGCTGCCCAAGGAGCCGCTCGCCGTGGCTGGTGGCGAAGCTGGGCGGGGGAGGCTGCGCCCGGCCCGTGGCCTTGGGACAGCTCCTCACGGCCTCCTTGTCTTCCCACAGGCAACTTGAAGCGCCACCTCCGGATCCACAGCGGCGAGAAGCCCTACAGCTGCGTGCACTGCCAGCGCCAGTTTGCCGACCCCGGAGCCCTGCAGCGCCATGTCCGCATCCACACGGGTGGGCCTCACGCAGGGGGGGCCCTGAGCCCTGCTTCCCCCCAAGGGGCTCCCGGGCACACCAGGCGGCTTCAACCGCTGGAGAACCCAGGCCCCGCCTGCCTGCCTGCCTGCCTGCCTGCCTGCCTGCCTGGGGTGGGGCAGGGCCCTGAGCTCCCACTTTGCCCCTGCCAGGCCTGGTCCGGCCCCTTTCAGGGCAGGGTTGCTGTTGCTACCAATCCCCACCATGGGTAATAAGGCTGGAACAGGGCTGGCCTCATGGCTGGAGAGCGCCTGCTTGGGGCACAGACCATCCCTGGCACCTCCAGTTCCAGGGAGCAGGGCATTGGAACAGCCCTCCCCCACCCACCCACCCACCCACCCACTTTGGGCCCAAGATCTGGAGAGGGGCAGCCTCTCAGGTGCCAGCCAGCCAGCTGTGGTCTGGCTACAAGCAGGGTCCTCCGTGCCCTCCATCCCAGACAGTTGAGAACTGGCTTTCCCTCCATAGTGTCAAGGGGGGTCCACTCTGCACGAGCTCTGGGGTAGTGTTGCTTCTGGCCCCAGCCCCCTCATGCCTTCCTCACCTGCTTTTCCTTCCCAGGAGAGAAACCTTGCCAGTGCTTGATCTGTGGCAAGGCCTTCACCCAGGCCAGCTCCCTCATCGCTCACGTACGCCAGCACACCGGCGAGAAGCCCTACGTCTGCGAGCGCTGCGGCAAGAGGTCAGGCTTCTTTCCCGGAGCCACGCTGGGCCAGAGGCCGCGTCGTCTCGTCCCTCCCCTCCCCTCCGCTCCCCTTTCATGCGTCTTCTTTTAAAGTCGTTCTATCCTGCTGTAGAAGAAGGGCAACGTTCAGACCAGCTTAATGGCCGGGAGAAGCCAGGCTAACCCAGGGAGTTTCTAATCATTGCTCAGTGGAGCCCGGTGTAACCAGCAGCCGCTGCTCCTTCACCTGCCCAGCCAGGCCTCTGCGTGTGTGCATGGCGCAGCCTACGTGATGTGAATCTGTGGGAGAGGCCACGCCCCCGCTTTGCGTGCAGAAGCCTCCAGGTTAGGCTGGGAAAAGTCATTCTCTTCCTCAGCAGCCCCACGGTTGGTTTCATCATCCCCTGTGCCTGTTTGGTGCCTTCCCTTCCCTTCCTTAGGGTTCCATTGTGGGTTTCTCAGCATGTGAGCCTCTGTGGCAGGGCGTTGCTGTTTTATTGTTTTATTATGTACAGCACCATGTACATCATCATCATGTCCATCTAGAAAAACTACTACGAGCGAGAGATACATCAGCAGCAGCCCCTGGATCCATCCAGCCCAGGACTTTCAACACTGACTGGCAGCCATGCATTTCTGGGGTGTCAGGCAGGAGGAGTTCTTCCAGCCTGACTCAGCTCCCTGGATCCCTTTCCACATCCACCTTCTTCCCCCTTCAGATCACAAGAGCCGCTGGGCACGGGGAGCTGCTTCCCATGTGGGCTCACAGACTGCCTCAGAGACTTGAGCTGTGAATTGCAAAGTCCCCAGTTGAAATTTGGCTTCTGCTATGAATTCACGCTGTGGCCTCAGGCAAGCTGTTCCCTCTGAGCCTCACCCCCTCCGTCAGTGTGGGAGGCAACAACATGAGAGTCAGCATGGATTCAAGTCCCCACTTGGGCCATGAAACTCACTGGGTGACTTTGGGCCAGGCACGGACTCTCAGCCTAACCGACCTCACAGGGTTGTTGTAAAGATAAAATGGAGGAGGAGAAGAGGGCTGTGCGAACCACCGTGGATTCCTTGTGAGAAGCAAAACTGTGCCGGGGGGGGGGATATAGATGTAATAATAAATTAAGTACTAATAATCCAACAGGGTTGCTGTAGGAATTTCAGCTGGATAAGGCATGTCAAGTGAGAAGTGCTGTGGAAATGACGATGATTTATGTGTCCTCCCCCCCTCCTGTGACCCCCCCCTGCCAGGTTTGTCCAGTCCAGTCAGCTGGCCAACCACATCCGCCACCACGACAACATCCGCCCTCACAAGTGCAGCGTGTGCAACAAGGCCTTTGTGAACGTGGGCGACCTCTCCAAGCACATCATCATCCACACGGGTGAGTGGAGGGGGCACCACGAAGTGGGGCGGGTGGGTGGGCAGATCTTGGCTGGCCAGGGAGGAGAAAGGCATTGGGGGCAGCGGGACCGTAACCCAGCCCCCATGGGAACACGTCGCGTGAGATCCAGCTGGCCGTGGAGCTCACGCCAGCTCCTCCTCGCTTGCTCGTGCCCAGGCGAGAAGCCCTTCCTGTGCGACAAGTGTGGCCGTGGCTTCAACCGCGTGGACAACCTGCGTTCCCACGTCAAGACGGTCCATCAGGGCAAAGCCGGAATGAAGCTGTTGGAGCCTGGGGAAGGAGACGAGCTCAACATCGTTACTGTGGCCTCTGACGACATGGTGACGCTGGCCACGGAAGCGCTGGCGGCCACGGCAGTCACCCAGCTCACAGGTGAGGGACGGAGCCCTTGAGGAGGAGGAGGAGGAGGAGGAGGAGGTGGAGGAAGAAGAGAGCAGTGGGCCGGGTCTTTCTCTTACCAAACTCCCGCTGGAGCTCTGAAGCCTGGAGCGGGAAGCTCACTTCAGGAAAAGGAGATGTCCTGAGCTCCCGTTTTAATTCTACTTGTGAGATTTTTGGCAAATGAAACAGGATTCAAAGAGATCTGAAAGCCTGAATGGCAAAATTCCAGCATTTGTGCCCTTGTTCAGATGAGGGTGCAGTAGGGCCCCCGCCGCCCTGCCCTGCCCTGCCCAGGCAACTGCTCCACCATCTCCTTTTGCCAAGCCCACTGCCTCCCCCCATCAGTTCAGAAGGTGGCAAGGCCCGGTGCCTCTGTGGGGAGAGAGTAGGTGGCCACGGCGGGCCCCTCTTGTGATGCTGGCTCTTCCCTCCCTCTCCAGTCGTCCCCGTCGCAGCTCCAGTCACAGCAGACGAGACGGAAGCACTGAAGGCTGAGATCACCAAGGCTGTGAAGCAGGTGCAGGAGGCAGGTGAGTTCCCTGCAGCGGCCCCTCTGGGTGAACCACCTCCCTCCTTCCCTCCCTCCAGTTTGGCTGGGCTCCTCAGGGGCTCGAGCAGCATCCTGCCCCTTTGGAAGCGAAGTCCCACCATTTCACTTTGGCCGCAAGGGGGCAGCAGCAGCCACCTAACGTGACTTCAGACATTCCTCTCTTTTCCCTGCTCCAAAGAGCACAGTTTGGGCTTCTGGGCTAGAGGGAGAACACGGCCTGTGATGTTCAAGGGCAGCCTTCCCCAACCTGGTGCCTTCCAGAGGCCTTGGACTGCAAGACCCAGCATCCCCAGCCAGGTTGGGGAAGGCTGCTCTAGAGGGAGCTCCTTGCTTTTCTGCCACCTATGAGCCCCAGCACAGCTTTCGCTGTTGCTTCCCTTTTCTTCCTCAGGTTGGTTTATTTGAGTTGTCACTCCCACCTAGAAATTGGGGCTCAAGGCAGCTAATAATCCTGCCTTGGGGGCGGCGGGGGGAAGTATTTCAGTTTATTTGGTTTTGAGTTTTAAATTGTTGGGTTGTTTTAATTGATTGGTTGTGAATTAGTTTAATTTTTGGTTAGCAGTTGATCTGAAGCGTATTTATCTTTTTTTGTTAATATTGCTATGTTTTGTATGTTTTGGCCAATTGGAATTTGTTCTGCTATAGAGTGCAACATAAATTTGTATAATTATTATAACAGTGCCTTAAAACGCAGCCATCTTTTTCTACATAAAAACAGTAAGAGTGTGAAATGCAGCGAACTGTTTAAATATACTTAAATACTAGTTGGGTTTATTTTTTTGGCCTCTGAAGAGAAATAGAAGGGGAAAGATTCTGTGCTGCTTTCTTGGCAAGGGCCTCTGTGACCCAGGGAAGGTGAGAGAAGGTCATGATTAATTTCCCTGGCCTCTACTGTCTATGCTAAGTCCCAGGCGCCCCCCCCCCCCAACCCTCCATAGCAGAGTGGGGAGTAGAGGAAAACCATCCTCCTTCCAGCAGGAAGATCCCTCTTATAGGTGGCAGGATCCAACCCCTTTTCTCTACAGGCCCCGAGGAGTCCTTCAAGGGCTAGGAGTCTTCAAACGCTTTCTCAGCGGGCAACTGTCAGGCCGCACAGGCTGACTTCCTCCAAGCTAGAGAGAGCAGAGCAGCCCCCAACCCGGGATTGCTGTGGGGTTTTTTGTTCTGCCCTCTCACTACGGCTGTCGTTCCAGACCCCAATACCCAGATCCTCTACGCCTGCGACTCCTGTGGGGAAAAGTTCCTGGACGCCAACAGCCTGGCGCAGCACGTCCGCATGCACACGGCTCAAGCCCTGGTCATGTTCCAGGCCGACACGGACTTTTACCAGCAGTACAGCACCGCCACCACCACCTGGCAGGCCGAACAGGTCATCCCTTCGGGGGAGTTGCTCTTCCGGGCCCGGGACGGGACCGAGGCAGCGCCAGCCCTGCCCGAGGCGCCACAGACTGCAGAGTGACCAGCGGGGGCTGTATGCGCAGCTGCCCTTGGCCCGGCCCCGAGGTGGTCTTGGTCCTGGAGGCTGCAGCAGAAGCGAAGGGACCGAAGGGTTTGGCTCTAGGGCCTGGGTGCCCCCCACCCCCCCTGAACTGCTCCAACATCACTTATTAGCCGCTATTTAAAGGACACACAGCGCTACACCATACTGATGTAAAAAAAAATTATTTCTGTATTTGAGAGGATCTACATCTGTGTTAATATTTAGAAGAAATAAATGCCATTATTTTCTAATATCTCTGTTTGAAACCAGCCGCTGCCATCTTGGCTCCCGGCTCTTGTTTCCTCAGAAAGATGGTTCCCCCCCCCCCCCCCCCCAGTCCTGCTGCTTCATGAAGCGCTCTCGGGAGAAAATGGCACCTGCTCCGAGATCGCTTCAAACCAAAGTTCTGCTTTTTGAAGTAAAAAGAGCAGGGAGAAAGGGTGCTTTGTTGTTGGTTTTTTGGGTTTTTTTTAATGAATTGTTGATGCGGCTGATAATTCTGATCATCCATCTTTGCTGTGGTCCAGCTGTCAAGATCCGTACGTTGTCACAGGAAAGCAGCGGGCCTCCCTCCCGTTCAACTCCTGCTGAGCGCCCAGCCCTTAAAGCAAGCAGAGTGGGGAAGCCTACAGAAAACCAAAATACAGGCATTAGCTTCATTTCATGTTGCTCATTCAGGTTCTGTTGTACCCTTAATTCTGATCAGGTAATGTTTATTTTTTCCTGAACCCGGGGACAAGATGAGGGGGTGGAAATCATTTTGACTCCCTGGGAGGAAGAGAAGGAAAGAAACAAATCCTAGCAGTGGAAGCAGTGAATAAAAACAGCCCTGCCTGAGCTAGCCCTGTCCCAACCGGCCATTTTGCATAGCCAGAGGAAGCTGCCTGGTACCAGGTGAGTCTTTGTGCTCACCTATGTTGGGGTTGTTTGCTGTGGGGGGTGTCTTTCACCCGCTGCCCGATCTGTTTTAGCTGGAGATGCAGGGGGATAGAGCCAGGACCTTTGGCATGCACAGAGCGCCTGTACCACTCAGTTCTGGCCCCCACCGCCAGCTGCATACAAAACACTCTTCACAATTCTAGCAGCCAGTGCTTTGCCTAGGAGGAGTACACAAAAGCACTTCAGGAAAGATGCATTTGAAGTGATACAACACCTGCATTTCTGAGTAGGATGGCAAGAGGATAAAGGCTGCTGCAGCAACTAACACTCTCCGGTTCCAATCCAGACCCTTCCCACTGAACGAAGGCAACGTGTGAACCAGCCAACCACACCTCGCCTCAACGCCCGGTACAGGTCTTCTGTCTTTACATGAAGTCACACATTGCACCTGCCTGTACTAAACAAACCAATCTTTTCCCCATGCCTGGCATTGTAGCGCTAAGGATTCTAAGGCCAGCCGATGCGTGAGTCAGGACTCCAAAGCCAAACAGAACCAGAAGTTGTTTAGACAACGCAAATGGTCAGTCGCAACCCTACAGCTCATCATACAAATGGCAGGTCCGCCTCAACGGCTCCTTCCTGCACACAGCACAGTCAACACTGGAGGAATGTTTTGTATTTTTTAATAAAGTCTGTAATCCAATGGACACACAAAACAAAACTGCGCTGAAAAAACAGTTCCATAAATTAAGTGTTAGGAGGAGGAGGAGGCGGCGGAGGAGGGGGAGATAAAAAGTCCGTACAAGTGTATAACACTTCCACATGTGGAGGAGGAGGAAGGGCGGGCAGGCGGGGAGGCCATGTCTAAATGAAGCGCACTTACAAATGAGTGACAAATACAAAGTCTGAGTATGAAAATAAGATTTTCTCTGAAAACACATTTTTTTGGCACAGATTAAAAAAAAGTATGTTGTGGGGATCAGACTTCTTTTTGAAGTCAGTAATATCTATACCTATACAGATATAGATATATGACTCTTCTCTCTCTCTCTCTCTCTCTCTCTCTCTCTAGTATCCACACCCACCCTCGGAGTCCTCTGCATCTCCCACCAGGAAGGAGAAAAGGAGCTTCTCCCTGTCGGGTTTTCCTTTGTTTCAGTCTCAACTGCCACATCCCAGATGGAGGAGGAGGCTGCAGCATGGGGGGTGGGGGGAGGGGGAGCAGAAAAAGACAGGTGGGGCAGGCATCCGGGAGAACCGAGGGGGGGGGGGCAGAGTGAAATGCTCCTTGACCTGGAGGCTGGAGCAGAAGTTCCCAGGTCCTGCGCTCTAAAGTCCACGACGCAAGTTCGTGTGTGTATGTGTGTATGTATCGAGACATCCATCTGGAACTCCACAATAAATCTTCCAACTGTGCAAAGGTCCAAAGTCACTAATTTAGTGCAAAGGCAGTTCTGGTTCCTTCTTTTTGTTTTTTAAGTTATTTTGTAAATTAAAAAAATAGCCTTCCTTTAATTTCCCCTTACAGGAGGCACCAAAACTCAGGGCCAGTCTGCCCAGCCGAGTGCCTCAGGTGTCCGTCTTCACTAAAGCCATATGTAAACATACGGGGCAGAGGGATCTGCTACCCAGCCGAGGCAGCGGCGAGAGTTTTATCGAGGCCCAGCAAGGGCAGGAGACCTGACGCCCGCCTGGGTTCACTCTCTCTCTCTCTCTCTCTCTCTCTCTCTCTCTGTTTTTGCTGTAGGGCCTTGGAGGAAGAAGTCCGTATCCAGTCAGCCGCTCAGACTGATGCTATGACAATCATCAAGTGAGGAGAGATGTTGGAGATACTGGCGAGGAGGTCCGGGGCAAGGCGGGAAAGGTGGCTTTCCGAGAACTCACAGGGTGGGAAGATCTGTAGCACGTAAGCAGGCTGTGGAAGAGAGAGCCGGAGAAGAAGGAGAGGGTGAGTGCGCAAGCAAAGTGAGACTCAAAGCCTAAAAACAACATAGCCCCCCCCCCCCCGTTTCCTTCCTTTCCCTTAAAAAGAAGCGTGGGCAGCTCCAGCCTGCTTGGAAGGAGAAAAGCAGGAGGCTTGCTGCCCGCTACGCACCGCTGCCGCTGCCCTGGTGTCGTGGGACGTCCAGAGAGGCTCGGGGATTAAAGGGCCGACATGTAAACCTTGCAGGGGGTGGGAGAGGAGAGGCCTCGATGGGCCCTGCTTGGAATTCGCCCTTTCTCAGCGCAGAGGAAGGCCAAACGGGCCATTACATCAGCAGGGCCCCCGCCCGCCTGAAACAGGCTCCGCCCCTGATCCAAACCCATCCCACAGAAGGGGAGGGAATGAGTGCCTCCTTCTTTGGCAGTACCTGGTTGGAGCCAGGATTGGGAACGTTGATGATACCCGCCGCTTGCTTGGCCTGCAGGTAGCTAATGAAGGCTGCCTTGAGCGACTCGGTCTGATTCACAACGTCCTCTTGGTCTCGTCCGCACGGCAAGGCCAGCAGCAGGCAGTAATCGCTCTCCACCTGCACACAAGAGAGGGCAGCAGGCTCAGCCTCAGGGGCTGGGATTCCCTCTACGAGGGCACAGGAACAGACCCCCTCTCTGAGAGCACAGGAACAGACCCCCCTCCTCCAGAGAATGCTGTACAGGAGCTGGCTGGCCAGCGGCCTCGGGGTCCTTCTGAACACTGGCTGGAAAACCAGCCAGCCACGTCCAGGCTGCCAGGGACTGTCCTCGCCAGGCACCAGAACTTGGAGCATGCTCAGAGGCAGAGAGTCCTTTGACCAGCAGAAATGACTTCCCTCGTTCTGTAATCTTCATTTGACTTTCTTTTTTCTATTTTTTACTGCTGTACATAAAACGTAACTCTCCTTCCTGGAGGACTAGCTAGGAGCAGATTGGAGTGCAACATCTCAAAGACCATCTTTTCCAGAGATCTCTGCAGGCATTTATTACAAAACACTGACCCCTGAAGAAGGCCCAGACTTGAGGCCAGAAGATGTGGGGTGACTTCTTGGAATCAAACCTGCTCTAATTCTTCAACATCCTGAGACATTGTCTCTTTATTCAACGGGATCCTCCGGTTTTGTTTTACTCAGGAGAGGATGACAGGCCATGATGGGCTCAAGTCCATCCCAAGAGCTTCACGGCGGAGCAGGGATTTGAACCAGGGTCTTCGTGACCCTAGAAGAAAACTCTAACCACTTCACCCCGCTGCTCTCTGAAGCCTTCACCCCTTCCCCATTCAGCCCAATTGACCTCCTGTCTTGTACGTCACACATTTCTAGCGTAAAAATTGTCCTGCTAATTCCCTATACATTCACAAACTGCTTTTTCCAAAGGAACACCCAGTTCACCCCACATGACATGGGTCCGTGAAACCTCCCCCTCCGCCTCGGAGAGGCAAGAGGAAGGGGAAGAGGGGACCTGAGCAGGCCCAGAGACATGCGCCAGCCCCCGTGGCCCCTCACACGCCGCTCACCATCATCCTGCGCGCCACACCCTCCAGCTGCGACATCTCCAGCCTCATGCGCTGGGCAATCCTCAGTGGAGGCCCCCCCTCCGGGGCCGGCAGGGAGCGGTGCGCCAGGACGTTGTTGCCGGAGACAAAGTGCAGCTGGACAGCTGCAGTGTCGTTCTTCAGCGCCAGGAGCCCCTGCCACACAATGGGGTATTTCTGCAGAGGCGGGAGGGGGGGGGGAGAGAGGCCAGCGTCAGCCGTGGAGAAGCAGAACCGCTGCACTGGGGGGGGGGGGGGGAGCAGTGGATTCAGCCGCGAACGCAAAACCTGCCGAGCAGAGGGGGGAGAGGGCCAAACAGGCGACTCCCCCGCCTCCGTGCACGGGCACCAGCAGGCCACGCCGGCCTGGAGGCCGCTCCCTCTGCGCTCGGCTCCCCACTGCCTCGGAGCCTCTCCACCTCCCCACCCCTCCTCTCTCCTGCCTGCTCCCTGCTCCAACCCACCCACCCACCTGAGAAGGCTCCAGCTGGCCTCGCTCAGCAGGAGAACAGAAGAGGAGCCCTGAGGCTGGATCCGACCAAGGGCCCACCTAGTCCAGCGTTCTGCTCACACGGCGGCCAACCAGCCGTCTGGCTGTCAGCCACCTTCCGCTCATTTCCCTCCTCCTTCCGGGGCTTGTTCCCCGTCACAGCGCCAACCCCCAAGAAGAAGAGCAGGAGCCACGGCGGGGCACTCACCGTCAGGAGCTGGACCATGTCCACAGGCCTCTGGGAGATGGGCTGTGTCGCGGCCTCCTGCTTGAGCACCGACTGTGGTTCGGGCCGGGAGGGGCCCAGGCCCGGAGGACCCCCCGGGCCAGAGGTGGCCGGGATGAACAGGGCCGACTTCTGCCCTGGGCCGGGGTGGGGGGGCGGCAGCTCCTGCTTGGCTGAAATGGCGACGGGGGACGGGTAGGAGCCCTGAGCCGACTCCGCCTGGCCTCGCTGGAGGTGCACGTGGGGCTCCCCCTGCTGGACGTGCCGGGCCACAGCCGGGTGGTGGGTGGGCTCCGGCCCTGCCGCCTGGGCCCCCTTGGGCTCCTGGGAGATCTGCGGGGTCTTGCTGTGAGCTGGCTGGTTGGGGTGCGAGTGCTCCCCTTCCGGAAGGCCCTGGCAGGAGCGGGAGAGAAAAGACAAGCACTCAGGATGGGAGACGCCACAGCCCAGGAGGTCACAGTCCCTCCGCAACAGCCTGTTCCTGGCGCCCCCAAGCTGCCTTCCTGGCAGCAGCTGAACGGAGGGGAGGGGAAGAGCGGAGAGTGGGGGTCAGAAACCCTTGCCCATCTACTGCAAACCCTCCCCACAGCTCTACCAGGGGCTCCCGACTGAGCTTCTGCCCACCACGGCTCTCAGGAGGGCTCTAGCTAGCTATGAAGCGGCAGCAAGTTCCGAAACAAGTTCCGAGCTCAGCACTGTCCGCGCTGATTGGCAGCCAGGGCGGCTCCCAGGGTCTCAAGCAGAGAAGGGCCTTCCCCAGAGATGCCGCTGGGACGGAACCCAGGAACTTCTGCAGGCAAACCCCGTGGCTCCACCACTGGGCCACGGCCCTGCCGAGTCAAAGGCCTGCCGGACCGGAAGCAGCTTCTCAGAGGGCTCGCCGGCTTAGCGTGTTGCAGCAAAAAGCAAGAAGGGCTCCTTAACGCCGGGCAGGCCAAAGACGGGCAGCTGCCAGCGTCTGATGGAGCAGGCAGGCACCACTCTGTGGAAGCCCTGAGAGAGGGGCCAGCCTTTCAGGAGGGGGCGCAGCTCCATGGTGGAGCCCTGCGGGGCAGGTGGGCAGACGCTCCCGGCTCCAAGCCCTGGAACGCCAGGGTTGCCAGACGGTGCCGCCCAGACCGGCCCGGGCGGGTCGAGGACCTAATTTGCAAGGCGGCGACTGGAGCCGTGGAGCCGCTTCTCACCTGAGACGGGGTCATGCTCCGGGAAGGGAGCCCAATTGGGGACGCCCCAGAGAACTGAGGGTGGCCCAGCTGTGCGGCAGGGTGGAAGCTCCGCATGTCACCGCCATACATCGTCCTGTAATCGTGGAAGCTGCCGGCCGGATGCATGATCTGCACGCCGTGCGGGACGACCACGGGCTGCGCCAGCGGCAGCCCCGGCAGCTGTCCGCTGAGCAGCCGGGCCTCGCTGTGCGGCGAGTGTGCCATCTTGACCTCGGAGGCCTTGGCCGCCTCTTTGCCCGACTGGAGCGTCTTGGGGGCGGGCGGCGTCTTCACGGAGCGCCCTTCCTGCGTCCGGGACTGCCGGGTCTCCGGGTGGTGGTCCCCGCCCACCGCCGCCATGTGCGGGTGCATCATCATCCTCACATCCCGGGGCACGTTGTACTGGTCGAGCCGAAGGCCTGTCGGGTGCATGCGGTAGTCAGGCTGCATGACCAGCACGTCGGACTGCACGGGGGCCGAGCCGCGGCACACGGTGTGGTGGTAGTGCATCTCCTCTTCCGAGGAGTGCTGGGAAGACAGGGAGGGCAGGACCATCTCTCGGATCGGGGCCGGCTGCGGCGTGCTCGAGCGCTGAGGCTGCAGAGCCGCCCGTGGGGAGTGGAGCGCTTCCGGGCGGATGCTGTACGGGATGCCAGGCAGCGGAGGGGTGTTCATCCTGACCTCCCCTTGGGAGAGGTGGCCCAGAGACACCGTCTGGGTGACGCTGTGGGGGGGCATGATCACCGACTGCTCCGGGTGCATGCTGGAGATGTACTGAGGCACGGGGATCCCCGGGCAAGGAGAACCCTGGATCCCCATCATGGAGTTGTTCCCGGACAGGGCGGGAGAGGAGGGGCCGCCTGGGTGGCAAGCCCTCGGGAACGGAGACGGAGAGGGGCCGCTGGTCCGCGGGGAGAGCGGCTCCTGCTTCGCCGCGCCTAAGTGAGGCACCGCCCGGTCCACTGGGGCGCCGGGGCCCGCGGTCACGTGGTTGGCCTCCGGGTGCAGCTTGCCAGACAGCGAAGGGTGGTGCGGGCCAACCCCGGGGCTCAAGCCGGACAGCGCGAGGGACTTCGCCTCCCCCTTCAGGGCACCCGAGGAGTCCGGAAGCTTTTTGTTGCCGGAAGAAGCGATGGCTGGAGGCAGCACCATCTGGTTGTGGACGAGGATGGACGGAGTGTGGGCGGGCTGGGAGAGGGCTTTCACAGGGCCGGATGGAGTGGGGGCGGGTGCCTGGAGGGTGGGGTGCGCCGCCTCGGACTTCTCCAGGCTGCCGCGTTCTTGCTTGACGGAGGAGAGGCCGGGCGAGGGGCTGTACTGCTGAGGCCCCAGCGAAGGGGGGGCGGAGGAGGCGCTCCCGTACCCCACGGGTGCCTGGGGGTGGCCCTTGGGGAGGGGCTGGGAGGGGCCGAGGGGCTCTTGCTTGATCTGGGACTTGGACACGGACTGCTGGAATTCAATGTCAACAGCGCTGGCGGGGGGGATCTGGCTGATCTTGGCGCTGATGCGCTGAGGGCCTTCCGTCTTCTGTCCTGAGTAGCTCAGGAGGACGACGCCCTCGGAAGTGTTGACGCGGAGGCCGGGGCTGGAGCCTGTTTCCACTGGCCGGTCTTCAATCACGGACATGGAGCCCGGGTGGAAGCGGCTGTTGTCGTTCGCGCTGGGCCGCTGCTGCTGCTGCTGCTGCTGCTTATACTTGGGGGACAGGGCGTTGACGAGGCACGTCTGGGGCTGGGGCGCCTGCTTCACCAGCGTGATCCTGGGGGTCTCCTCCAGATCCATGCTGTGGGGCATCCTGCTGATCACAGATGTCGCTTTCGGGGCAATGACAGTGATGACCTTCTCCTTCTCTGCAAACACCGGGGCCTCTGCAGCCGGCGGCTCCAAAGCGTTCATGGCGGGAACCGCGGGCTTCTCCTCCGCCCCCGGCCTCGTGGCCTCTGCCAGGGGGTGGGGAGGCGCCTCCTCCACCACCCGAGGAGCGCTCACGGGTTCGGAGATTGCCGTGGTGACGTGTGTGGAGGCAGCGCTGGTGGCAGACACGTATTTGGGCTCCATCAGTATTTTGCGCAATGTGCTGGAACCAGTGTCAACATCGGAAGCTTTCGTATCAGGGGGAAGCGCTGGCGGGGGGGTGGAGCGGGCCCGGACCTCCTCGTGCTTCGCCATCCACTCCGCCACCTTGGCTGTGCTGGAGTGAAGCGGAACGACCGTGGCGAGGACAGGCGGGGGGAGCTTCACCGGAGCTGAAGCAGGCCGGAGCGCTGGCAGGGGGGCGCTCGGGGCGCTGGGTGGAGTGACAGGAGCGTCGTCCGTCGCCGGCCGGAGCCCGCTCTGGCCCACCTCGTCACCAGGAAGGGATGGCGATGGCAGATCCGGCACGTCGGGAGCTTTGGGCAGGGGGCTGCGCTCTGCCCCGGGCTCGTGAGACGTCACCTCCAGGGCTGCGGCCTTGCTTGCGTCGGGCTGGGAGGCCGCAGAGGGTGGCCGCTTGCCCTGGCTGTCCCCTTTCGCAGCTCCTTCTGGCTTTCCTTTTGCTTCGTTGGCAACAGGAGATTTGCTTCGGACCCTTCCGGCTTCTGCCGCCCTCCGCTCCGTAGCGTCCCCTTTCTTACTTGCGTTCCGCTTACGTCGTGGCCGTGTGACCTTCTGACGGCCCCGCTCTTTCCGAGACACCTCGGCCTCCTGCGGGGTTTCCGCTTCCTGTGCCGAATTGGAGGATTCGCTTAAGCTCACTTCTGCCTCCTTGCTTTCCGCCTCTGCGGCAGACCCAGGAGCAGGTGGCCCAGCGGGCTCACCTGTAGCTGCTTCGGACTCCAAGATATTGCTAACGGCCTGATCGGTTTCAGGCTCCATTTCCTCTCGTGGGTCCGGGGGTATTTCAGATTCTGATTCTGCAGGATATGGTGGGGCTGCGGGGAAGGCTTCCGCCTCTCCAACAATGTCGTTCATGATGGATCCAATGGCGGCCGCCAGCTCCGTTTCGCTCGCCTGGTGGGCGGGTTTGTCTCCGTCTTCCTCCTGCCGAACCTCTGACGCTTCAGCCGCCTGCTCCTTGTAGGCTGCAATCGTCGGGCCTTCCGTGAGCTTCGCAATGTTCTCCACGGCCTGCTCCAGTTCAATCTGCTTGGCCAGCTGGTCGGCTTCGGGCAACTCTGTGGACTCGCAGGCCGCTTCGTTCTCTGCTTCTTGCAAGGGGTCTCCTGCCTCGCTCTTTACAAAGTGGGGTGATGATTTGTCTTCCTTTGGGGGGGGGTTGTTTTTGGGCGAAGACAATGTGGGCACAGGCTCCGTTTCCTCTTCACTCGGACGTAAAGCCCCTTTGACTTCATCCACATTGAGGCGGATTTCGACGTTTTTCAAGCTCTTCATCAACGATGCTTTATCCACAGCCCTGATGCTCCTGGATCGTCTCCTTTTGGACTTTGTAACTTTCTCGGGGGCAGGTTTTCGTTCTACAATCTCAATGGGGCAGGCTTCAGGTGTGCTTGTGTCCATCTCGGTGACTTCTTTCCTGTCTCGCTTCTGCTCACTCGGAACAGCCTCTTTGTCCGCCTTGGGCTTGCTGCTGTTTTCGCTGGCATTCGCCCCTTGGCCAGGCGGTTCGGATGGTACTTCAGGCTCCGACAAGACCTCTGCCTTCGGCTCGTTCTTCCCTTTCTTGGCTTGCTGACCGCCGGCAGCTGAAGAGTGGCTATGTATTAGCTTCTGGGATCTGGGCGATCGCCAGCCCTCCACAGATTTAGGGGTTTCCACAGTCTCTTTCACTTCTGTGTCTTCCGCCTCTTGCTGCACCTGTTCGACTTTCACCGGAGAGTTTTCCTCCTCGAGTTTGCGACGGGCCTTGGGAGGCCTCCCTCTTCTTGCTGGGGTGGAAACCGTGGCTGCGTCTGGAAGTTCTCGTTCAACCCTTTTCCTGGTGGACCTGGTTACCTCAGTGGAATCTTTAATAGGCGATGGGCCGTCGTGGTCCCCTGTGGTGGCATAAACTGACCTGACGTTTCTGCGCCTTGTGCGGCCTACTGGCAAACTGGGCTCCGGGTTTTCGGGCTCTACTGCTGCACTTGGAGATTTAGCGGCATTTCTCGAAACCTTCTCTGTTTCCACCTTCAGCTCGAGAAGCTTCAGTGCTTCCCCACGGGGCGACCCTGATCTTTTAAGCTTTTCACGGTCAATCCTTTCACTCTTCCTCGTGACGGGTTTCTCCGCAACATTTGCAACAGCGGACTGAACTGGAGTCTTGGATCGTTTGCTCTTGTACGACTTCTTGTCTTTTATAATGACAGGCGGTTCGGCTTCCAGCTCTGTATCAGAAACTGACGGAAGAAGCTCAACAGCAGCCTCCGCTTTCTGGACTGCACTAGGCTCTGAGTTAATGGCTGGGGAAACACTTTCTTCTTTAGGCTCAGGTAATTCCTCGGACTCTGTGACCAATTTGGGAGGAGGTGAGATCATTTCAGGTTCTGGATCTGTGCTGATATCTGCTTGAGAAAAGGAAGATCCAGGCGTGGGTGGCTTTGTATCCAAATATGAAGGATGCTCTACAGATACGGAGTCTTCCTCAGGAGATACGGTGGAAAGAGAAACGTCTTTGCTCCCCTCCATCCCTGGTATGGTTGCTGCCTGCTCAGGTGGTTCAGTTTTAACAGGAGGAGGGAGATCCGGAGGCAACTTTGGCTCGTCAGAAACAGGGCCGAATTCCGGCAGCTTTTCCTCTCTCGAGGAAGAGGGCATGTCGGCTGCTAGTTTCTCATTTGCAGATTTCTCCGGCGTAGCTGGCAGCGATTCTTGCACCACGAGAGCCACTACCGACATCCCAGCTAAGAGGGACGGTTTGTGCTCCAGCTCTTTGTGATCAGGCACGGCTTCTGGTGTCTTGGGCCGATTCTCCTTGTCTTCCTGCTTCTCCGCTTCGTTGGGCTTCTGGCCCTTTTCCTTCTCTTTCTGCTGCATCCGTGTGAGCTCGACAAACCTGCTATGGAAGAGAACGACCGGCTCTGGCACAAAGTCCGGTATGCTGTTGGTCCCATCCAGCGATGCCTGCCTACCGTACAATCTGCTGGAAAGGAAGTCGAGGTCTTCATCCTTCCTTTCCAAGTGCTGCAAGCGCTTAGAATCCTGTTCAAAGATGGAGCTGTGTAGGAAGCGGGAGGCAAAGAGCTCCTGCCTCTCCTGCTCCTCTTCTTTGTGGTCTTCCTTCTTATCATCCAGCTTCCCTTCGGAGTCTGTTCTGATTTTCTTCTTTTTCATATACCAGGAGGGAATAGGTCTTGGAGCGGAATCCACCTTTTCTTTGTCCTTATTGTTCCTAAAACTAGCAAATCTTGAGTCCCAGTCGAGGAAAGACCAGTTTTCTTCCCTCGAGGATGAGAGAGATTTGGCTCTCTCAAGCAAGGCTTTCGTGTCAGGGGTGATTGTCTTGTCCAATGCGAAGGAATAAAATTTGTTCCTTTCTAAGGAGGTGGGCAGCCTTTCCTCTCGCTCACGTAGCTTCTCTTCCCTGTCCCGCAATAAAAAAGATAACCTGGAGCTCTCTAGTAGCGAAGAGGCTTTGGGAGAATGGGCCTGACTGTCCCCATCGTCATCCGAGTCGGAAGGCACCTCCCCGGGTTCCAGATCCCGTATCGACCGCTTCCGGATACTGTCTCTCTTGACTACGCCACTTGGAAAGCTACTGTCCATGCGGCTGGGCTCTTGTTTCACTTGGGATTCCCACCGGTTCGATTCCTCCTCGGAACTCGCTGTGGGCAGCTTTATTTTAGCCATTTCCACCATCTGCTCTCTCCGGCTGGAATCGTAGGGATTAAATTTCAAGGCATCTTCCCTGACGGCCATGTTTGGATACGGAGGGCCCTTCTCGTCCATTTTAGGCGATTCTTTGGTTTCTTTTAAAGGCACCAGCCTTGGGGAATCCAGCAGCTGCTCCTCCTCCTCCTCATGGAAGGGGAAGGGTCTGAGGCTTGGGGAGCAGGCCGTTCGTTCAGAATCTTCACTCACCTGGCGAGAGCTTCGGTAATTCCTCTCTCGCTTGGTGATAATTTCAAAATCAAAAGTGTCGGAGGATTTTTTCCGCTTACTGGGAGGAGAGTCGTCTGTCACATCTTGCGGGGGTTTCCCGACCTCATGCACCAGGCTCCGCCTCTCGTACTCATCGAGGTCTTTCTTTGGGCTGCCAAACTTCTCATGCTTCGCAATCTCCATCTCCATTTGCTGCTTCAGACGGCGACTTAACTCCATTTGTTTCCTGTAACTCTGCGTATGGTCAATGTCAATGGGGATCTTCTCCTCGATCTCCGACGACGGAGGCTTATCTTGAACAAGTTTGTGGTCAGACACCTCTTCCAGAGGGCCGCAGTAGTTTTTCCATGCCTCCTCCCTCTCCATGCCTTGATCCTCCAGCATCGGCGTGGGTTTGTGCTGCAGTTTGATCGAATTGACCTTCCTTGAGGGGATCTCGGGGGCTTCCAGCGGCTCGTCCAGGGGTTCCCCCAGCCTAGCCAGCAGCTCTACATTGGGCCGTAAGCCAATGCTGACAGAAACGCTTGCTGGCTCCAGAGTCTCTTTGGGGCTGGCGACAGCAGTGAGTCTCTCCAGCTTGATTTTCTTGGATTCCCTTCTCAGCGTCTCTTTCCTCACGGGCTTCCGTTCAGATTCACCCGTCACATCAACCTGCTTCTTCAAAACCACACGTACCGCCGCCGCCGCCGCCTCCTCCTCCTCTTGATTGCTTCTTTTGATTTCCAGTTTTTGCTTATCGGGCTTCAGGTTTGCATCAGCAAAGCGCCTCTTGCGAGCCTCTAGTTTTTCTAGATCTACAGGATTAGCTACTTCCCCGGACTGGTCCGCGGCCTTCAGGTGTTTCTTGGGTTTCGGTTTCCCATCCTTCTCCACCACTTCCACAAGACTGGCAAGCGCCTTCTCTTTGGGCACTTTAGTTCTGAGGGGTTCGAGTTTCAGCTGGTCAGGCTTGGTCTGATCCCCCTGAGACGTCAGTATTTTCTGTTCGAGTGAGGGAGACTTGACGTTGGCATCGCTGTCCTGCTTCCCTCGCAACTTCTCCAGAGCAGCAGCAGCAGTGGGGGGGTCGGTCACTTTCCCTTCCTTTGCCTTGACCCGCATCAACACCACACAAGGCATGAGGTCAAGAAGGCGGTTCTTCGCAGCGCCTTCCTTGTCCGCTCTCTCACGGCTCAGTTTGCTGCCGCCTTTGACTTTCTCAGGACTGGGGTCTCTTTCGTTTTCTGGATCCGTTTCGGAAGACTGGGAGCTGGGGGAATGGATTTTAGTCTTGCGCTTTTGCTTTTCTGTTTTTTCCTTTTCGAGTTTTTCCGGCTTCTCCTTCCTCATGAGGCGCTTGTCTTTGTCAGGTCTCTCTTGCTCAAAAGCACGCTCTTTCTCTGGTTTCTCGTTTTTTGCGTATCGCTCGAGTCGGGCTTTGTCCAGTTTATCATAGCGTGGTGGAGAAAGCGAGCTGCAGCTGCCACTCCGCTCAGAAGACCGGCTGTAGATCCTCCGCTCAGAATCACTCTGCAGCCTTTCTGACTGCGACGGAGAGGCCCCGGGACTTTGTGGCCTCCGGGAATGAGCTGGGCTTTGGCTCCGCTCAATGGGCCTTCTCTCGTGGTCCCGGTCCCGGTCCGATTCAAACCGCTCCCGCTCCCGTTGCCTGTAGCTGTATTCCCTTATGTCTTGCTCGTAAGGGTCTCCCCTGTAGTCTCTGTATTCCCGCGGGTCATCGTAATACCGCGGGTCGTAATAGTCTCCTTGGTAAGGATCCCAATCTGCATAGAACTCCCTGCTGCGGGCTGGATATTCTCGCCGAGGATCTTCAGGATACGTCCCTGGTGTTCGTACAGCCTCATAATACGTGCGATCAGCAGCATAGTCATAAGAGCCTCTTCGCTCATCTCTGCCAAAGACAAGGACACCGGAAAGTTAGCTTTTCCCCAATTCAAGACTGCCACAAGCAGCTGGTAGCTACATATTTATCCAAAGATAAACTGGCACACACCTATCACCCAAGAAATGAAGAAAAGACCTGAAGCTGGATCAGACCAAGGGTCCATCTAGGCCAGAGAGGACATGCGCACAACTCTCCCCCATGCTCCTCAGCAACTGGTGCACATAGGCACGCAGTCTCTGGTACGTAGTGATGACAGAGTTGGACTGGGGGAGTCCAGGTTCTATTCCCCACTTGGCCATGAGGCTCATTTGGATGACTTTGGGCTAGGGATGGTGCGGCCATTCGGTTGGGGCTCAAAGATCGGCAATTTCTCCCCGGCTCGGCCCCCTGGACTCAACGCAGGTGCCATTTACACAAACGTTGCATAAATGGTCCTTTACGGAAAAGGCCAAGCTGCCATTTTTACGCAAGATGGCGGCTTGGCGACAGAGCAGGCAGCTGTGCGCTGATCACCTGTGGACCACCTGACAGCTCACCACATGCAGCAAGCAGGGTTGGGTCCAGTGCACAGGCGAGCTACGGTGAGTTCACCCATCCCTAGTCACCAACTCTCAGCCACAACCTACCTCACAGGGTTGTTATGAGGATAAAATGGTGAGGAGGACCATGTAAGCGCCTTGTGTTAGTTGCAAGAGGGGAAAGTCAGGAATAATAAACATATATTTTTTAAAAATAGCCATCAAGACTAGTAGTCTTTGCGTTCTCCTCCACGAATGGCTCCAATCCCCTTTTAAAGCCATCCAAGTCAGCAGCCATCACTGCAACTTGTGGTGGCAAATTCCATTCCGTAGTTTTAACTTTGCACTGTGTGAAGAAGTCTATCCTTTTATCAGCTTCATGGGATGATGATCCCACTGGATACTAGTAATATGAAAGGGGGGCAGGGGAATCTCCCTTTCCACATTCTCCACACCCGGCATAATTATGTACATTTCTATCATGTCTCTCCTCAGTCGCCTTTTCCTAAGCTAAACAATCTCAGACTGTGCTGGACTAGATGGACTCTTGGTCTGATCCAGCAGGACACTTCTTATGTAACCTTTCCTCCTAGAGGAGTTGCTCCAGCCCCTTGATCGTTTTAGCTGCCCATTTCCCAAATCTACAATGCCCCATTTTAGGTGCAGTGACCAGCCTTTTCCCCTCTGCTAACTTCACTGCTGAAATGGCCTTCATGTTTTCAATGGACTCCCTAAAAATATTATTTATTTATTATATTTCTATTCCACCCAATAGCTGAAACAAAAATTACCTACTGCACCTCTTATATGAAATAGGGCTATCGTGATGCAGTGCTCATTTAAAATGAAACGCTGAGGGTGTAGCATTTTGACCCAAACAACAGTGTAGGAGGAAAAGGCAGCCAGAATGGATGGCTTACATCACACAATCCACAAGCCCCTGCCCCCCTTGTCATGATCAGATTCTTGGCACTGGAGGAACATCACGTATATGATTTTTTTAAACTGAGAAACAAACTGGCAACAACAAAATAATGATCTATTTTCACAAATTGTGGGGTGGGGTGGGGTGGAGATGGGAAATGGTTCATGAAGGCAAAAGCCCAAACTGGCAATTTTACAGGCAATTCTGATATTTAAAAAATTACACTTAGCTCTTAAAAAAACAGGCAACATTTAGCTGCCTAGGAAGGGAAGGGCTGCTTTAAAAGCTACTATTTTCTTACTAACATTAAAATACATTTCATTTTATGACATGGAAATTAATTCCTGTGGGTATCAGCTGCCCATTCCCTGTTCTTGTGCCTTCCGGCCTCCCAAATGTTACAGGTATGCACTCATCTTGTCAGACAGGGAGACTGATCTTGAGCAGGGGACTGGAATGTACAAAGCAGCCCAAACTTTGTGACTCTGCTATACCCAAAACGAGCGGTGTTTTATTTTATTACTTATTAAATGCATGAGTTGCTTTTCCAACTAAAAAGTGCTGCACAAAGACATGCTGACTAAAAATGGGCCCTAAAAACCTTCAGAGAAGGAGAACGTGTTAGATAAAAGCCTGCCAGCGACAAGCGGGCATCAGTGGGCTCCTTGTTAAGCATTGCTTTTAAAGCCCTCGACAAGGAGGAGGGGCCTCGAGCGCTGCAGTGAGTGGTGGGTCAGTAAGCGTGCCAGAAGTACTCGCCTTCTCTCTGCAAGCATTTCATAGAAGTCTCTAATATCCTGGCCGGTTTTTTCCATAGAGTGATAGAATGCCAACTGGCTCTCGCGGTTTGCAAAATCCACCTGAAAAATAGGAATATTTCAAGACGTGTTACTCCCAGTAATGCCCAATCCGGCAAACGTTTTATCTCCTGCATTTAAAACTTGGGGAAAGCGGAATGCAGTAGTGATAGTTATTCTTAAACTGTCTCTCTTCCATCAAACCATTATGTGAGGAGAATTTCTCTTTGCTAGCGGGCTCTGAGGTACAAGCTGATTTTAATGGAACCGTGGCACCTTACAAGTTAGACGGAGAAGGCATGGGAACATTGTAACATCAGACAACCGCCATGGATGTTGGGCCCATCCAATCCACCATTCCACTTCCGAAACTGTCCATCCAGTTGCCCCTGGGCAGCTAGCTGAGCCTCCCTGTTCACAGTTTCACTATTATGGCTAGTAACCATTGACAACCTTCAAACGGTTAAACAACAATGATTTGCTTTTAAGTCAAAAGCATCGCCAGTCACTTTTAAATAGATGTGCATGCAGTTAGTGATATTACATTCACTTTCCCAGGAACCTTAATTAAAATGGCCTCGTTCAATCTCGCACACCAAACCAACCCGGATACCCGACGTGCTAAATCTCTTCCTCAGGACAGGGAGTACCTGATATCCAATGGCCTGCTTCATATTAAGAAAACAAAGGGATAGAGTTCAAGGGCCGATATTAAAAGATGTGCCAGAAAGGCCGTCGTTAATACTTCGCACTAAAAATGCCAACAGTCGACTTGCAAGAAAACCGCAGCAATAGGGCAAGCAGGCAGGCAGGCAATTATGGGAATTGCAGTCCAACACATTTGAAGGACCCCAGATTGGGGAAGGCTGCCAATCCCCTTTCATGTGTCCAACGCCTTCAGGATGCGTGCACACCCACAGGCCCTTATTGGAAAGCGACTCCACAAACGTCAAAGGTCTGCCTGGTCACCATTGCCCACAGCAAAGTAAGGACTACACCACACCTCTGACACAGAGGCGACCTCCATGGGGAGAAAAGTACGTGGCTACGGAAGGCAGCACAAGCAGTGGTTTTGCCAGAAATTACACAGGTCAAGCGCCCACCAGACACTTCATGCCCGCGCTGTCGAGGGAAGGGTCTTGCTCTCAGGGTTATCTGCACTTGGAGCAAGCAAGCAGCCAGAGCTGCAACCGCAAAGACAGTGGTAAGGGACACCAAGGCCAACAAGAAAGACTGAGCAAAGCGAGCAGCAGGGGAGATGGGAGGCCTGCTAAGAACAATGGGAGAAGCCCTCACGCCTCTGTTAAGCAGAGATGGCGATGATGAACACTTGGAGATGGGTACAAAATGTTCTGTGCCTTTAAGCAATTCCCCTGCCTGGCCTGGTGGTGTGTGTGTGTGTGTGTGTGTGTTTGTTTTAAAAGCTCTCCAAGACCTTAGTTTTGCAGACCTTAATTTTATTCCCACCGATTTTCCTCCCCTTGGTCTCTTTTACAGCCGCTTGCGCATATTCAATTTCATTGTAGAGAAGGAGGGCCATGCCCTTTAAGCGGTCAAACACCACCTGTAAGGACAAGAAAACATAAAACAAAATAAGAGCCTCATCCACCGGAGGAAACATCAGTCCCAGGAAGCTCCTGCGATTTGGAGGGGGGGGGAGGTGGAGATACTATTAAGATACCAAATTAGCGGAGTTTTCAGCTCCCCCCAATAAGGCACTTTGTAACACAGACAATTGAAAAAACAAAAAAGACTCCTCTGGACTGTGCTAACTGTGGCTTGAGGCATTTTTATATGGCCTTTGTTTTGTTTTTCTGTGTTTTACTTATTTCCCGCAGTCATTTTATCTGACAGAAATGCAGGTTGCTTACCTGTAACCGTAGTTCTTCGAGCGGTCATCTGTGCAGTCACACACTATGGGCTCGCGCCGGCGCCGAGCCTCATTCCAGAAACTTCTAAAGCCTAGACTCTTGGCGGGAACCCCTCCCCCCACCGTCCTATCGCGCATGCTCGGGTTCCCGCCTACCTCAGTTCGGTGAGACCGTATTTGCCTCGCAAACGAGATAAAGGAGAAATAAGGCCTATGGAAATGCATAATTACCTACGAACTTATGTCCTTATGTTCAGAAAAGGTTGAGCATTGCGCGTAGCGAATAGCCTCTATAAACCTTGACTTAGTGAGGTCAAGAGGGGACGATGGGTGGGTTGTGTGACTGCACAGATGACCACTCGAAGAACTATGGTTACAGGTAAGCAACCTGCATTTCTTCTTCGTGGTCTCTGTGCATCACACACTATGGGCGAATAACCAGAAAGCACTTACCGGAGGAGGGTTGAGCTCGTGGGGAGGTCACTGGAGCACCGATGATAAGACGGCTCGACCAAAGGAGGCATCCTCTCTGGCTCTGACGTCCAGTTTGTAATGAGAGATGAACGTGGATGGGTTAGACCATGTAGCTGCCCTACATAGTTCAGGGACGGAAATACCCCGGTCCAGGGCGGTAGAGGTCGAAAGAGCTCTCATCGAGTGTGCCTTTAGAGCATCCGGAGGGTCTCGTCGCATCAACTGGTATGTCAGCGTAATGGTGTTCACTATCCACTTTGCAAATCTCTGAGTAGAGACAGGTTGGCCCTTAGTTCTGCCCCCGTAGCATATGAAGAGTCTGTTAGACTCGCGGAATGGGGCTGTTCTAGTCCTATAGAAAGCCAGTGCCCATCTAACATCAAGGGAGTGTAGTCTGGTGCCCGCAGGATCCGCTGGAGTTTGGAAAAAGGTTGGTAGCACAATATCCTGATTGAGATGAAAACTAGACACGAACTTAGGACAAAAGGCAGGTCCCGGTCGTAGCACTACCTTATCGCGGAAAAACTGCGTAAATGGGGGATCCGTCATTAGCGCACAAAGTTCGGAGCTTCTTCTGGCTGAAGTGATGGCCACCAGAAAGGCCACTTTGAAAGTCAGCATCCTCATATCAATAGTAGCAAGTGGTTCAAATGGCTTGTTTGTCAAGGCCGCTAGTACAACTGATAGGCTCCACTGTGGAACGATGTTGAGAGAGGGAGGGCGTATATTATTGAGACCTTTAAGAAAGCACTTCGACAGTGGGTGTGAGAATACTGAGCGACGTTGAATAGGATCATGCCTTGCAGAGATGGCTGCCATGTACACCTTGATAGAGGAGGTCTTTAAACCTTCTTCGTAAAGTGAGTGAAGGAAAGTTAGGATATCCGAAATCCCGCATGAGATTGGGTCTTCATCCTTTCTCAAGATGAAAAGCGAGAACCATCTCCACTTTCTGTCGTATGATGATCGAGTGGAGGGGTTCCTGGCTTCTTTTAGAATCGTTTGTATGTCCGGTGTGATGTTCAACTCCCGCCAGGCGGCTAGATCTGCCAGGCCATGAGTCTCAGCTTGCGGAGGTCCGGATGAAGTATCAGTCCGCGGTTCATCGAGATCAGCTGAGGATGGATTGGTAGGTGGTAGTACATCCCTCCCGAGAGCCGCAGAAGCGGTGTGAACCAGGCTTGACGTGGCCACCATGGGGCGATTAGGATTGCACTTATCCTCTGCCGCTGTAGACACGCAACCACTCTTGCCACCAACGGGAATGGTGGGAAGGCGTAGGCCAATCCCGGACCCTACTGTGTGTTGAACGCATCTCCCAGGGACCGTGCTCCCACTCCTGCTCTCGTGCAGAAGTTGCTGCACACCGCGTTGTCCGGTGACACGAAGAGGTTGATGCGGGGTGTACCCCATCTTTCGAAAAGGCGAGAAAGAGTCGTGGGGCATAGTGCCCATTCGTGGTTTGCCTGGAAGTGGCGGCTGAGCATATCCGCCTGAGTGTTGTCTGTTCCCGCTATGTGGACAGCAGACAGACGTATCTCGTGCCGAACTGCCCAATGGAAGAGCCGAAGAGTCAACTGAAGTAGTGATGGGGACCTGGTGCCTCCTTCCTTGTTTATATACCATACTACGGATGTATTGTCCGAGACCACTCTGACGTGGTGTCCCTTGATGTGATTCTTGAATATCAGTAGGGCCTTTTGGACAGCAAGTAATTCCAATTTGTTTATGTGTACGGACTGTTCTTTCGGTGACCACTGACCTTGAGTCGTCAGCTGTCTGCAGTGTGTCCCCCATCCCAGCAGGGATGCATCCGAAGTAAGCATGCGGGTTGGTCCGTGGTCCACGAAGGGTAGCCCGTTCTCCAGATTGCGTGGGTTGGACCACCATCTGAATGATGGCCCCAGGGACTGCGGAATGTAGATCCTGGCCCAGTTTGGCGACTTGGTAGGATCGTAGGACATTAGGAGATGCTGTTGTAGTGGTCTCATTCGGAGACATGCCCACCTGACTGTGTGTACCGAGGAAGCCATCAGGCCGAGAAGTCTCTGCAGGGTAATCGCTCTTGCTCTTGTGGATTTCCTGAGGGATTCTGCAAGCTGTCGAATCCTGAGCATCCTGTCCTTTGGGAGGAATGCTCTCCCTATCGTGGATTTTAGTACTACCCCGATAAACTGTATTGACTGCGTTGGTTGGAAAACCAATTTCTCGTTTCGCCTGGGTGTAAGAGGGTGAGACAATCAGCCAGTCGTCTAGATAGGGATACAATTCTATCCCTAAGGAGCAGAGAAAAGCACAAACCACCGCCATACACTTCGTGAACACCCGTGGTGCCGTCTTCAATCCGAAGGGAAGGACAGTGAACTGGAAGGCCTTCCCGCCTATCACGAACCTGAGGAAGCGGTGGTGATTTCTGTGGATGGGAATGTGAAAATACGCATCCTTCAAGTCCACTAGGGTGAACCACCTGTTGCGTCTGAGCAGCGGAAGAATGACTGCTAAGGTGGTCATCCGGAATTTTTTGACGACGATGAAGTCGTTGAGGTCCCTCAGGTCCAAGATAGGGCGGAGGCCGCCATCCCGCTTCGGGACAGTGAAGAACCGGGAATAGAACCCGGGTGGTGCAGTGAGGTGGTCCACTGGTGTGATGGCACCCTTCTGTAATAGTGATGTTACTTCGCGATGGAGATTCTCCGACAGGGGTGTGTGCTTTAAGTTGTTCAAGATGGGTGACGAGTGGAACTCTATGAGGTATCCGCTTTGGATTATCTGTAGGACCCACTTGTCTGATGTTATGAGGGTCCACTCCTGCAGGAATGGTTGGAGTCTGTGGCCGAAGGTCTCGTGCTGACGGGGAGTGACCCGGAGAGAGTCAAACCTGCTGCTTCTGAGGCAGGTCAGGGCGTCCCCGCTGTTGTCTGAAGTGGCCCTGCGAGAAGTATCTGCGCTACGGTGGGTGTGTCTGTGCGGGTGTAGACTGGAATCGGTTTTGTTGTTGTTGTTGTTGTTGTTGGCAAAATTGTGACTGTCTATGTTGGTACGGCTGTTGACGGCCCCATTTGCGTGGGCGGTATTGGTAAGGGACAGAAGGCGGGTAGAACCCCATCTTCTTGGCCGTTGTTTTGGCCTTTTGAATTGTGTCCATGGTTGAGTCCGTGGACGTATTGAAGAGGCCTTCCCCATCGAAGGGGAGGTCTTCGATCCTAGTCTTAGATTCCTGTGGGAGGTTGGAAGATCTTAGCCAAGCATGGCCCCTCAGAGCGATTGACGCGACCATGGCCTTTGTAATGCAGTCAGTCTGGTGTCTAGCGGTGGTGAGTTCCTGCTTCGCTAGGGCTATTGCCTCCTGTTGAAAAATGTTGGCTGCTGCGCAGATGTCGTCAGGCAGATGTGCGTGTAGGGAAGACACCTTGTCCCAGATGAAGAGGTGGTACCGAGCCATCATCGCCTGGTAGTTTGCAACTTTCATGGCTAGTGCCGCGGATGAGTAGATTCTACGTCCAAAGGCGTCTAGTTTTCTTCCTTCCCTATCCACTGGTGCAGAGTGGGACTTTGATGATCTGCCCTGGGCAGATTGAATTGGGCTTGGGATGGGTTAGCAGAAAACCGGCGTCCTTTCCCCGAACCTTATACAATGAATCCAGGAGTTTGGAAACTGGGCCCATCGTAGCCGGGTTCTTCCAAGACTCCTGCGAGGTGTGCAGCAGGGTTGGTATAAGAGGTATGGCAAGCGTGGAGGGGGACTCTCTGTACATCACATCGTATATGTTGTCCACGCACTGCTCAGCGGGCTGTTGAGTCTCGACCTCCAGTGACTGTGCCATGCATGTCATAAATTCGGTGAAGGAGGCCACTTCCACAGATGGGGATGCCCTCTTATCCGTGCCCACCTCGTCCCCTGGGGATGGTACAGAGGGGGGTGTCTCAGCTAATGATGAGGAATCGGAGGCATAGTCTTCCACTGACTGGGGGGAAGATGGGGCCTCGGTGTCGAGAGGGAGAGCCGGAGTCGGAGGTATCGCCGGTACCGACAGTTCCCTTGGGGGAGCCGCCACTGTGGCTGATGGAGGAGCCTTGGGTGGTCTCGGTGGGACGAAGATATCCTCTCCTTGAAGTCTTTTTCCCGTGAAGGGATTGAAGATGAAACGTTGACCCCGGGTGGACTGTGCCACCGAACCTTCATGGGATCTCCAGGACTGTATAGAGTGGTCCGAAAATCGATCCCACTCCCGGGATGGGGTTGGTGAGCGGGATCGGTAAGGGCGTTCTATCCTGGAGCTTCTCGATGTCGGCGAGGGGGCCCTCATGGTCCTCAGTGAGAGTGGGTCAAAGAGGTGCTCATCCGGCGGTGAGAGTGACAAGTTCATCATCAATACCAATGGAGATCGCAGGGGCGGCTTCTTGATGCCTTCTTCCCGGCTTGGAGGTAGACTTGACCGCGGTGTTTTCGATGTCGAGGTCGCTACCGATGCCCTAGATCTAGGTTGGGTAGCCTGGGCAGCCCTGGAGGTCGATGTAGCAGCCACCTTCAGGTGGGATAGCGGGATCGATCCTGACGCCGGCGGAGACGGTACCAAGGATGACCCCGGGCGTGGCGGTACCAAGGGCGGTGCCTTCGGTGTCAAATGGCCGGTTTCGAAGACTTTTTAGAGTCCTTGCTCCGCTTCTTCTGGGGACCTTCACCCAGGGTCGTTGCAGCCATTTTGCGTTTGTGGGCCTTAGTCCCCTCTGCCGAGGGAGGGGCCAGAGACTTGTGCGGGCATTCCTTCTGCTTCTCCTTGGTAGGATGCCCCGATTCCACGGCTATTGCCAAAGGGCGAGCCGGGGTGTCTACTGTCTCTAGAGCCTTCCTCCACAGTAAAGCTCTTAGTTTATTTGCCCGGTTCTTACAGGTTTGTCGAGAGAAGTTTAGACAGTGGGCGCAGGCATCAACCACATGAGTTTCACCCAAGCAAAGGAGGCACCTCAAGTGGCCGTCGGAGAGGGTGAGTTTGGCGCTGCACAGCGTGCAGTTTTTGAAGAGAGCTGTGCTCGCCATTGCACGGTGGATATCGTAGAGAAAAAAATTCTCGAGACCCCACCGGAGGACGGGGGGAGGGGGGTAGAGGGGGGACGGAAGCAAGTAGTGGTAGAAAAACACTAGCTGCAGAGCACAGTATCTATATATATGAATAAGAGGAAAAGATTTATATTAAAAAAAAATTTTTTTTTTTGAGGAGGAGGAGGAGGAGGAGGAGGAGAAGAAGAAGAAGAAGAAGGGAAGAAAAGTACTAGAAAAAGAGTCTAAGCAAGCTAAAAACAGTATACGAACTATGAAAAATACGAAGAGAAGTCTCCCGCGAGTCAAGCAGCACGGTGGTCGAAAAAGAACTGAGGTAGGCGGGAACCCGAGCATGCACGATAGGACGGTGGGGGGAGGGGTTCCCGCCAAGAGTCTAGGCTTTAGAAGTTTCCGGAACGAGGCTCGGCGCTGGCGCGAGCCCATAGTGTATGATGCACAGACACCATGAAGAAGAACTTCTAGAAGACATGAGTGGGATGTCTCATGCCCAGAAAATACAAATTCCTTTTTTTAAAAAAGGGTGGTGAGAAGCTACAGTGTGCATCCCACATTCAGATGCTAAAGGCGCTGTTTCAGTCTGAAGGCAAGTGGTCCAAGAGTTCAAAAGCCCAGGCATTTGCATGGAGCTTGTGCAAGAGACATTCCCAGCCCAAGCTTGTCCAAACAGCCAACATTGTTCATTCACTTCCTGAGACACGAGAGGAGGAACATGGCTCCAAGCTCCAAACCAGATCAAGCTGGTGTCACAAGAGAGCTTGCGCTTTTAAACATGAGTGTATACGTCAGATACGTGCAAGAGGGAAGAGGGTGTTAGCAAAGGCACGGTGGGCCTGGAGTCATGCAGTCAAAGGCCGGCCTGCTATGGGTTGTGGCAAGTACCTTTCCTCTGCATTCATTTCCAGGACATGAGTCACACGCTGAGCTCTATACCTGAAGTTCCTACAAATCTACAGTCAGGGGAGGGGGTGGGGAGGCAACGGGAGAGGAGAGCACACACGTACACAGAGCGCTTTCCACCAGCTGGGCGGGGCTCCTTTGGAGACTTCTATCCGCCCCCTGTGATGAAAATGGTGGGGCAAGGGATTTCAAGCCCTCTGAAAGGCAGGTTCAGCCAAAGGCTGGAGCACCTCAGCATGATGGAGCTTGCATTCCAGGGAGGGGGAGAGAGTGGGGTCAGAAAGAACAGGTTTGTCAAGGGAGGAAGACAAGAGTCGCTTGGCACTGCAGAAAGCTCTCACCACCTACCTTCACCACTGGGCCATAGCGGCAGAAATGTCGCGTTAAATACTGATCCGTGACGTTTGTCGAAAGACCATCCAACCACACGCAGTTGGTCGGCATACTCTTCCCAAAGCCCAGCTGGGACACAAAAGGGCGAAACTTCCAGTCAGTCAAAGAATTCACCATTAAGCTCATTTTAAACAAGAGTAGGCCTAGTTCTGGGCTAATATCCCTCGGGCAGGTGCGAGAAACTATTAAGCTGGCTTTAATGAACATATATTGTACAAGCTTAAATGGACGCAGAATCTGGACCATTCCTATAGCAAATGAGTTAAGCGCAATCCATATGGGGCAGGCAGGGTGAGCCAGGGGGACATCTGCTAATGGCGAAGGCAGCAAATGCAACCTCTGCATCCATGGTTTAGCCTCTATGCTAAGAGAGCCAAGCAAGTTTGCCAATAAATGCCGTCTGGAGGGACTGGAAGAACCAGCAGGAATCTAATCTGGTCTGCAAGGAAGCAGAAAAGCCCTGAGAGGGACGCTGTACTCCTATTGTCACACCACCATACAAATTAGTAAGAGGAATTCTACATTAACCTCCAAGAGCAGCGCCTCTAGGAGGGGAAAAAATGTATTTACCTTAAGCCGATTATTTCCGAGATATTCTCCATCCATCTTCTTGATTGCTTTACACACGCTTGCAATATCGCAGTACTGGAGGAATGCATACTGAGGAACCCCGTTCACTTTCTTAATGTCAATATCCTGGTGGGGAAGAAAAGCAGCAAACATTCAGAGATCCGGCAGGCTAAAAGCACCACAGAGGCAGCTGGGTCAAGCAGGATTCGGCTTATCAAAAAGAAGGGGCGGCCTCCTGCAAGTGAGGAGTAGGTACACCGCTCTGCACTTTTGTGTTCTATGGGCTTAAAGCAGTTGTACTCCTAAAGAAAGCAACAGACAGCATCTCAAACATGCCCCTGACCCACCTAGCGCAACCACGGGTGGACCTGGGCTAGCCTTCCCGGACCTGGCGTCCTCCAGGTATGTTGGGCTACAATGTCCATCATGCACAACCAGCATGATCCATGCTGACAAAGGAACTAAAACAGACTTGCTGTGGAGACCCTTAAGTGTGTGATCTCTACAGCTCTACCCCAAAACAGTTCAGTCACCTTTTTCTATTTTTACACTGGTTAACGTGTTGTTTGCGTAATAATAATAATAATAATAACAACAACAACAACAAAAAGAAAACAATTCCCTCTTCCTTCCCTCATTTCACACCAAGACGATGCACTCTATGCAATGCAGATGAAGAGCAACGACAATGAAACTATATGATGCTGATTTGTGTGTCTGTATGTTGCTAATGTTCTAGATTTTTATGTTTAGAAACTGCAGAAATCTAATACAAAAAACCCAGCCAACTAAAAGGCTTTGGAAATATTGAAAAATCCAATCCCAGAGAAAACAGAAACCTTTCTGCCTCCAAACCCTGGGATTTTCAAGGGTTGAAGTGGGCAGGAAGATTATACTTTGGTCCCATGTTTGCTCTAATGACTAGCAAGCAGCCCAGGCAAACGTCACGTTTGCAGAGCAGGATGACTCATCTTTTTACGCTAGAAGTGCTGGATGCTTTCCTCTCCTTCCAAAACTAGGGTGGCACTTGCTGAAATCCCCTTTTCTAAGCAACTGCTAAAGATATCAGAGCCCAGTCCTCCTTTTCATAGGGTCAGCCTATTCAAAGCAACACATGGTGTCAGGCACACTCAAGTAGAGCTGGGCTTTCAGCTGCTAACACATTCAACCAACCTGGCTGGGGAGAAGGGCAACAGGTTCACAGAAGACTTACTTTCCCAGAAGCCTTTTGGTTCTGGGCAACAGTGACCCAAACAGGGGAGTTCTGTAAATGCTGGCCTTTGTTCTAGCACCACCTTGATGGCTTTTAACAAATAAGGAGTATATAAATGTTAAACACCAATAAATAATAAAAACTGGGGAGCAGCTAGATTATGACCGCACACTTGCGTTGAGTTAGCAATTTTTAAAAACCACTTTCCATCCAAAAATGGGACGTATCTCTTTATTGGGTATTTTTTCCTGAGTTTGTATGCAGTATTGGGGAGGGAAATTAAAAGCCCCGGCTCAGACGGAGCTTACTGCCTGAAAATGCCCCTCGTCATCACCACTAGCCATTCCGCTTACGACTGCATTCTCTTTCATTACTGTGTGGAACAGCCTCCACCTCCACCCACCCCCCACACAAGAGGAAGCAGCTTCTGCTGAGCCAGACCCACATTGCTCAGCCATGGAACTGAGTTTGTGACAGGATTCTTCCGGGGGAGGGGGATCCCAGAAGGGCACAAGAGAGAACAGCAATGCCCTTTCAGTTGATGCTTTCGCCAGTCTCCAAGGGAAGGGACAGCATGCCAGAGCTGGTCAGCTATCTCCATCACTACTGTTCTGCCTTGAGACCTTGTGGTAGCACAGCCAAACGCCCTCAAGAGTGTAGCTGTCTTTATAAGGGAACACAAGGAAGAAGGTACTCTCAGAGGTATGCAGAGTTCAAAGGACTTAAAGAGGAACTATTTTCATCCTAAGGTTGTTAAGACAGTGCTATCTAGGGATACTGAAACGGTCCTTTCACCTCTGGAGTTTATCCTTTCCATAGCAAGGACCAATACGATCTAGTTACATGTAACAGATCCAAGCAACTTAGAACAATGCACCTTTAATGCTCATGGTCAGTAAACTGAACCACGAGTCTCCATCACACAAGGTGGTATAAATTATCTCTCTAGACACACAAACACACACACTGTGTACATACCACGATCCCTCCGAAACGCTGAAAAATGTTGCGAAGGTCATGATACGTGGTGGTTTTTTCCAGGTTTCCAATGAAGAGAGTTCTCGTGGCTTTGGGGTGAAATTCATCTATCCTTTCATCCAAAGGTCGAAACTCATTCTCACTTTCTGTTTCTGAAGACAAAGGATAAAAGAAGTAGTTCTCTAGTATTGTGTGGCATGTTCTCAGGCACACTCCTGAACACCTAAATATCTCTCAAGTGCCATTTATGTCAGGAGAGCTGCACCTCACCCCACCCCACCCCAAATAGTTTCGGATCCAAAGATGCAATAAGATCAAAGGCTGAGGCCAGTCTGCCAACCTCTTATGAAATAGTGGACATTTTTTTTTTTTAAATGTATTTCACAGCAACCTCTTCCTTCCTCATGCTCACCTGGCCCTATCCAAGCTGTCACCTCGATCTGCATGCCAAAGAACAGCTTCCCTTTGGAGGCATTCAGCGCTTTCTCCTGATCCTCCTGCTGCCGGAAGAACACCAGCCCATATCGCTCTTCGGAGGCCCCGTGGATCTGCACAGATGTCACCTTCCCATACTTCTTGAACTCGTGGAACAACCCATCTTTAAGGCTGGTGTCTACACCGCAAGGAGCAAACCAGAAGAGTCATACTGGCGGTCATACGGAAGGCAGGGGCAGGCCTTGGAAAACACGGCACTAGTTTGCGGTTTCCCTTTATGTGATGTATTTCTATATTTGTGGTGTGGTATTAGATGTATACACCTGCTGGCTTGGAAGCAGAGCAAGCTGTTAGGGGGCTCAAACAGCATCCTTCCCAAACTCACACATTTCATCCCCAGTTCCCCTTCTTCTACCTTCAAGCCCTACCTAGGGCTCTTTGCAACAACAGTTCTGGAGTGGGTGGGTGGGTGTTTGGGGGAGAAGTCTAGAGAAATCTCCTAAGCTCGAAGCGAGCTGAAATAAGACCTCAGTAAGTCAGAGAAGGGGCTTAATCGCTCTGCTGGCCCATGCTCCTCCCTCATGGTGGGCACAATAGCCGGTGTGGTGTAGTAGCTAGATTGGGAGACAAGAGATCCAGGTTCCAGTCCCCACTCAACCATGGAAGCCCACTGGGTGACTTTGGGCAGTCACAGACTCTCAGCCCAACCTACCTCACAGGGTTGCTGTTGTGAGGATATAATGGAAAGGAGGACTATATATGCCACCTTGAGCTCCTTAAGGAGGAAAAAGGCAGGATATAAATGTAATAAATAAATAAGATTATGCAACCGTTTGAATTCGTGCAATATTTCTTGGGGCAAAATTTTGATTTAGGGCTCACACAGCCCTGCTGTTACCTTCATGTATCTTATATCAATGGTGGAAAAATCCCAGGCACTTGGTCTACCTTGAGGCCAGAAATCTTTTCCAGCTTTGGCTGAACTGAAAAGGCCCACAATAAGCGTGGGGCTGGAGTAAGGTTGATGGGCCAGCCTGCTCCAAGCCCTTTCTCCTTTGAAAACCAGGGAATCCACTTGTAATCCAGCATGTATTTTCAGCGTTTAGGTCTGTAGCAACCTGTACATAACATTCCAAAGCCAGCAGCTCTTTAAACTGGACTTACATTTTACACTTACAATGGAGTGTTATGGGCAGCCACCATGTTGCTTTGGTGATGCATGGAGCCCAGGTGATGCAGACTCTTCCTCCTGGATCTTACCTGTGGAGCGCACTGGAAGATTCTGAACCTTAATCCCAAAACTTTTGCGGGGCTCATCTTTCTCCAGAGATGGAAGCAACTGGGAGGTGGGGGCTGGAACAGCTGTGGATTGAACTGAACGGGCCGGAGACTCGTCGCTTGAACTGCTGCTGGAGTCACTGCTGTGGGAGGCAAGAGGAGGAGACCATGAAAAATCCAGCAGGCAGGGGAGGGTGCCAGGAGGTGGCTTTGAAACGGCAGTGACAAGGCACAAAGGCCTCACTCCTTCTACCTATCAACAGACAATCAAGGGACAACACTAAGATGCTGTCTGCTTCCTTCAAGCAACAGTCAAAAGTATGGGGGGGCTCATCCGAATTCAATTAATGTTGCAAGACAGAAAAATTCTCAGAAACATCTAGGAATCGCAGGCCAACTTGAAATCCTAAATCTCATTTTAGCCCTATGCAGGGTTGGCATTCAGAAAATAGATTTGCAATGCTAGGCACCCTATATCTAAGGGACCTGAAATAATAAAATAATCAGGAGAGCTACTTTTGTGTTACCCTGGTATAGATGAGAAACAGAGAGCCTGCCTAATTGGGAGATCTTAATCGGAAGTAATCTGCTATGTTTGGTTTGGATCCTCTTTCCAGGCTTCTACGCAACAAAGGGCAATTTTCATAAACACAATTCAACGTATACAAGGAAATCATCCTCCAGAGCATTCGTTGGCAAAAGCCTCAGAAAAAGCAGTCAAGGCAACAGAATGTGGGTAATATGTCAAGTTACAGTAGATGCTACTACATTTGCAACAGGGAAGATTTTAATTAAGTATAATGCAGTGCTTCAACAGCTCAGAAGCTGTATACAAAGGCTGAAAAATGACACACAGCTGGAAGGTCTGCCAGGGCTCTGCAATCCTCAAGCATCAAAGGAGGCATCACCAAATGCAAACATCAGCATTCTCTGTTCTGTTGTGATCACTATTCAAGTTGGAAAATAAGAGCACTATTACAATTAAAGGTTAAGGTGTAAAGGGAACCAGGTATCTCACCTATAGATCCTTTCAAAAAGCATGAAACAGCAACCTTTGTGAGAACTGTATGGCCTGGCAGGGGTGGAGGGTTTTCTGATTACAACACGCAGCAACCCTGTCTGCAAAAAAAATGAACGTGACAAGACCTGCCTTTAACCAACACTATCAGATATGGAATTTTTGTGAAAAGGACTGTCAAACCAGTATGCAATCATGGGGAATTATTAAGTGCAAAGGTTAATTACCTAAGAATCTATGGTATGATACTAGAATTGATATGTAATGAAATGGCAGTACATGAACAGCTGTATTAGGGATCTGGAGTATGCAATCCCAAACAGGTTCTGGTATGTATCTGGAATAAAAGTAAGCAGTTTTCGCCTCGTGCCAAGCTTGCTGGAAAATAATTTTAAAATGGTATCTTGTTGGCATTTGACTCCTTGTTTGGGGGGGGGGGGGGAGGTTTAGCAGAGTACTAAGGCAAATATGTAAGATCCCTGCATATATGATGGACCTGGATATCTGGATATAGGTAACTGAAACCATCAATAAAATAAGGAGTGAAACTAACATTGAAGTACAGGCACAAGTGGTAGAACAAATCTCATCCAACAATGACAGAACAGTTAAGCAAAACATGGACTATAACACAAGGAATGTTAAAACTGACTAAGGTTAGTCAGAGGATGAAAAACCTAACTACACGGGGTTTGTTTGCCTAGTTTTGGGCTCGATATAAACACGATGTGAATGAAATGGAATGTGCACTTTGTGTTTGATATTTGTATAGCATTGTTTTGCAAAGACACGGACAAACGATTTTTGCAATTTTGTATCTCTATCCATTAAAAAGGAATGTAAGCTGCCCCAGAGAAACAGCTCTAGTATTTTCAGAAGAACAATATCCTTGGCTTTCTCCTGTTTAGAGAGAGAACAGTTCCTGCCAACTGACTAATCATTAACCAAACGAACCTGAATCGTTAGCTGCACTTAGAACCTGACAAGAAGAGCTGCTGCACCTACGATTTCTCTCTCAAAGGGCGCAGGAATCGGGATTCCACAAGGGCATTATTGCAGATGCTTGCAAGTGCCGAGAGGCAAGACGACACCACTCACAAACGCACTGCCGACCAGAAATGAGCCGTGTAAAAATCCCCTAGCTCTGCCTTCCCCAACTTAGTGCCCTCTAGATGTCTTGGGACTACAACTCCCAGCATCCCCCAACCAGCTATGCTTAAGAACACTCATATGAAGGGCAGGCATGCAGTCCCAACGTCCAGCACTCTGCCTTCAACACAGGAAAATGGAAGGCGCAGAATAGGGCAATGTGGGCTGTTTTCCCTTGCAGGTCATGAAAATGACCACCTGAGAGCTGTAACCATTTACCTAGAAGTGAGCTGATGTGCCTGCGGCCATCAGCATCATTCACCTGAGTAAGCTCACAATGGCCTGCAGGGAGGCCAACCAGGTAGACAAATGAACATATTACAAAACAGGGCCCAGACCAGACGTCTCAATAGGGCTGCACTGCCCCCATCCTTGATCAAAACAAGCCAACTCCCAAGCTCTCTGTACTCCACCTTCCCAGAATTTTAAAAAATCTTTATTTCCATAAATATTTTACTGCGCATTCTGTTCTACTAATAAAGCCACCCAGGTTTACGATTTGTGTAAGGAAAAAAGCACACGCACTGAAATGACATGCAACTGCTCACTGTTTTCATCCTGTAACACAGCAAAAAGAAGATGAAAGACTCCAAACAACTCCAGGTAAGAAGATGCCTGCTGCTTTTTGTCAGTTGTAGGCTGCATTCATAGAATCATAGATTAGTAGAGTTGGAGGGGGCCTATAAGGCCATCGAGTCCAACCCCCCCTGCTCAATGCAGGAATCCACCTTAAAGCATTGAACCAAGGCTTCTCACAACTAGACCCTCTCTTTTGCAATTTTAAGGAGTTTTTTTCTGAATTGATTTCAGAACCGAGTCTGCTTTCTGGAACAGATAATGGCAGTGAAAACAGAAGAGGACTTTGGTACACGCTGCTTGGGGACAGGAGCGAGAGGATGACTCGTGTCCTACTTTTGGCTTTCTATTGGGTCATCTGGCCAGCCACTATGGCAGCAGAATTCTGGACTAGCATCCAGCACGGCTCTGTTCTTGTGCAAGAGTGTTCCCTGATTATCAGTGATAGTTTTTGCATTCATTGAAAAAGTTTCTCATCCTAATGATATTTTTAAAGGTTTACAACCATTGACAGCACACCAAACACAATAAAATGAACCTAAACCACAAAAATGAGGAATGAGAACAGAGTGGCAAGACAATATAAAGCACGGATATAAAGCTGTGAATTTTCAAGGCCAACAGAAACAAGTAATATTCCCCCTGCATACAAAAGCAACATTCCCCAAGACAGTCTGGGACCAACCTGTTTAGGATTTAAGGGAAGACACAGGACTTTGAACTGGGCCAGTAAACTGAGCAGCCAGTCAGCACAGATGTTTCAAAACAGGTGATATATGGGGCTGCCGCATTCGCACTCACTGCAAACATTCTTCAAAGGCAGCCCTGCTTGGAACACATTACGCAGTCTAATCTAGCAGTTACTCAAGTACACATTATAATGGCCAAGCCCAACTCTGAGCCAGCAGATGTTGAGGTGCGTATCAGCTAAGGCCACAGCTGCCACCTGGAAATCCAGGCATGGCTCCACACCATGAACCCGATCCTTTGAGGGAAATGTGACCCCACACAGAACAGGCATTTCTCCAGTCATACCATCCACTGATCATCAACTCTGAATCAACTTGTAATCTCCACCAATTTTAAGCATGTATTCAAGTTTGACGAAACAACTGGATGTCATCCATATACTAAACCAAACTCTCACCGCACCTCCCAAGGTGACTTCCTCAGGGGCTTCATGTAGATGTTGAACCAGACAGGAGACAATCAGCCCTTCTAAGATTAGTTTGTTTATTTATTATGCTTTTAAACCACTCAATAACCCAAGTTCTCTTGGTGGTGCACAACATTCCCATGGGGAGGAACAACTATTTCCTAGCAGTGCTTGAGGAAACTTAGAAGGAACAGACCAAGAAAAAAGAGGTGCCTCTGACCATGTGGCCCAAGAAAAGGCCCATGAAAAGGTTCAGGAGTGTTGACCCAAGAATGTAGTCCATGTAAAGGGAGGTGGGGGGGCAGGGGACACAGCTCAGGTGAGTCGCGGAGGGAACAGACGTCTGGCCGTGGGGATGGCGTCCTTCTGAACATGGAGCTGCACTGCCAGGCCCATCCTCCTGCAGCCAGTAGCAAAGGCTAGAGGCTGCTCGGGAAGAAAGGCCTACTCATGAGCAGGAAGCCATTGACCAGGCTGGCTGGAAATGGTGACACATCAGGTTGGCGAAGGCTGCCTCACGGCATATCGTGCTCTGGGATTCGATCCACAGCCAACATAATGCGCCTGCAGACACTACCTCCATGCAGCCAGAGATCGATGAAAGGAGAGTTTACACACTCAGTGAGGAGACCACACGAGTAATGTCACAGCACAGCAGTAGCTCTTTAAGCAGGGCACTGTTATGACAGAGAACTTGCTTCTTTCATTGGGACTTAAATTGCCCCAATTACTTGCATGCTGAGCCTCAAAGAGTGTTTTCCAGTGTGGTTGAGAACAGATCGTTATCCCGTTTTACGCAATAAGATGCAAGGAAGGAACGAGGGGAATTCCAGAGACAGAAGTTGACTGGTGTGTCATTTCTAGTTACTTTGGGAACTTCCTCATCCAGGTGGTACATGTTTGCGATGTCTGTATTTTTTCAGAGATGTTCTATTCCACCCATGTACGCACAGATGCATGTGTGAAGAAGGTTCATTTCCAGTAACACTCACTGGGTTATAGCATGGCAACGAAGAAAAGGAACATTACCAAATGCAGACTCTTCTTGTAGGTGTGATGGAGAAATCGCATCACTCAAGAAAAACCACAGACTTGGGGCAAGCCCCCCCCCCCCCCCGTGCTTACAAAGAACCATACAAATAGTTTTGCATGGCCAGTGGGGCTTTGGACTGGTGTTTCTCAAACATTAGCCTCCCTGCTCCCTTTTTCAAAGTGTTTATTGTAGCTTTCCTGCTTAACTTCAACATCTGGTGCTCCCAGATCATTCAGTGTTTTCCCAGATCATTCTGGGACTTTCAAACGGACGATGGCCTTGTGGGGAGATATAGCATGGAGTGGGGTGGGGTCTGGTGGTCCAATGGGAAACTTGCCAGTATGCCTGACGTGGACTGGGGAGACCGGGTCCAAATCCCTGTTCAGACATGAACCTCACTAGGTAGGCTTGGTCAGGTACTGTGTCTCAGCCATGCCCAGACTTCCCCGCCCTGCTGCTCTGGTATTACTGACCATTAGTCATGCTAGCTGGGGCTGATGGGAAGTGAAGTTCATAACATCTGGAAGGCATCAAAATCAGGTTAGGAAAGGCTGGCTATTTCACTGTGACTTTTTTTTAAAAAGCTGCTGTGACGGTTTAATAACAGTAATATTTATAATGACGGACCCATCCCACATACACCATCCTGCGCCTCTCGGAAGGGCCAGATACAAACATGACCAAAAACACGAACAGGCATCTCTCTTGGGAATGGCTAAAGTGACTCTTTGGACACACCAGTCAGACCAAGTTTAGCCATTGCTACTTGCCTGTAAGAATCATCTTCAGATGACCAACCAGGGAAGCTTTTGTGAACTGGAAGTGTATTCCTTTTCCTTACTCTCCACCTCACTCCAGCTGCCTTTTGCCACAAAGCACTTACATGGGGCCTGGGGCCTGTAAAACTGTGGACTAATACACTGGCTGGCCGTCTCTCTCTCTCTCTCTCTCTTCCTCCCAAGCGTCTCTGAGGTGGGACTAATGATTTGTTGCTACCAAACTCCACCGGGCAGAACCTTGCATATATATCCACTTTGTGCCATGGACGGTATATTGACAGGCTGAGTGACACAAGAATCAGAGGGTCACACCTTCCGTAGTTTCTTGACCGAACACCATTCTGTTCAGCAATGATCTGCAAAATTAAGGTGTTACCTTCTCAGAGTACAGGTCAATTAAACAGTAACTCAAACAGCCTCTGATTGTGATAGCTCAGTCAACACGGCAAGAGCACAGGTACCTTAAGTGACCTGAGGTAATGTTCTAGCAGCACTGAAAAGCAGAACGAGCATGCTCTCTAGGAAGCTCAAATGTAAAAACAAGGCAGAACTGAGAATAAAACACTCACTTACTGAAGCACATAACACATTAAAAGCAACTGCGCTTGCAGGCAAGAGGACACCTTAAAAACTGCAAATTGAGCTGCAAAGGGAAAACACACAGCAGCCCAGCTTAGCGCCACCACACTTTACAACAACAGGTTAATAGCTGATCTGTTAACTAAGGGGAGAGGGGGCATAGAGGAAGGTGGAACCTCGCAAGTGGCAGGGGCCCAGGAAGGTGTGCTCCATGCCATGTGAGGTGCACATATGTGCCAGACACACCTTGTATTCTCCAAGACCGCATATGAGACAGTGAGGAGGGAGGACACTTTTAAACACTCACCTCTTATTTTCAAATAAAGCACACAATTAGGCTTGAGTTGTGGAGAAGGTGCTGCGCCTGCCAGGATAGGGATGGTCTATGGATGGTGTATGTGGAAATTTCCACGTCCTGCACCCTCCCCAAGGCCTCCTACCCACCCCAAATCAATCTGATCCTTGGACCAAAGTGCCAGATCCAGAAATCAGAAGATATCCTGAACGATCTGTCTAACAGCTAACTTAACTTGCAAATGGATCACAAGCGTCAATGCAAATTTAGCCAACATGAAGCACTTATCTCACATATTTCCTTGAGACAGATTTCTTTCTGCCACAGAGTACAAAGGTCACAAGTCTACTCAATGCTCATTTTAACCAGCAGCTTTCATCTGAACCTGAAAGGCTCGCAGGAAACCCTGAAGACCCACAAATTCAAGGTCGTTCAAACCAAAAACAGGATTCTAGGAGTCCAGAGCTTCCACCTGCTGCATTGCAAACAAGATGAACCTTTCACATAGGTCTGTTGGGAGAAAAACACCAATGACCTCAGAGCAATTTTATTTATGTGCCTTTCTAATGAACTCTAATCTGATTAGACCACAAATGGTAACAGAGCCAATCTCAAGTGATCCAATAATCCGCCCTTGTTTTCAGACACATGTAGATAGAAATAATTGCAAGAAATTCTACCCCCGCTTCCAAAAAGCTATTCAAGAGAGTGACGTGGAGAAGGGGGGCTCTGAACTCCTGGACCAAGATCAGCCTGGGAATTCACTTTCTTCCTTGGCAAATTGCTATTACTCAACCAGAGTTTCTCAGTTTGTAAAATGGGAAAACTAGTGTCCTACCTCAGGAGAATAAGTAGTGCTAACCCTCAGCGAGTTTTTGAAACAGGGTGAAATTTAAATTCAGGAAACAAGCAAGCTGTACACATGAGTACCATATCTGTAGGTTCAACATATCCTTTCACCAAGGCGAACTAACTTTGTCCTAAGGACTCTGACCTACATAAGCCAGGGAATCAGCTGATGGCTTTTGTGTGTCATGCCCTACTAGTTAACAAAGGCATGTGACTAAGTTTGTGTCGATAAACAAGTCCTGCATTTTCCCCCTGGCTAAAAATAAGCACCTAAGAAATCAGCCTGCACTCAAGCGTAGTCCAAAGAAGCTTAGTCAAGCTAACAAACCACACCAGTGCCTTGATTAACTTGATTTAATATAGTTATTAGAAGGCAACAGGTTAATTATCCCAAATTTGAGTCTCCAAATAAGCAGAATTTGGAACAGAGCAAGCCCTAGAGGTAAACACTCAGACCTTAAACTGAAATGGAGAAGGGAAGATGCATTCAAGGGCATGTCTAACCCAGAGTGAGCCCGTCTGACCAACAAGACCTCCATTTTGTCCGGCTGGAGCTTTAATTTGTTTACCCTCATCCAATTCCACATTGCATCCATGCAAGTCTCCGTGGCTTCCGCAGCTTCCTTGGCATCAGAGCTAAGATGTAGAGAGCATAATAACCTTTCACAGTGGCTTCAAATAGGTGTTAAAAGCACAAGTGGCAGGGGACATGCACGCACACACACACTGGAGTCCTGCAGAACCCCATAGGCCAAGGGCGGGCAATTGTGGGCCTCCAGATGTGTGGCCTACAACCCCCATTATCCCTCACTATTGGCTATGCTGGCTAGGGCTGGTGGGAGTTGTAGGTCAAGACATTTGGAGAGCCATGAGTTGCCCACCCCTGCCCTAGGCCAAGAGTAATAAGAAGGCAAATGGACTGGTCAATTTCTGGGCGGTTTGCAGTACAGCAACAAGGATTCTGAGTTCCCACTGTTTTACAGCAGCACCAAATTACTTTCCCCACCCCATCCTGTAATTTACTCTGCAGAGATGAAGAAAGCATAGAGCAGTCTAAGCTTAGGGCCCTAGCTGCTTTGGACTTCTACTCCTATCAGCCCCAGCTGGCATGAATAATATTCAGGAATGCTGGGGGTTGTTGTCCAAAGCATCTGGAAGACTTCATGTTGGGGAAAGCTAATGCTGCGTAAAGAGGGATGGATTTTTGTGCAGAAGAGTTGTTGGCTTCATTCCGGTCTTCAAATTACTGGGTGCAGGATTTTTCAATTCTAAGCATACCTTTTCCACCTGGTTCTCATTGGTGGATCTCGGGGTTCAAGGAAAAATGAAGTAGATTCCACAAGCCTGAGATTTGCCCAATCCTGCCAGAGTTCAATGGCCAAGGGACTGAGGAGTAGTCCCGCAGCACCACCTTCTGGAAGCATTCAGCTAAACCGAACCACTGCAATGCAACACACCTCCAAGTCTCACATCAGACGAATGCCACAGAAAGATACCAATGAGAGGTTCAGCAGGATCTACAGGGACCTGTTTCTCTTTTCTAGTTTTCAGAATACATCACCCACTAAGGCGGGCGATCAAGGCTGATTCTATCCCCAAACCAGGCCTGAACACAGACTGGAAAGGATTCCAAAAATCAGCTTTGTTTGAGAAAACCTGAGCTGTGATTCCACCACTCACTCCATGACCTTACTGAAAAGGAGATGAAAGGAGATGAAAACCTAGGGTGGTGAGAGCCAACTGTTTCCTTAAGCAGAACACAGCCCTCCTATGATCTATCACCCAATCATCTAGCCACCCTCTAGCAGCTCTTATAAACCAGAATGGACATTGGTCCGAAGAACACAGGGTTGGCCTCACCCAGCCAAGGAAATTGTCCATGTCATCAGGCTGAACAATCTGAAACTTATCCAACAAAACTGGACAAACAACTACCTCAATCTTACCAGAATCTGCTTTTGTCAGAGTGCAAGTGAGCCATTTTATCTGCCAAGTGTCTTGCAAACTCATCTCAGCAGGTTTCAAAAGACTTCTCCTCACTGCCTGGAGCCCAGAATGTAATAGCTCTTTAACCATCCCAAACAGCTGATCTTTGCTGCCCTCAGTGCCACGGAATAAGCCCCAAAATGAATTCTGGGCTGCGTTTGATTAGTTTTGCCCTGGGTTTCTCTCCACCTGCCTAGGTTCAGCATTGCCCTAAACCCCTCAGAAAACTAAGGAGTTGATTCTCTGTGCCTGAGCAGAGGACGCTTGAGAGCAATTATGTCCACTGCCTGGGCCATCTAAACCAGGGCTTCAACAGGATCACCAGTTCTAGTGGCTGCAAAACCTCTCGGTATATTCAGTAATCCTTCAGGATCTATCAATCTCCAAGTGTGGGACAATCTAATGGGTTCTCTATCTCTGCAGTGATTACATGTTCTGGTGAATCTAAACCCTATTAGGTGATCTGCCCATGACAATGGAGTTCTTCCACAAATCACTTTCAGCATGACTAGCAAACACCAAGCCAAGTAAGTATCCCACCACATGCGTAGAGCCAGATATTATCTGAGACAGGCCCACAGTTGCCATGGAATCCATGAAACCCTGAGCCTCTCCTGCCTAGGGAGTACAATCAATAAGTTTAGGGGCCACCAACACCACCTACGAGACCTCCTCAATCAGCTCAGAGACGGAGAGGGTTGGGCAGTACACCAAGGGAGCTCCTATCCTGACTTGCTGCTCTATTCCCAAGTACACACAACTCAGATGTAGGACTCTGCTGGACAAGATAACTCAGTAAAGAGATGGATTCATAGCAGATCACTGTGGCTCCACCACCATCACGCCCGCCCAAACTTGCCTGCTGCTACACTTCAAAACAGGCATAGGTGGGTCAAAATGACCTCTACCTTCTGCCCAGTCAGAGTTCAGTCATGTATGCTAGGTCAAGATGTCAGATGTCCAGAGTAAGTGTCCAAAACAAACTTTATGGGGAAAACATTCATTAGGTGTCAGCAGTTTTTTGCTAAAATGATTCACAATAATCTACACTAGAGACATAAATATAAGAGCCCAGAATCAGTCTGATCCTCACAGAAGTCTTGTGGCACAGGAGTTGATGAGCATATTTGAAGCTGGAAGCCAACATTCAAAACTCACTTCTGCCCTGCGCTAGCTACACTCGGGTTTAATCTCAGTCTCTGCCCAAAGAATACTGGGCCTTCCTTCTTGCAATGACACAGATAACGTATGTGAAGCACTTGAACAAATGAGGCTGTCCTCATGGAGATCAAGGCTATCAATGGCTACTAGTCCTGATGGCCATCTGCTACCTCTTGTATTGGAGGTAGTGTGCCTCTGTATGCCAGTTGCTGGAGAATACGAGCGGGTGGCTGCTGTTGCACTCACGTCCTCCTCGTAGGTTCCCCACAGTCAGCCGGTTGGCCACTGTGGGGACAGAATGCCGAACTCGATGAACCCTTGGTCTGATCCAGTATCAGGGCTCTTCTTATGTTAAAAACAGGCAGCCACTGGTCCATCTGACCCAACATTGTATACTCCGGCTGGCAGCACTGCTCCGAGAACTTTCTCCTGGCTCACGCTGTTTGTGGTTCCATACAGAGACCTTTCCAGGCCTGGTATTTGTAATCCTTTTAGATGGAGAAGGAACCTAGAACCTTCTACATTGGGGATCACAACCTGGTGCCCTCCAGATGTTTTTGTCTACAACTCCCATAAAGTCCAGCCACCACAGCCAATGGTCAGGGATTATAAGACCCCCAAACGTCTGGAGGACACGAGGATGCATACACCTGCTCTATATGCAAAACACATGTTCTACCACTAACTGGCCTCAAAAGCAGAAGCCACACAAACAAGAAATTCTGTTCTCTCGGCATCTTCCCTCATTGATGACGTAGCACCAAATTCACACAATTCTCAAATCCACGCAAATTCAAGCTACAACTCTCCTCATCAACAGCCTAATCCCCCACCTGGGATCAGATCAAGAGGGATTGGAAGCTATGAGCATCTCATGCTGTCTTTCCTCAGCCTTTACACTGGAACAGAAGCATTCCCAACACAGACTGTTCTTGAAAACCTGACATTCTAAGAATATAAATTAGAAAGCAGCGGGAATTCAGGGAGAAGTTTCTGGCCATCTTCACCACTCTGACTCTAGTCATTTGGGGCATCCTGACAACCTGAAAGAACGGGGGGGGGGGGGGGGGGGAACCTGCCTTCCAGTTTACAGAAGCTTTCCAACCCAATTGCCTGCAGACAGCACTACCTTCCTTACAGGTAAGCAGGTGACTGGCTATTTACAAACCTGGCTTCCAGTGTTCTAGGAATAAGTGGGTGACAGAGGTGAGGTGGCACAGATATATTTATTTATTTATTTATTTATTTTAGTCATACAAGCAATACCAGTGCAGCATTGTCACTCAGGCCCCTTTCAATGAAAATATTATTTCTAAATACAACAAACAGGCACCCTTGTAGAAGACAAAAGCACTGGACCAGGGCTTTACCTCCAGAACCATTTCTCTGGATTTTCATAAATATGTCTGGATTTTCTCAAATATGCCAAGCATTTCTCTGGATATGTCTGAATAGGCAGCTGTCTGACATCACCGTTTTTAACCAAGAGATGTCCTTGGACAAGGTTAGGAGGAAAACGAAGCTGCTCCCCCCCCCCCATCTGCTGTTGTAAAAACAACGGCAGGACACAGCATGAAATTAAGGTCATAGTAATAGTCAGGCGACAGGCCTCTCCGTGTGGTGCCTGCCAAAACCCTGCTAAGACAGGAGATTAAACATTGCTGCCCAGAACAGTTTGTGCCAACTTTCTTTCCCACCCCCCTCAGGGTTACCCTGCCTCAAGAATTCTGCGGCAGGCCCTGTACCAATTGCCTCTAACCCAGATAATGAAACTGCCCTAAAACGACCCTAACCCTAATCTGTAAACAGCGAGCTAACATTATATTTACACATTTCATAAATCGTTCAATAAAAGGAGGATTGGTATTCCTACTCCTCACTCCCACCCAAATCTGACTTTCCTGTAAAGCTAATTGCAGACCAAGATGTGTAATCCTCCACTCCTATAGAAATTGATGTTACGGAACTGATTTTCTGTCTTGGCCTATGACCAGCAAAATATAGATAGGCAGACAGACAGTCCAGATACAGATGCTTCCAGAGAAGGCAACCTGTATTTATTTATTTAACACATGTATACCCCCTTCCTTTCCTCAGCAAGCCTAATGTGGCTAACATATGTTAAAACAACGTTATTTTTAAAACAGTAAAACAGCAATACACACAATAGAGCTGCCATATAACATTGAAAAAGCAAAGAAAACCAAATAACCATAATTGGACCACATCAGTTAAACCACATCAAAAAGAGGGTAACCATTTATGGTCCAACAGACTGCCTAAAAAGGAAGGGTTTGAAGTTCCTATGAAAGCTATTAGAGAGGGGGTAAGATGAGTCTCCCATGGGCGGGAATTCAGAACCAGGGTGCAGCCACTAAGAAGGCCCTCCTCTCCCTGGGCCCAACTAGCTGTATTGCTGGAAAAGTTGAGACACACAGGATTAGAATTCTCTCAATAGCTGGGCAGATTTCATACAGGACAAGGCTGCAAATGCTCTTGGTGACGAAGACTACAACACTTGTACCAGCCCAGCAGCTTTCTTTAACTACTCACCCTTGACTATTCTCTCTGCAGAACATACCAAGCAGGTAAACCACTCTTCTTGGGAGGAACCAACATCAGGAGGAGCAGGGCACACATTTTGCATCATTTGCCAAGTCTCCTACTAACGAGATGTCAGGTGGCATTCTAAGGAAGTAGAACTATTCCTGCCACATCTTTCAGCACACTCCTCTGAATGACAATTGCAGATTGAATTTTATTCCTTTCAACAGAAGTGGGATGAATCACAAGACACATAAGAAATGCATAAAAGATTTAAGAGACTGCTCATGATAAAACAAGCCTTACTTTTCGGCAATTATATTCCATTTGCTGCATATCTTTCTGTCACTCTGGAAAGCTTAAGTAGAGAGCTCTGGCAGCCCAGGCTGTCTACGTTCCAGAGAGCTCCAGGCCCATCCAGCTGACCCACAACCTGGGCATGTAATATCATTAATTTCACTTCTCACTCCATGCCTGAAGGAGAACACATCATTTGAAAGCTTGCTTACATATCAAATTACCAGTATTGGCTCACTTGCTCTAAAGGTCATGCAGTGGCCAAAAAATCCACAACCAGAGCTAGGAAAAGAAATTTCCAGTCCACTCATTGTCAGTTAGACATCAGATTCAAATTGGCTTTATGTCCTATCTTGTACTTAAATTGTTTTTATAATGTTTGTAAGCTACCCAGAGAACTTTGTTATGGAGCAGTATGCAATAAGACAAACTAATAAATACATTCATCCCGTTATTTAAGTCCTAATGAAAGGAAGATGTGTCCGAGCGAGAGACAAGACTACACTTTTTCTGATCACATGGATTGATCCAGATCTCCCTTAATCTGGTTTCTGCCCATTAAACATACAAAAGCATACTTCTCTCCTAAAAGCTGCTCATAATAACAGCATGATCTGAAACCTATATTCTAATTTCCATGGGGAACACCTTCATTGTCACTTGAAAAATCTGCTCTCCCAGACCCAAACTATGTCGATATGCTGCCTTAAGAGTCATGACTTCACCAACTAAATGGTTACACATAGTTTTAATTGTTTTATTGCTAATTTTTCTACTGGTTTTAATTTGTTAACGATTTAATACATTTTTAGCTGTATAAATTATTTATGTTTATATTGTTCTGATTTTATTTGTATGCCACCCTGATAAAATGTTTTAACACAAATGTTTTAATAAATAAATAAACAAACAAACAAACAAACTTTGGCCAGTACAACACAAACCTATTCTAAGAGATTTTTGGCGATGGTTTTCAAACTTTCTACCCATCATTTCTCTTGAGAAGGAAAAGATAAGAGATTGTGATTGTTTTTTTACACACTTTTAAAAAGCAGTTGGGTTTTTCAGACTTTATTCACTGGGGATTTTAGAGAATGTGATTAAAAACTCAAACAAGTTTTGTTAAGAGTTTGAATGCCCTTAATCAAGCAAGCCAACAGGCTAAAAAATAAGGTGAAAATTTGAAGTCAACCAGGTCTAGACTGGCGATAGGCTGCATTCGGACATCATGATAAGCCAGTATTTATTATTATTATTATTTTGCATTCTGGCTTACCATGAGCAAGCCAGCATATTAGTGCATCTGGTTCAACTGCTCCCACTTGGCTCCTCCTTCCAAGGGAAGTGGCTAAAAAACCGAGGACACTCTGTCCCTGACTTGGTTAGTTTGATGTCCAAACTGGGATGTCTGGCTTGTCTCCCGACAAGCCAGTCATAAGCCAAGAACAAGCCCTGGGTCACGAATACAGCATGATGTTACAAGCAAAAACTAAAAACAATCCATATAATTTAAAACCAAACAGAAATCAGAATAGAAACCAGCACGGAGCAGTATAAAATCAATATCCATCAGCACTAAAACCCAGCGGGAGAAGGACGGAGTTCCAAGATCTAAAATGCACTGAAACATAATTTAAAATGGCCAGAAAAACAAAAAGATCTCCACCTGGCACTGAAAAGATCCCAGCATAAGCACCAGATGAGCCTCTCTGAGGAGGGCATTCCATAACTTGTATTATTATTATTATTATTATTTATTACATTTGTATACCGCCTCATAGCCGAAGCTCTCTGGGCGGTTTACATAGGATTAAAAACAATTAAAAACAATATACAAAAATTAAAACAGCAAAAACATACAACATAACTTGTAGGCACTGCATTCACCTCATTAGGTGAGCAAACCTGGAGAGGGGCCTCTATTGAAGATCTTAAGGTCCAGGCAGGCATATGTTGGAGGAGGTGATCCTTCAAGTAACCTGGCCGCAAGTCATTAAGGGATTTAAATGCTAATATCAGGACTTTGAATTCCAAGCAGAAACAGACTGGAAGTCACTGCAGATTTCTGACACAACAGCTTCCCACCTCCATTCTACCTGCTTCCTTTCAATTTCCAATCATAAGATTAAGAATTCCAGCTGGCTTATTGCTATGTAAGGAAACACCCACCTTAACTCAACCAACGCTGGAAA